>CM033474.1:184250620-184785643 GCA_019447015.1 Hymenochirus boettgeri | reverse complement strand
TTACTTACACACACTGCCCCACATGTATTACTACACACTGCCCACATGGCTATACTACACACTGTCCCCCCAGTCTACTACACACGGTTCCACCATGTATACTACACACTGTCCACAATATACTACACACTGTCCACCATTGTAACTACACAATGTCCCCAGTACACTGTCCACCTCCACCATGTAAATATAATGTCCACCATATTCTACACAACTGTCCACCATGTATACTACACACTGTCCACATTAGTACGAAACACTGTTCCACCATGCACACTGTCACCATGTCTAACTTACCACCCCAACGCATCGGTTACCACCATGTATACTACACCACGTCCACCTGATACGTGTGTAGTATACATGGTGGACAGTGTGTAGTATACATGGTGAACAGTGTACATGGTGGGCAGTGTGTAGTATACATGGTGGACAGTGTGTAGTATACATGGTGGACAGTGTGTAGTATACATGGTGGGTAGTGTGTAGTATACATGGTGGACAGTGTGTAGTATACATGGTGGGCAGTGTGTAGTATACATGGTGGGCAGTGTACATGGTCAGGTATAGTGACATGTGGAGTGATGTAACATGGTAGGTGATACATTGGTGTTGATACAGGGTGGAGGTATGTATAGGTGGCAGGCAGTGCAGTGTGAACAGGTTAAGTATATTACATGTGCTATACGTGGTGGAACAGTGTATAGTGTACATGGTGGACAGGTGTACATGGTAGACAGGTAAATAGTGTACATATGAGTGTACATGGTGGACAGTGTAGTAGTGTACATAGTGGAAGTGTTGTAATATTACATGGTGGACAGTGTGCATGGTGAACAGGGTATACATATGGTGGGCAAAGTGTTATAGTGTACATGGTGGACAGTGTATAGTCACATTAGTGGACAGTGTACATGGTGGACAGTGTATAGTATACATTGGTGTGACAGTGTGTACATGTGGATGGAAAAGTGTAATTATAAGGTGGACAGTGTATTAGTTATATGTGGACAGTGGACAGGTGGAGTCGATCGTATAATGGTGGACCGTGTGTACATGGTGGACAGTGTACATGGGGGGCTATATAGTATACATGGTGACAGTGTATAGCTACATAGTGGACAGTTGTAATGGGGACAGTGTATAGTGTATGGTGACAGTGTACACTGGTGGACAGTGTATCGTATACATGGTGGACAGTGTGTGGTACATGGGACAGTGTGTAGTATACATGGTGGACAGGGATAGTATACATGGTGGCAGTGATATGTACATGTGGACGGTACATGTAGGTGGACAGTGTATGTATACATGGTGACAGTGTATAGTATACATGGTGGAAAGTGTACATGGTGGGACAGTGGTAGTATACATGGTGGACCGTGTACATGGTGGACAATGTGACTAGTAGACATGGTGGACGGGTACAGTGGAGGGTATAGTTACATGGTGGACATTGATAGCGTAATGGTGGACAGTGTATAGCGTACATGGTGGACCAGTGGTTTAGCGTACATTGTGCTGGATGAACAGTGTTAGGGTGACAGTGTGTGGTACATGTGGGACAGTGTGTAGTGTACATGGTGGACAGTGTTGTAGTATAACATGGTGGACAGTGTGTAGTGTAACATGGTGGACAGTGTGTAGTAGACAGTGACGTGGGCAACATGTGGACTGTAGAATATACCATGGTGGGACAGTGCATGTGCAGTGTATACATGGGGACAGGTGTGTAGTTACATGGTGGGACTGTTAATACATGTGGACAGTGATGGGACAGTAGTTTACATGGTGGACGGTTGCGTATACATGGTGGACAGGTGTTAGAATATATGGTGGACAGTTTATGTTACATGGTGGACAGTGTGGTAGTATACATGGTGGACAGTGTAGTAATGGTGGACAGGTGTGTAGTGTATACAGGTGGACGTGTGTAAGTTATACAGGTGGAAGGGTGTAGTATACATGGTGGAGCAGTGTGTGTATACATGGGGGCAGTGTTATGTAGTATCTGGTGGTAGTGGTAGTATACATGGTGGAACCGTCTGTGTAGTATACATGGTGGGCAGTGTGTAGATAACATGGTGACAGTGTGTAATGTGGGGCAGTGTGTAGTATACATGGTGTGAACAGGTGTATGACATGGTGGGCAGTGTGTGTCAGGTGTACATGGTGGGCAGTAGTGGGTGGTTAGTAACATGGTGGGCAGTGTGTTGTAACATGGGGGCAGTTGGGTATACATGGTGGACGTGGAAAAGTGGTACATGGTCTGTTGTAGTATACATTGTGGGCATTGTATGTAAAGGTGGCAGGTGAGTTATAATGGTGGGCAGTGTGTAGTATACAAGTGTGGAACAGTGTACATGGTGGAAGTGTTGTAGTATACATGGTGGACAGTGTGTTAGATATATGGTGGGACAGTTTTAGTATACATACAGTGGACTGGTGACAGGGACAGTGTGTAGGATACATGGTGGACAGTATGACATGGTGGACGGGTGAACAGGTAGTGGTCGTACATGGTGGACAGTGTGTAGATATCGGTGGGCAGTGTGTAGTATTACATGGTGGACAGTGTGTAGTATACATGGTGGACCAGTGGTAGTATACATGGTGGACAGTGTGTGACAGTATATACATGGGGGACAGTGTGTGAGTATACCATGGTGGACAGTGTTGTAGTATACATGGGTGGGACAGTGTGGTAGTATACATGGTGGACAGTTGCGTAGTGGCAGTGTGTAGTATAACATGGTGGACAGTGTGTAGTATACATGGTGAAACAGTGTACAGTGGGGTTGTAGTATACATGGTGGGCAGTGTGTAGTATACATGGTGGACAGTGTGTAGTATACATGGTGGGCAGTGTGTAGTATACATGGTGGACAGTGTGTAGTATACATGGTGGACAGTGTGTAGTATACATGGTGAACAGTGTACATGGTGGGTAGTGTGTAGTATTACAGGTGGACAGTGTGTAGTATACATGGTGAACAGTATACATGGTGGGCAGTGTGTAGTATACATGGTGGGCAGTAGTGTGTAGTATACATGGTGGACAGTGTACATGGTGGACAGGTGTGTAGTATACATGGTGAACAGTGTACATGGTGGGCAGTGTGTGGTATACATGTGGGAAGTCAGTGGGTTATACATGGTGGGCAGTGGGTAGTATACATGGTGGGACAGTGTTGTGTAGTATCATGGTGGACAGAACATGGTGAACGTGTAACTGGTGGGCAGTGTGTGTATCATGGTGGGGCTGTGTGTGGTATAAATGGGTGGGCAGGGTGTGGGATACATGGTGGGCAGGTGTAGTATACATGGTGGACAGTGTACATGGTGGACAGTGCTGTGTATACCATGTGGGACAGTGATATTATAGGTATACATGGTGGACAGTGTGTGTAGTATACAGGTGGGGTTTGTATTGGATGGGAATTTGTGAACAGTGTACATGGTGGGCAGTGTGTAGTTATACATGGTGGGCAGGTGTAGTATACATGGTGGGCAGTGTGTAGTATACATGGTGTGGGCAGTGTGTAGTATACATGGTGGACAGTGTGTAGTATACATGGTGGACAGTGTGTAGTATACATGATGGACAGTGTGTAGTATGCATGGTGGACAGTGTGTAGTATGCATGGTGGACAGTGTACAGGTGGACGCTTGTAGTAACATGGGGGACAGTGTGTAGTATTATATGCGTGGACAGTGTACATGGTGGGCAGTTGTGTTTAGTATACATGGTGGGCAGTTGTGTTAGTAAAATGGTGGAACAGTGTACATGGTGGACATTGTGTAGTATACAGTGGGGACAGTGTATACTATACATGGTGGACGTGTGTAGTATACATGGGAACAGTTGTACATGGTGGCAGTGTGTAGTATACATGGTGGACAGAATACATGGTGGGCAAGTGTGTAGTATACATGTGACAGTGTGGGCGGCATGGCGTGAGCATGTGCAGTGTTGATGCTGGGGACAGTGTGTAGTATGCATGGTGGACGTGGGAGTATGATGGTGACAGTGTGTAGTATGCATGGTGGACAGTGTGTAGTAGCATGGTGGACAGTGTGTAGTATATGCATGTGTGTGGTCAGGTGTGTAGTATACATGGTGGGCAGTGTGTGTAGTTATACATGGTGAGGCACTGTGGTTAGTAGATACATGGTGGACAGGTGTAGTATACACAGGTAGCAGGTGGACAGGTACATGGTGGCAGTGTTGTAGTATACATGGTGGGAGTGGTAGTAGTGGCTTTGTACATGGTGACAGTGTGTGTAGTATACATGGTGCAGTGTACATAGTGGGCAGTGTGTAGTATACATGGTGGGCAGTGTGTATTATACATGGTGTACATGGTGGGCAGTGTGTAGTATACATGGTGGACAGTGTGTAGTATGCATGGTGGACAGTGTACATGGGGGCAGTAGTTAGTACTAGACCGGTCCATGGGTAACTACACACTGTAGGTAAAGCTGTGATGGAGATAGGATACTTACTAAACCAGACGGTCCATGTCACAGTGTCCATGTAAACAGTGTAAATGGTGGACAGTGTTGTAGTATACATGGTGGGAAGTGTGTAGTATACATGGTGGGCAAGTGTGTAGTATGCATGATGGACAGTGTGTAGTATGCATGGTGGACAGTGTGTAGTATGCATGGTGGACGTGTGTATATGCATGGTGGACAGTTGTACATGGTGGACAGTGTGTGTACATGTGGACAGTGTGTAGTATACATGGTGGACAGTGTACATGGTGGGCAATGTGTAGTATACATGGTGGGCAGTGTGTAGTATACATGGTGGACAGTGTACATGGTGGACAGTGTGTAGGATACATGGTGAAAGTGTACATGGTGGGCAGGGGTGGGGAGTATAAATGGTGGACAGTTACATGGTGGGCAGTTTGGGTAGTATACATGGTATTACAGTGTTAATAGGTGTACATGGTGGACATGTATAGGTACAATGGTGACGTGTATAGTGTACGCGGTGGAGTGTATAGGTACATGGTGGACAGTGTACATGGTGGAAAAGTGATTAGACATGGTGGACCGTAGTATAGTATACATGGTGGTGATAGTGTACATGGTGGACAGTGTATCGTATACATGGGTAGGACAGTGTGTAGTATACAGGTGGACAGTGTACATGGTGGGCAATGATATAGTATACATGGTGGACAGTGTATAGTATACATATGGAGTGCTACATGGTGGACAGGTATAGTATACAGGTGACTGTGTACATGTGGACAGTGTAAGTGTACATGGTGGACAGTGTACATGGGGACAGTGTACATGGTGGACAGTGTATAGTATACATGTAAATTGGTTAGTTACATGGTGGACAGTGTATAGGATACATGGGGACATGTGATAGTATACAGGTGGACAGTGTATAGTATACAGTGGTGGACAGTGTATAGTGTACATGGTGGACAGTGTACATGGTAGACAGTGTATAGTGTACATAGTGGACAGTGTACATGGTGGACAGTGTATAGTGTACATAGTGGAAGTGTGTAATATACATGGTGGACAGTGTGCATGGTGAACAGTTATACTATACATGGTGGACAGTGTATAGTGTACATGGTGTACCAGTGATAGTGTACATGGTGGACAGTGTCATGTGGACAGTGTATAGTATACATGGTGACAGTGTACATGGTGGGGATACAGTGGTGATAGTATACATGGTGGGACAGTGTAGTATACATGGTGGACAGTTAGTACAGGGGGACAGTGTATAGTATGACATGGTGGACAGTGTGTAGTATGACATGGTGGACAGTGTACATGGTGGGCAACTATAGTATACATGTGACAGTGTTAGTAACAGTGACGTGTACATGGTGGACAAGTGTATAGGTACATGGTGGACAGTGTACATGTGGACAGTGTATAGTATACATGGTGGACAGTGTATAGATACAGGGGGACAGTTGTAGTTATACATGGTGGACAGTGTATAGTAACATGGTGGACAGTGTATAACTGTGACATGGTGGACAGTGTACATGGTAGACAGTGTATAGTATACATGGTGGACAGGTATAGTATACATGGTGGAAGTGACAGGGTGGACAGTGTGTAGTATACATGGTGGACCGTGTACATGGTGGACAATGTATAGTATACATGGTGGACAGGATGGGGATGTGATAGGTACATGGTGGGACTGTTGTTTAGTAGCTACCTGGGGACAGTGTATACGCGTACATGGTGACAGTGTATAGTGTACATGGTGAACAGTTTATAGTGTACATGGTGGACAGTGTGTAGTGTACATGGTGGACAGTGTGTAGTATACATGGTGGACAGTGTGTAGTATACATGGTGGACAGTGTGTAGTATACATGGTGGACAGTGTGTAGTATAACATGGTGGACAGTGTGTAGTATACATGGGGACGTGTGTAATATACATGGTGGACAGTGTGCATGGTGGACAGTGTGTAGTATACATGGTGGACAGTGTGTAGTATACATGGTGGACAGTGTGTAGAAGTTTATATGGTGGACAGTTTATAGTATACATGGTGGACAGTTTGTACAGGGGACGTGTAGTACATGGTGTGGACAGTGTACATGGTGGACAGTGTGTAGTATACATGGTGGACAGTGTGTAGTATACATGGTGGACAGGTTGTAGTATACATGGTGGGCAGTGTGTAGTATACATGGTGGACAGGGTGTAGTATACATGGTGGACAGTGTGTAGTATACATGGTGAACAGTATACATGGTGGGCAGTTGTAGTAACATGGTGGGCAGTGTGTAGTATACATGGTGAACAGTGTACATGGTGGGGGCAGTGTGTAGTAGTACATGGTGAACAGTGTACATGGTGGGCAGTGTGTAGTATACATGGTGGGCAGTGTGTGGTTATACATGGTGGGCAGTGTGTAGTATACATGGTGGACAGTGTGTAGTATACAATGGTGGACAGACATGGTGAACAGTGTACATGGTGGGCAGTGTGTAGTATACATGGTGGGCAGTGTTGTGGTTATACATGGTGGGCAGTGTGTAGTATACATGGTGGGCAAGTGTGTAGTATACAAGGTGGACAGTGTACATGGTGGACAGTGTGTAGTATACATGGTGGACAGTGTGTAGAATATATGGTGGGACCAGTTTTATAGTATACTGGACAGTTGTGTACATGGTACTGGTGAGACTGGTGGACAGTGTACATGGGGGACAGTGTGTAGTATACATGGTGGGTAGTGTAGTGTGAGTATACATGGTGGGACAGTGTGTAGTAACATGGTGGGCAGTGTGGGTAGTTACCAGGTGGACAGTGTGTAGTATACATGGTGGACAGTGTGTAGTATACATGGTGGACAGTGTGTAGTATACATGGTGGGACAGTGTGTAGTATACATGGTGGACAGTGTGTGTATACATGGTGGGACAGTGTGTAGTATAATGGTGGACAGTGTGTAGTAACATGGGGACAGTGTGAGTATACATGGTGGACAGTGTTGTAGGTATTACATGGTGAACAGTGTACATGGTGGGCAGGTTAGTATGTAGTATACATGGTGGACATTGTAGTATACATGTGGGACAGTGTGTAGTATACATGGTGGGCAGTGTGTAGTGTACATGGTGGACAGGTGGTAGATACATGGTGACCGTTGTAGTAACATGGTGAACAGTGTACATGGTGGGTAGTGTGTAGTGATACATGGTGGACAGTGTGTGTAGTATTACATGGGAACAGTACATGTGGGCAGTGTGTAGTATACAGGTGGGCAGGTGTAGTATACAGGTGGACAGTGTTACATGGTGGACAGTGTGTAGTATACATGGTGAACAGTGTACAGGGGGGGCTAGTGTGTGGTATACATGGTGGGCAGTGTGTGGTAATGCGATGGGTGATACATGGTGGGGCGTGTGTAGTATACATGGTGGACAGGGTGTAGTATTACATGGTGGACAGACATGGTGAACAGTGTACATGGTGGGCAGAGTTGTAGTATACATGGTGGCAGGTGTGTATACATGGTGGGCAGGGTGTGGTATACATGGTGGGCAGTGTGAGTATACATGGTGGGTGTATACATGGGGACAGTGTGTAGTGATTACAGGTGGACAGTGGTATAGTATACATGGGGACAGTGTGTAGTACTACATGGTGAACAGTGACATGGTGGGGATGTGTAGTATACATGGTGGGCAGTGTGGTAGTATACATGGTGGGCAGTGTGTAGTATAATGGTGGGCAGTGGTGATGTAGTTACTGGTGGACGTGTGTAGTTACATGATGGACAGTGTGTAGTATGCATGGTGGGACAGTGTTGTAGTATGCATGGTGGACAGTGTACATGGGGACAGTTTGTGTATACATGGTGGACAGTGGTGTAGTATACATGGTGGACAGTGTACAGGTGGGCAGTGTGTAGTATACATGGTGGCGGTGTGTAGTAAATGGTGGACAGTGTACTGGTGGACATGTGTAGTATACATGGTGGACAGTGTATACTAACATGGTGGACAGTGTAGTAGACATGGTGACAGTGTACATGGTGGGCAGTGTTGTAGATAATGGTGGACAGTTACATGTGGGCAGTATGTTGTGGATACATGGTGGCGTGTGCATGGTGGACGTGTGTATGTAGTATGCATGGGGACAGTGTGAGGATGATGAGTGGGACAGTGTGTAGTATGCATGGTGGACAGTGTGTAGTATGCATGGTGGACAGTGTGTAGTATGCATGGTGGACAGTGTGTAGTATGCATGGTGGACAGTGTGTAGTATGCATGGTGGACAGTGTGTAGTATGCATGGTGGACAGTGTGTGTATACATGGTGGGCAGTGTGTAGTATACATGGTGGACAGGGTGTAGTATACATGGTGGACAGTGTACATGGTGGAGTGGTAGTATACATGGTGGGCAGTGTGTAGGATACATGGTGGCAGTGGGTAGATTATACATGGTGGACAGTGTACATAGTGGGCAGTGTGTAGTATACATGGTGGGCAGTGTGTATTATACATGGTGTACATGGTGGGCAGTGTGTAGTATACATGGTGGACAGTGTGTAGTATGCATGGGGGACAGTGTACATGGTGGGCATGTAGAGTACTAGACCGGTCCATGGGTAACTACACACGTGTAGGTAAAGCTGTGATGGAGATAGGATACTTACTAAACCAGACGGTCCATGTACACAGTGTCCATGTAAACAGTGTACATGGTGGACAGTGTGTAGTATACATTGTGGGCAGTGTGTAGTATACATGGTGGGCAGTGTGTAGTATACATGGTGGGCAGTGTTGTAGTATGCATGATGGACAGTGTGTAGTATGCATGGTGGACAGTGTGTAGTATGCATGGTGGACAGTGTGTAGTATGCATGGTGGACAGTGTGTAGTATGCATGGTGGACAGTGTACATGGTGGACAGTGTTGTAGTATACATGGTGGACAGTGGTAGTAGACTGGTGAAGTGTACATGGTGGCAATGTGTAGTATACATGGTGGGCAGTGAGTGTGAGTTACATGGTGGACAGTGGTACATGGTGGACAGTGTGTAGTATACATGGTGAACAGTGTACTGGTGGGCAGTGTGTAGTATACATGGGGACAGTTACTGTGGGCAGTGGTAGTATTAAATGGTGAAGTTGTACATGTGGGCAGTGTTAGGATTGCATGGTGTACTGTGTAGTATGCATGGTGGACAGTGTGTAGTATGCATGGTGGACAGTGTGTAGTATACATGGTGGAGTAGTGTAGTATACATGGTGGGCAGTGTGTAGTATACATGGTGGGCAGTGTGTAGTTATAACATGGTGGGCAGGAGTGTGTAGTATACATGGTGGACAGGGTGTAGTATACATGGTGGACAGTGTACATGGTGGGCAGTGTGTAGTATACATGGTGGGCAGTGTGTATTATACATGGTTTACATGGTGGGCAGTGTGTATTATACATGGTTTACATGGTGGGCAGTGTGTAGTATACATGGTGGACAGTGTGTAGTATGCACTTGTCGACAGTGTACACTGGTGGGCATGTAGAGTACTAGACCGGTCCATGGGTAACTACACACTGTAGGTAAAGCTGTGATGGAGATAGGATAGTTACTAAACCAGACGGTCCATGTAGAGAATTGGCAGCTGTTTGACGTCCGTGTAATCACTAGTGGGAGCTGCAACTAAACACAAACTCTTGTTCCAGTCGGTGCCAACACATCACTGGTCCAGTTCACTGGTTGGGTTGGAAGTTCCTGACACTGTTGGTTGGAAGTTCCTGACACTGTTGGTTGGTAACTGGTCCCCCCGCCCCCATAGCAGCCCTGTCAGTGTAATTCCATATCGACCTGCTAGTGACACACACACACACAATGTGACCCTTCTCACACTCACTGCCAGTAAATGGACCGTTTGGCTCCCAGTTCTGGGGATTATCAGACCCCACAGGGGAGAGAAAAATTAGGTCCAGGGGACGGCGCCCGTATTCCAGACCTGGACGGGTGTTTATAGCGGGATGGGGCAAGGGAGCGAACCTCCAGTCCCGTAGCTCACCACGATCCATCCCACTGACTGACAGTATGAGAGGGGGCGCTGTACGGGCAGTGACAGGAGCCGGCGGCACCTCACAGGGAATGTGGAGAGAGACCCCCGCTAGGTGGGGAGGGAGGGGCAGTGCCAGGCACCAGGACACCTCCAGTCAGGCAGCAGCTTTGAAGTTGACTTTATTTAAACAGAGGAAGCCTCAGCACAGACAAGGCGGGAGGAGGAGGAGGGGCCACGGGCATAGCAGCAACAGGTCCCTTAGATGAGGCGGAGCTGCAGGACACGCTCATTGCCCTGACTGGCAGCCTGACACACACACACACACACACACACACAGAGCGGCACTGGGGTGGGGGGACGAGGAGCTTCAGGCATGAGTGCCCCAGGG
The DNA here is from genome assembly GCA_019447015.1 of Hymenochirus boettgeri. Taxonomy (NCBI): domain Eukaryota; kingdom Metazoa; phylum Chordata; class Amphibia; order Anura; family Pipidae; genus Hymenochirus; species Hymenochirus boettgeri. The sequence continues at coordinate 184,774,714 of CM033474.1, read as the reverse complement.
GAAGACACCGAGTTGGACTTCGATTATCTCTTCGAGTACGAGTATAACAAGGGCGACCAGCTCGTTGGGGACAGAGGTTGGTGCGACACTTTCTAACCGGGCAGTTAAGTTATTTCCCAAGAGCGCTGTGTCCTGTCATCCCCCGGGGCCGGGCAATTCACTTCCTTCCAGTTCGGGTTCACTCCAATGGACGGGGGTTTGACCTGTACTAGACCCTGTCCTACCCGCTCAACTACTAACATTCCCTTCTGCTTTGACTTGTTACCCGAACTACAACTACCATCGTCCTACTGAGAGCTTCCTGCTACAGGGGGATTCTGGTAGTTGTAGTTTAACAACAGCCGAAGAGCCTGGGATGTGCGAGTTCCAGTATGCGCGAGGCATTGTCATTGGGGGTGGGACGTGACGTCACACCGACACCGGAGAGTTCTCAGTAAGGACCTATGGGCGTTCTGGGAGACAGTCACATGTCAACCCTCTGAAACTCAGCTCTGCAGCTGCTGCTACTAAATAGGAACTTTCAATTTGTTTTGCTGTATAAAATACACTAATGATGTACCTGTTGTACATATTATTCAATAGTAAGGCATTGATTGACAAGTTAACTTTGATATCTTAGAACAATTAGGTGCAAAACGTTTTTCTTCTTTTTTTAAATATACATTATGAATTATAATTATATAAATATGTTCTTTGGTGTTTAACAACAGCACATCCAGGGGCTTCTGTCACAAAGGGTTATTTATTCTATGGTGAACCTTTAAGAGACCAACAGGGTTATTCAATAAAAGTTCTTATCATTAAAAATGGTGCTAATTTTGCCCCAACCAATCAGATGTTAGCTTTCAAATGTTAAATAAGATTTGATTGGTTGGGGCAAAGTTAGCACCATTTTTAACAATAGTGCCCAAACTGCAGCCCAAAACCCACTTAATATTGCATAGTGCCAACACTATAGTTTAACATGAATACTGAGGTTTTACTTTAGAAAGAAAACCACTCAAAACAGATAGACAGAGACAGATACAGTAGATAGAATTGATTATAGATTAACATTGAATGTTTGCACAATGCATTTTGATACACTGATGAAGTGTTCTTCTCTCACTTTGATTTAAGGGTTAGATCAACCCCAGAGTAGGGGGTGTTTGGAGGATTGCACCTACTGATTATTGGCAATTGCCAGAATTGGTGTGCTGGAGTGAATTTATACTTGTTTTGATCTCTCTTGTTACGATAAAGGCCATGTCTCTCTGCCTTTCTGTTAACAAACTCTGGTGAATTCTGCTGTGCATGAGTGCCCACAGAAAGGGCTCTGAGTGCCACCTCTGACACGCATGTAATAGGTTCACCACCACTGTTCTATGGAGTAAATGTCCCTGGAGAAAGCAGAATTGTGTACAGTTGGCTCCAGTTCCTGACTTCTGAAATAGCCTGGAGCAAGAATGTCAAATTTGTAGCCTTCAAGATGTTGTAAAACTACAACTCCCAGCATTCTGAATTTGTAGTTATCAAACATCTGGAGGGCAGCACATTTGAAATCCCTGGCCTAAAGGTTTTCAGATAAGAAAATAATTAGCCCTTTTAATGTGGGTACACGTGCCAGTTCTTCCTCCTGACTGACGGTTCAAGACTTTCGACCGTTTAGCCAGGGGGAAGGACTGTTGGTCACGGCAAAAAACTGGCCCGTGTATGGGCACTTTATCGCCTGAAACGGCCGCTCATTCAGAGATCCGCCCATTGGATCAGGCAACGATCGCTTCGGCTGATAAAGTGCCCATACACAGGCCGATTAGCGTCCGAAACAGCCATTCGTACACATCGTGCATCGCAGGTCGGCACGCATGTACGAACTTTAAGGCTACGCTCACACTGGGTAGTGTTTTGTTACAATTTCAAGCTCATAAGAAGTTTGATACATTAATGCATAATGCATAGCAGTGCCATTTGAAACAATGAACACTGCTATGTGATAATGCAGGGAACATCGCATAGTATGAATGAAGCCTAATCAGATATTTAATAATTATTGTCCCCATTTTGGCAAAGTAAGCTGGCCCCTCCCTCCATGCATTCATTCAAGGCTGGGACAACTGACATCACAGCCAATAATTTACTGCTGTTTCATTTGCCGCCTCCTCTGCACATGCTCAAGCTTTTAAAAAGTTCATTGAGCGGAGGGGGAGGCAATTTTTGTCAGATCCACTGTCTGTGTCATAGCTTAGACACTAATGATAATGTAGTGCAAATGTGGATTTCTCAGTAAAACGGAACATTAGGATGGGTACACTCTGACAAATTTTCTTTCCTGACTGTTTGCTGCTATAGAGCGGTCGGCCGCGGCAAATGTCTACTATGGACCACATAAACTGCAATGATTTACTGGCATGTCAAATTGCCTGTTCATCTGATCCAGGCAAACAGGCGACAGACAGTGTTCAGCAATGCTTGTTCTATGGTAACCCATTTAGGAATCCCCCCTTGAAAATCCTGCGCTTGCCACTGTATAATCTTTGGAATATATATGTATAGGCTCCTACATTATGTGGTATGCATATCTTGATGTTAGCTTTCATATACTAAAAAAGATCTGATTGCAATAAATTTTGCGCCATTTTTTTGCGCTAGTATTTTGCGCTACAATTAATGCCTCTTCAATTGGTGTCTTTAAAATATGCGCAAAAGGTTACAACTTACCACTAGCTTTTTCGCAATGTATTAACAGTCGCAAAGTGGTTAATGCATTGTGGAAACAAGTGCACGTAGGTTGGGATAGCGAAATATATTGCATCTCCCCCAAAGTGTCTGTGAACAAAACTGGAACAAGAACATTTTGTAATTTTCATTATCAGACTGGTTAAAATTTTCTGCAATTGATATTGTCGTTTCAGATTGGCTAATGATATTAATTCATGTATGGCTACCATAAGTATTTTTTGTTTTACAATAATTTAGATCTCCGTATGGGGAACTGTCAAACAGATGCTTGTTTTGTACATTTTGTTCTACTTGAAGTCAAGTAGAAGGACATAAATTATACATAATTATATATGTATAGACAAAAGCAAGTGTCACACATAGGTACTTCACAGTACCTAAAACCGTGTAATGGATTGAGGGTCGGATTTTGGGATATGTGTCGCATATTGGGTAAATGTTGCAAATGATAATTATTAAAGGGCAAACTGTGTCTCTTGTTTCGCAGATGACACACAGACTAGGCCTATGATCTTTATCCTGGAAAAGGCAATATCTGCATTAAAGGGCATCTATAATGGGAAAATGAACTTTTTTTTCTTTCTTTCCATGTGTTCTATAATTCCCCACAACCTCCAAAGTGTCATCACTTTGTTCAGATTCCCTCTCTGTCCTGAGATACACCAGTTAGAAGAATACGTGATTGCATTACTCTACTCCTACTTGGACTGTCAATCAAATCGCTGTGAGTGATCCCCTCTCCCTGCTCTGTAATAAACATAGAGATAACAGCATTAGCAGGGGGAGAGAGGTAGCTTTCATGGTAGATATAAGGCTGCACTTGACCCCCCTTCTTGGTAGACTTCATTGATTGATGATGAGTCACAAAGCGAGAGATCGTAACTGTACTGTTCTCCTTCTTCCGTGTCTCCAGGACAGCTTGCTTTCTATTGGCCACTGTGCGTGGGTGTGTTTTTCAGGATGTTGAACTTTTAACTCCTACTGCACATGATAAGCTTGTCGGTTAGCCGAAGTTGAGGCATTGAGGAGGTAACAGAGGGGAGGGGGAAGGGGGGGGGAGTGCTGCACACAGATCTGGCACCATGGTTAAGCAGAGTCACTTACATAGATAGGATTAAGGTAGCACAGAGTACATGAATTTAACTTTGCAAAGGGGCAATGTGTTTTTTTCACTATAGATGCCCTTTAAAGGGTATCTGTGGTCTCTCATACCTTTCAAACAAGCCAAGGATTTTGTCTCTAGCTTCAATGGATCTTAAAGGATAAGTATGCTGTAAAATCAAGTTAAGTTTAGTTGGAAGCTGCAGCTTTAAAAAAAGCATTGTCTTTTTTCTTATGCCCTCCCAGAGCCTACCTTTCCAGCTTGCAAGTTGCTGACATCTTAATTGTACCTAGCTGAATGTTTAGCTCCACCCCTCCAAGATTTGCAGCTTCCTCCTGCTTCTTCGGCCTCAAATGGTAAGGCCCGTTCATTCTGCGCGTCCTAGTCGCATGCACGTGCATGCTGTCGCGGTGCGCTCGCCATGACATCAGTGCGCGCACGGACATTTGCATGGGTGACGTAATCTGTGCACAAGCATGGCGAGATGACGTCACATGCGCACATGTCTGTGCACGCACTGATGTCACGTCATGCACCTGGCGAGGGTGCGTGCACACGGACCCAACAGAGAGTGCATTTTGCCACCAAAGTAGAAGGAGATCCAGGAAAACTCAGAGGGGCAGAGCTAAACACTCTACAATATAGCTACAAGACGTCAGCAACTTTACAACAGGAAAGGTAGGCTCAGGAGGGGCATACAAAAAAATATACAAAAAAAAAGTAAGGGCAAAAGTTTTTTTTTTAAAGCTGCTGCATCCAAATAAACTTAACTTTGTTTTACAATACTTATCCTTTAATGCTGAATCAATTAGCCATGCAGTGACAGAGAAATAAGCTCTACTTTTATAGAATGAATAGTTTCTAAATGTAATGTACTAGGGGGAGGGGTTGGGTGATTGACAGTATCTTACTGACTAGCTGTGTCCCACCCCCTTTAAAAAGTAAAACTCACAGAGCTAAAAAACAAGGGATAGGAAAGTTGGAGAAGAAAACAAAAAGCAGATTTAAGATTGGTGGTAATTAATCCTAATTACTGTGTGATTAGTTAAAAAATGATTTGGCACAGTTTACATGTCTTTTAACCTATGAATGCATTTGAGTCAAAGGCCATTTTCCACATTGTGTTTCTGAAATAAGTAAATAGGCAACATAATGTTTCCAAGTAGAGCCATACTTTAATAGTGTTGACAATAGAATATGATTGGTAGCATAAATAATTGGATTGTTTTTAGGGTGTCTATTAGCATTTTTAGGCCAAAAGATAGTTAAGGTCACTGTTACACAATGATTTAACTTGGGGCTGGACAAATCCCGGTCACCAAGGCGACTGAAAATTGTTTACTGCCGACCAAATCGAGTAGCAGCTATCATTTCCTGGTGTAGAACGAACTGCTCTCCTGTTCCATTCATTTGAGCTCATATTCCCCCTCAATTTTCACTATGTTCTGAACTTGAACATTTGCAACATTGTTGCTTAATAGACTGAGTAGAGTTTATCACTCCCTACTCTGCAACAATGTTGCAAATAGAAGAAGATGAAGAGAGGGGGAATAGGACCTCAACTAAAACATACAGGAGAGCATAGAGACCGTAAATAGTGGGGTCAGGGTGCATGACCAATAGATGCAGGCTCTTTAAAGTCTACATCCTCTGAGAGTTGTACTGGCAAAAACATGGAAGCAGTTTAAGCTACAGAATCTGCTTATTACATGTGCATAAATATATAGTGTTCTGGGGGAAAACTCTTTCATATAAAGATTAAGAAAATTTAAAGGAACACTAAACTAAAGGTTTATATTGTTCACAGGGAGATGAGAATGCTTTTTCCCACCTCCCTGTGAATAATAGACTGGCTGGGGGACACTGACGAACTTACCTTACCTGCACTCCACTCGTGGCTGCCCCTTAGCTATCAGCCGTGCTGCCCGATCGTGCGCCTGTCTTTTGTTTTGGCCCGCATGCGCAGAAGATAGCCGCTCGGTCGGGACAGCGCTTCTGACAGCTGAGAAGGAGCCAAGTAGAGTGCTGGTGAGGTAAGTTTGGCAATCTTTCCTGTGCGTTCTATTATTCACAGGGAGGTGGGAATAAACGTTTTCACCTCCCTGTGAATAAAAGCAACAGATTTTATGTACCTAACAGAGTACATAAAATCTATTTAGTGTCCCTTTAAGTTTAGTTCTCCTTTAAGTTATTACATTTTAGTCTTTTTTTTTTTTTTAAGGGTATATCCATCTTCAATAATAACTTGTAGATGACCCCTACCCACCCCCAACCGCCGAGTTACATTTCTAAAAAAAAGAGTCATACTTACAGCCCTTCATACTTATAGCCCTTCACTGTGGTCAAGAATGATAGTTTTGGTCTACAATCTAGGTTGTGTAAAGACGGCCATACACTAGGCCAAAAAATACGATCACCGACTTGTGAGTTGACAACTGCATTGCTTGGCCCAAAAATGTTACGTTTTCCCGATCTTATTATGCAGATATTCAATTGTAAAAACAATTGTAATATGATCGGGAAAGTCTGTTTTTTAAGTATTTCCTGAAGTTCCAATTAAATGTAAATTACTTAAATTGTCAAACGAATTGAATGCAGAACAATATGTATGGTACATCTATGTACCATTAACATTGCACATATCTCTATTAAAGTATTGATTGCAATAACCTATTGTAGTGTATGGCCACCTTCACATTATTTGGTGATCCAACTTGCCAGATTTTAAAACAATGTCAGGGAACAATTAATGTTTTTTTTTGACAGCCCAGGGGGCCTTCTTCCTGTTCCCAAAGAATGAATCGGGCTGCTCAGCTGCTGCACACTGTATGGGAATTCTTAGATAAATTGTTTATGAAATGATAATTTCAAAACAACTATTATCTTATGTGTGGATGTTGCTTTAGTCATATACATAAAATAATTTGCAATCCATGTAAATGGTAGTCAAGAACATTTCCTCTACAGTATATTTAATTCCAAATACGCTATGTTCCATGATTGCAGAATTTGTATCTTATCCCCTTTTTTAGATGTTTTTAAGTGTTCTTTGAGTGGAGCATTGAAACATGTTTGTAACTGTACATATGATCACCTGCAGCTTCCAGAGAAAAAGTTTGTCTGTACTCAAGTTTACATTACAGACATTGCTAGCATATTTGGTATTTTAAACACCTTCTAAGCTTTCAGCATATTGACAGATATTCGCTTTGAGAGAAAGACTCATTCTAATCTGATACAGCATCAGAGTATACCTTTCTGTACTGAGGTCCTAGGGAGCAATAACCAGACGTTTACAGACCCATAACCCATTTTTTATATTCACTAAAGGTCCCTATGACATCTCTTTCTCTTAGTTGGTACATGTATTTTTTAAGGGTTTTATGGATCTGGTTTCTAACATTGGGTACCAGGTGTCATGCTCTCTGGTAGGGCCTAAAATTTGTTGTCCAGGACTGAACAGAGATTCTCTATTTAGCTATGTACTTGATGTGTTCTTATTAATGTTTGGCTGAAGAATCACATTTAGGATACTTTAGTCATCAAATATACCTTAATAGGAGAAACATTATAGCAAATTACCCTACTGTTTATAACCTTTACATATTTTGTATCTTTGATTTCTTTACAAATAGCAGTCTTACCTGCAGTATAAACAATGTACTGCAGGTAAAAAGGTTTAGTAAGATTTTTCAAAAAGTGATGAAGGATCAAGTACATTTACCTATGGTTCTATGACAATAAATGATCTTTGTATGATTTCTATCCTTCTTAATTGCTAACAATACTTCGTTATCTAGCATTTAGCATTTGAATCATTTTTGTGATTCTACTGCTGTTAACTGGATGCTGATTTAGGTCACCAAATGGCATGTGGCTTAGTAGTTATTCCACAGTGGGATGCTGCCATCTGCCATTAACACCCCTGGCAGGCTAAGGACCGCATGTACTAAATGGAAGGAACTCCTGGCTCACAAATCTTGAAATTCATTTACACAATGCTGCAATTCTAATTATAGTATATTTTCGATGCATCCTCGTTGCTGTTTCTACCCTTTGTTAAATAATACAACTTAAAGCTGCTGGATTGCCAGAATATGTTTTTGTTTGGAACAAAGCTCTATATAAATTGTTGCAAACTTAAAAAAAAAAAGCAAATACGTTTACAATAGAATACTAAAACAATGCAAAGTTAGAAGGTGGCTTACCACTCAACAATTCATCAACAATGTAGATCAACAATGTATATCAGAAACTTTATATAAATATAGGCGTCCAGACTTCTAAAAAAACCACAATCATTGCAAGGTGACTAGTGGGGCCCCAGAATGTCATATTCACCTGTATAAAATTAAGTCACTTCCCCATTTGCTGTGTCCCTTGTCTTACAGACATGTAAAAAGTTTATTGATCTAAAAAGCTCTCGGAATTCCTATGACTATAATTGATACCCATTGTTACAAAGTGAGATTTGTTTTGGTGTATGTTTGGTTATTTGTGGAGTGCCCGAGTTTTTGATAATAATTAAAAAAAAGAAACCAAGAAAAATTCTGTATAAATAAAAGTTTATTGCAAAATTGTCATTTATGCAAAGAAATCAAAAGCTGCAGTGATAAAAAGAAATCCTACTGTATGATGGTTGCATTGGTTATGAACATTGCTTAAACTAATACTTGAAGCACCTGTAAATGTTATGACAACATTTAGTTGTTATGTGTTAGAGTTTATCATTATGGCACATCTGGACTTGGCAAGATTTGAGCACACCTCCTTGCAAAACATTTCAAATTACACGGGCATCCTTGAGGCACAGCATCCTTGATGCTCACCTGACAGATTTTCAAATAAAATAAAGATGTGTATAGATAAAGATCCGTATAGATGTGTGATTGCGAGGGCTAAGGATATGGCAGGATTTATTTTTTTACTAAACAGATTTTGTTTTAGATTTCTTTATATAAATGACAATTTTGCACTAAAGGTCTGTATGGATCTTGAAGGGGAAGTTCAGTGCAAATACATATGCTTTTAAAAAAATAAACAGTAATTTTCAGTCCGAATTACCTTAACCTGCCCATTCAGCCTTTTGTCTGTGTAAAAATCGATGCAACCGAAATACTGACTTCCTGTTTTCAGGACCCCTAATAGAGACCGCTATGGTCTTGCCCTTGACTTAGTGCCTGGGTTGATTCAGTTGCTCAGTAGAGATCTGAAAAAATATACCTGAATATAGGTGCACAAAATGACCTTTGGGTGGTGCTAGGGGTCAAAAATAAGATACTAAACTAACAAAAATAGGAAGATAGTCTTCCCAAGTACCCCTAAGAAGCACTCGCACACTTGATATCCCATAAATATAAAAACAGATTTATTGGCACAGAATAAATAAAAGCCTTCTGGGAAATTGTACTCCACCCAGAGTTAGGTCATGTGCTCGTTTGAGCAAAGTACTTTAAACTAGAGAGTCGGCTTTAAGCATCCAGGCCCCACAGGAGAAGCTGTCAGCTCATGTAGCCAAAAAGGTGGAGTGTGCGGGACGTTTGAATTATACTTTCCCTAGACTAGCATGCCATCCTCTCTGCTGGTACAAGATTCAGTTATGGGCTGTTCTGCCAACCTGTAGGTCTGACTGTGTTCGATATACCTACTGCCCACTTTGTACAACGACCCCTGAACCTCCTCCACCCAGCCACTTAGTTATATTCCAGTGAGAGAAGTTGGAACTTATCCCTTGTGACGTTGCATCTTTGTTGTGATGGAGGCCAAACCCTCATGGAAGAGTGTTCAACTCCAGAGGCTTGAACTTTGTAAAAGCTAAGGGAGTAACCTTGCCAAAGCAGGATGAGTAGCCTCTGCATACTGTGATTTATGTATAGCAGCTCTTCTTGGGTCCCTGTTAGGCCGTGGTTGATATACAGGCCTGGAGTCATTCTGAACTTGTATATTTAAGTGACATTACACTTTTTTCACCAAATATATCTAGCACAAGGTCCAGGACCTAATATTTTGAGACTTTTTATTGTATTTTTTCGACTGGGGACGCCCAGTGGTTTATATTGTATAGTAATATTGCTCTTATATATATGGGGGGAGGGGGTTAATACATTTATGGTGTGGGGTGTTTTATTTATTCTGTGCCAATAAATCTGTTTTTATATTCTTGGGATATCAAGTGTGCGAGTGCTTCTTAGGGTACTTGGGAAGGCTATCTTCCTATTTTTGTCAGTTCAGTAGGATTTGACATGTTTGACCCATCCAACAGCCAATCAGTAGATATTACTGTTAGGAACAATCAAAGGAAGTGGTGCATCCAGGAAGAAGAAGGAGAGTTGGTACCTGAAATGGCAGCTCACTAATGTCAACTGCAGGGAACAGCTAAGGGTATGAAATGAACTTATTTTTCAAATCAAGAATTTTTAAAATATTGATATTTTCCACTGAAATTTCCCTTTAAAGCGTATCTCCACTCCCAAAATTAACTTTTGGGATTTCAGTTTAATTGATGAACGTGTGGTAAAGGAGCGATTTTTCTTCCCGTCCTTCAATAAAATCTGCAGGAGCCAGGAGAGAAGATATAAAACTTACCCGGTCTCGTACTCTTCCGCTGATCTTTTCACAGGTCCCCAAGCACTTTCAGGGAGATTCAATAAAAGTTCTTATCGTTTAAAATGGTGCTAATTTTGCCCCAACCAATCAGAACTTATGTAAGATTTGAAAACTAACATCTGATTTGTTGGGGCAAAATTAGCACCATTTTAAGCGATAAGAACTTTTATTGAATAATCCCCCTTTGTTCACTATGCGCATACATTCCCCCTTTGTTGAAGTCATTGCTTTATTGATTTATATGTATGTTTTAGTTTAGGTAATTGTTGTGTTGAAAGTTTGTGTTTTCTTCATCTTAAATTTCCTAGCAGATGCTTGAACATTTTGTGACAATATAGACTTAAACATGTATACATGCATTTTTTAACACAAGCCAAGGGGAAATAATATAGGCCTCCCTGAAAAATATTTATAGTCTTTATTTATTCCCTGATATCAGGACAGAGTATGGCCAGCAGTTACTTTGTGTATTTGCTACATTTATTAAATCCTCACTTATAAACTGCTTACATAAAGGTTGCTATACTGCTGGTATTTGGGTTTGTATTACTGAACTGGACTTAGCATTATGATATACATGCGTAAAACAAAACATTATAATTCTACATGTGCACACTCTGTAATGTTACATGATCTAATTTCCAAAGATATTTACATATAGGCAGAGATGTTTGGACTTGTGCGGGGTATGTGTGTATGTGTAGTCTTTCTAGATATTATTCCTGAAAATAATTATTTGGGCTTATATTTGTATTACTGAACTGGACTTGGCATCCTATTATAGCTTTATAACATCAAATGTTTTTAGTCTGATTTTATACCCTCTTTAATAAAGAGACATTATATGATGCCATTTCCAGAGAGATTTACATTATAGATAGTGAAAATTGGAGTGGATCTATGTGGTTATGTGTGCAGCCCTTATTATTGTTATGTATTTTGTGATGTATGAACGTCCCAATGTCCTTCTGTACAGTTCACCCAGTCACCTATTTACCGTTCATAATGGAGAAAAGATAAATAACTCCTTAATACTGTATTATATAAATACGGTATATTTCATTATCCCAGGAGAGCAGTTTTCAAGAGCAGTGAAACTATTAAACTTTGCAGGAGGGGAGAAAGAGTAAAAAAAAATATACCATATTATTACTTTATTGTACAGAAATGCAAATTGGATCATCCCCTCAATCACAATAAAATCATATATCCACCAGTAGAGAATACAGTTCCTCATGTTAATATGACACCTCTCTGGAAAGTCCTTCATCTATTTTCCTTCTGGATGTAAACGAGACCAACTACTACTACCACCAGCCAATAATGTGATCATGCTTGTGACTGATATTATTTAAATCCCACACCCTATATCTGCCAGTCTATACAAGATTTTTTTATCTGCCATACACAGATTTTTTTTTTTATCGATTCGATTAGTCAGTCAAAAATGAATTCCCATTTATACTTCGCTTAGCAGCTACAACATCTTGATGGTGCAAGAGGTGTGCTTTGATTGCTACTTCCCTAATGATTTTTGTTTGGGAATTAGTGATCATAAACATAAAACAAAGTGACTGAGACAAAATATATAAGCATGTCAATATCCTTCAAATTCTATTTGATACTGTACATGTTTTTTTGTTTGTCTGATGTCCCAAATAATGCTTATTAATGTGTGTCCAAACAGTTAAACTGTTATGCAGACCTGTTTTTATTTCTGAATAGCAGTTCTGTTTTTGAATTCTAGATTATGTTTAATAATTACATTATTTTAGCAAAGGTTAAAATAAATTTTATTCATTGTTTCTCTTTTATTCAAAGTTATTCAGTGCACATATTTTATCCATCAATCACACAGATTATCATCTAAGTGACTCAACAGCATGGCGTATCACAGTTTTTTATTTATGGGTTTTATTAGGTGGTTTTATTCTCTGTTAAACTAATCTGAACATATGTTGTCATCACTTTTTTTCAGAGCACTTTAACTATGCATCTTCCAATTTAAGTGCCAGTCTGTCACTGGGTGTGATGAATTCTTCATTATCAAATCCATGCCATGGCCTCCAGTCATCAAACCCCGTCATTTCCATTATTCCATCTGCAAGTCATCCACCTGGATATGGAGAGAATATAGAGAGTGAGGCCTCTGGTTACTATTTATCACCTAGTATAAGACCTATTGGACCTCCAGCATTAGAGAGCCCTAGAATTGAGATCACATCATGCCTAGCAATGCATCCTAACAATAATCAATTTTTTAATGAGCCAGAGATTGAGGAAGCCATACCACAAGCAAAGCGGACACCTTCTACCGTAACTCTGAATTTGCCAAATGTTGAAACCTACCGAGATCCGTCTTGCTTGAGTCCTGCAAGCAGTTTGTCTTCCAGAAGCTGTAATTCTGAAGCTTCTTCTTTTGAATCAAATTACTCTTATCCATTTACTTCCCCGCAGACCTCTCCATGGCAGTCACCATGTGTTTCTCCAAAAACCACTGATCCAGAGGAAGGGTACCAGAGGAGTATGGTAACTTGTACATTGCTTAGCTCACCTAGGCATTCTCCCTCTACATCTCCCAGGACAAGTATTTCAGAGGAAAACTGGTTAAATGCTTCAAATTCACGCCCTACTTCTCCATGCATCAAAAGAAAATATAACATTAATGGTCGGCAGACATCATATTCGCCACACCACTCACCAACTCCATCTCCTCATAATTCCCCACGTGTTAGTGTAACTGATGAAACCTGGTTGGGAAATACTCATCAGTATACCAGTTCTGCTATAGTTGCAGCAATTAATGCACTTACAACAGACCCAATAGATATGAATGATGGCATTCCAATAAAGTCCAGGAAAACAGCAGTAGATCATACACCCACCATGTCTCTTAAGACAGAGCCAGCTTGTGATGACCATGGCACAATGTCATCTACTAATGACTTGTCACCAGAAGAATATTCTGGATTTCATCACATCAGGAAAGGAAATTTCTGTGATCAATATTTATCTGTTCCACAACAATCTTATCAGTGGGCCAAACCAAAGAATATGTCTCCCACATCTTATCTAAGGTAAGACAGTAATTTAATAGTTTAGGTAGATGTAATTCCCTTTCCTATATTTCTTTGGCTATGGTTTGTTTGTATTCAGCTGATGTTATGGGTCAGGTGGCCAAAAGCTCACATATATGTAAAACTTTTAGATATTGTAATTTTTGCTTGCTTATACAGGCTGACTAGTTTTGCTTGTTTAGTGATTTCTGTGAGTGTACATCTAGTTTAGTAATAACCATGGTATGACTGTGCCAAGGGATGTCTACATTCTTAACAAATATTTTACTGAAAGAGTCGTACAACAGCATGAAACACGCACACATACATATAATTTCAGAGCTGGACAAATCCCGGTTGCCATGGCGACTGAAAATTGTTTACTGGCGACCGGGTGCTAAAAATCGTGTAGCAGCTTTAATTTCCCCTTTAGAACTCTTCTGTTTGTTGTATTTGAGCTCCTATTCCCCCTCCCTTTCACTATTTTCTGTAGTAGAATGTTTGCAGCATTGCTGCTGAATAGATTGAGCTAAATTCATCACGCCATACTCTGCAACAATGTTGCAAACAGTAGAAGGTAAAGGGAATAGGAGCTCAAGGAAATAGAGACAGGAGAACAGTTCCAACACCGGAAATAAAAGCTACTACCCAATTTATAACATAACAAGCAGCTTCTGTGACAAGAAGCTCTGGGATCCCTATCCTGCCACTTTATTATGCTGGCACTGGGAAAGTTAATGGTAATGGAAAAAGTCTGCTGGCACTGGGTAAGTTAATGAAAACGTGAAAGGCTGCTGGCACTAAAAGAGTAAAGGAGCTTTTACACTAAGATATCAGATGTACATCCAATCTCTTTAACGCCAGCCTTTTCTTACCTTCCGATGTTCCCACAACAGTCTCCACGAGAGGCTCCGATCTTTCCACAGATTTCCCCTTTTTTCCATGTATGATCAAAAAAAGTCATACACGGGATAAATATTTTGATTCAATCTTATTTATCTTATCGCTCAAAATGACTATCAAGAGAATAGGGGCTTAAAGGGTATGTCCACCCCAAAATGCATCTTTTAATATAACATAGATAGCCCCTACCCACCCCCAACCTCCATGTTATTTTAAAAGAAAAAACAAAAAGAACACTACTTACAGCCCCTTCGATCCTCCGGCGCATTGATCCGGCTCCCTGCTTGCCGTAACTTGCAAGCAGAGGGCCGGGCCAGCAACCGTGTCTGTAATTGGCTAAGATGCAGCCAATCACAGAGGCGGCTGACGTCAGTGGAGCATCGCGGGAACGAAGCGCTGTAAGTAGAATTCTGATTTTTTTTTTTTTAAAATAACTTGGTGGTTCGGTTTGGGCAGGGGGGAGCTATCTTGCACCTAAAGGATTTTATGCTACATGGAAGGATAAAGAAGGATGGATCCGGATGGTGGGAGGGGGAGGTGTGTTAGGGAGGATGAAGACTGCGCAGGAACGGAAAAGACTCGGACGTAAGTGACGTAAGAGAGCTTGGATTTACACAGATGCCCCTGGTCTGCAAATAATAGGTAAAAAACGTATGTATCTTAAAATTGGCTGAACAGATTTGAATGATTTTTGGCTTGTTTTAAAGCTAGAATAATGGCCAATAATGTATTAATTTGTTTTGGGGGTGGACATTCTCTTTAACATTATAGCTATCAATCGAGTTTCTTAGTAATGCCTTTTAGCCTAGGCCAGTTTTATGTAAAGCAACAATTCTTATTTTGTGGGGACAGCAAATTTACACTATTTTTATACAAGCTGTACACTGACAACTTTTCATTGTGTCATATTTACTATTGGCCCATGAAAAGATATAATAAAATATTTACAACCTGGGACCTGGTTTCTTTACAGTGAGAACGGCAAAACTGTGGAACCGTCTTCCAGCAGAAGTGGTAATGGCAAGTTCATTGAATAGCTTTAAAAAAGGCCTGGATAAGTTTCTAAAACTAAAAAATATTGAGAATTACTGGTATTAATGCATATAGATCTAGTTGATCCAGGGATATTTTCCGATTGCCGTTTGGAGTCTTCCTCTGGATCAACTGTTAGGTAGGGTTAAAAAAAAAAATAGGTGATTAGGTTAGACTTGATGGACGTATGTCTTTATTCAACCTTAATTACTATGTTACAAGTGAGGATATACTCACTTTTGTGACATACTATACATCCAAGTCTGGTATAACTAGGTGCAATAATTTCATCGGAACAAAATTACCCAATAACTGACTGGTCAGATTATATTATACATAAAATCAAAACTACGCCTATGCTATTCAAAAAAGCTATTTAAGCTCTCAACCACCTCTCTACGTGCTCCACAGCCCAAGATATAAAGAAATGACTGACCAGAAAGTTAATGGGTGGGAGGCTGAATATGTGACTTTCCTAAGGCTTCTTCTGCACAGTGCCGCTAGTGAGCACAGCGTCAGACTCCCTCAGTATGTGAGGGAGACAGGAAGTCCCTCCTCCTCTCTGCTGTGTGAAGGAGCTGCAGAGAAGGTAAGGGAATCTACAGCCCTTCTCTCTCACTATGTAAGAACAGCCTTTTCAGGCAGTTACCACTCTGCCTGAAAAGGCTGTTTTACACAGAGTTTTCGGGGGGGTGTAGGGTGTCAGAGTAGCCCACAGCACCTGTGAGCGGGGGGAGCCACAGCAGTGTGCAGGGCCACGGCACCCGCGGGGGCAGACACTCGTGACTGGGCGGGGCCACATGGGGCTTAAGGGAATGGGCCAAGGGGGGCGTGCAATTGGAGGGACCATGGGGACCATGAGTGGGAGGGACCAGGGGGGCTGCAAAGGGGAAGAGGAGACACAGGGCAGATTGACTGACAGGTTTCAGAGCAGGAAGTGCAGGGGACCTGGTGATGCTGCTGCCATATCACACACAAAAATGTAAATATCTTCAAAACGGTGCAAAATAAACAATGAAAATAAATTGCAAAAATTCTCAGGAGAGCAATTCCTATCAATTTACCTAAAATAATTTTTGAACCAGTTCCCCTTTAAAAGCGTTATATACTTAT
This sequence comes from Hymenochirus boettgeri, assembly GCA_019447015.1. Lineage (NCBI taxonomy): Eukaryota > Metazoa > Chordata > Amphibia > Anura > Pipidae > Hymenochirus > Hymenochirus boettgeri. The sequence continues at coordinate 184,758,184 of CM033474.1, read as the reverse complement.
TAATAAATATAAAGTAGATGTATAATAAATACGACTAGTATAGTCACTGTAGCCACTGGTATGATAGTCACTGTGTGAAGTACTATAAATAGATATATATTCTATATTTGATTTTATGTATATTGTGGTTTGACTGGTCCGCATCATTAATTGTCCTATATACATAGTAAAGATATATTGGTTGCAACTTTTTTGAGTTTGTTGTGTATTTTGTTGATATTATATTTCCTGGCGAACTGTTTCAGCACTACTGTGGAAGTGCGTAATCAATGCAAATGGAATACAGAGTGCTGACATATATTGCGGTTACCTTAATTAATTGTGTAATCCATCAGGCTCAGGTATATGATCCACTGGCTGGGGCAGTTTTCCTGAATGATTTTTGTAACTTGATAGACAAGGGCCATGGGATCAGAAGATTTTTGTCACACACATAATTCATAATTGGCAGATCTGGATTTGCTTTTGATCAGCCACGTGTGTACCTAGTTTAAAGCTGGCTATACACTTACAGACATTTATGAACTGTGTCCCATAGTGCTGTGTCAGCATGGAAAGTAAGTTAGTTTAGAAGCCTTATTTGAGTGTGGCAGCCTGCAATTTTCTTCTTTATATATTCTCCTTATTGTTTTAGACAGGAAAAAGATGCAAATCATCACTGTGAATTTCTCCCTTTTTTTCGAAAAGTTTTAGATTTACCAGAAATCCATATCTGATTTGCTCATGGGGCAGGGCAGTTTAAGGCTGGGTGCACACCATCAGATATTTCTGACCGACTGATAGTGACGTGTATCAGGCGGTCGGCCGGAAATATCTATTGGTAAGTGTGTAGCGTCCGCGACTGAGCTCGTTCACCCATTCGTCCGGATTGGACGATCGGGCCCATTGGTAAATCGTGGCAGATCAGAGTGCATGATTAGTCTCGCCAACTGTCGGCCGCGGCCACTATTGCCGCGATCGACAGACATTTGTCCAGACCGTAGCTAGTAGCTTGCTAGTAACGAGCGCTCGTTCAGGACAAAAACTCGTCTGGTGTATACCCAGCCTAAATGACCCAGTCCTGTTGGCACTATCTCATTCCCAATACTCCTGCTCATAAAGGATTAACCAAACTGCAGGATTAACCAAAGGACATTTAATCATTTTCAGTGTATGGCAGTCTTAAAGGAAATATTTTATGCAGTAATTGACTGCTTTTTGGCAGTATCTGACAGTTTTTAAGCTCCTCCCCATCTGTTGGTCCAATGTCAGAGATGGAAGAATCTCTTTCTGGTCCCTCCCAATGACCGTGGGAAGGACCTGAAAGAAGCCAGTTACTTCATGAGTATAATTCTAATGTAAAGGTGAACTGTGGTCACCATACAAGTGCCATCTGTTAAAAAGAGCACACCTCTGCCATTAAAATGAATCCAGGATTGGGCTTCTAGCTGCAATTTATCCAAACTTACAACAGTATAAGGGTTGGTGCTTCCTGCTTACACTGTGAGTTGTAACATTACCAGCACTGTTGCTCCACCCCCTCACCCCTGGCTTGAGCATTCTTCCATGTATCCTACTGCTGAGGCAAAGGAATGTTGCCACATTAGCTGAATCATAAACTGCCCCTCAAATTGCCTAATCCTTATAAAATCTGGCCTCAGGCCTGAAGAAATTTTTTTTTCTCCCTAAGTTGTCCAAGGCAGAGGAAAATGGTTGCAAATCTGTAACTAGCATTATAAAAGATTGATTTTTAAGGGTGGAGCTTATGATGTAGACAATGATGTCTCTTTCACAGCACAGTAGCAAACAAGGAAGTAACGTTTTACACAGATTTTATAAGGATTGGCATTTGAGGGGCAGTTTATGATTCAGCTAATGTGGCAACATTCCTTTGCCTCAGCAGTAGGATACATGGAAGAATGCTCAAGCCAGGGTGTGAGGGGTGGAGCACACATGCTGGTAATGTTACAACTCACATGTGTAAGCAGAACACCAACCCTTATACTGTTGTAAGTTTGGATAAATTGCAGCTAGAAGCCCAATCCTGGATTCATTTTAATGGCAGAGGTGTGCTCTTTTTAACAGATGGCACTTGTATGGTGACCACAGTTCACCTTTACATTAGAATTATACTCATGAAGTAACTGGCTTCTTTCAGGTCCTTCCCACGGTCATTGGGAGGGACCAGAAAGAGATTCTTCCATCTCTGACATTGGACCAACAGATGGGGAGGACTTAAAAACTGTCAGATACTGCCAAAAAGCAGTCATTACTGCATAAAATATTCCTTTAAGACTGCCATACACTGAAAATGATTAAATGTCCTTTGGTTAATCCTGCAGTTTGGTTAATCTTTATGAGCAGAGTATTGGGAATGAGATAGTGCCAACAGGACTGGGTCATTTAGGCTGGGTATACACCAGACGAGTTTTTTGTCCTGAACGAGCGCTCGTTACTAGCAAGCTACTACTACGGTCTGGACAAATGTCGTCGATCGCGGCATAGTGGCCGCGGCCGACAGTTGGCGAGACTAATCATGCACTCTGATCTGCCACGATTTACCAATGGGCCCGATCGTCCAATCCGGACGAATGGGTGAACGAGCTCAGTCGCGGACGCTACACACTTACCAATAGATATTTCCGGCCGACCGCCTGATACACGTCACTATCAGTCGGTCAGAAATATCTGATGGTGTGCACCCAGCCTTAAACTGCCCTGCCCCATGAGCAAATCAGATATGGATTTCTGGTAAATCTAAAACTTTTCGAAAAAAAGGGGAAATTCACAGTGATGATTTGCATCTTTTTCCTGTCTAAACACATAAGGAGAATATATAAAGAAAAATTGCAGGCTGCCACACTCAAATAAGGCTTCTAAACTAACTTACTTTCCATGCTGACACAGCACTATGGGACACAGTTCATAAATGTCTGTAAGTGTATAGCCAGCTTTAAACTAGTACACACGTGGCTGATCAAAAGCAAATCCAGATCTGCCAATTATGAATTATGTGTGTGACAAAAATCTTCTGATCCCATGGCCCTTGTCTATCAAGTTACAAAAATCATTCAGGAAAACTGCCCCAGCCAGTGGACATATACCTGAGCCTGATGGATTACACAATTAATTAAGGTAACCGCAATATATGTCAGCACTCTGTATTCCATTTGCATGGATTACGCACTTCCACAGTAGTGCTGAAACATTTCGCCAGGAATATAATATCAACAAAATACACAACAAACTCAAAAAAGTTTGCAACCATATATCTTTACTATGCATATAGGACAATTAATGATGCGGACCAGTCAAACCACAATATACATAAAATCAAATATAGAAATATATCTATTTATAGTACTTCACCACAGTGACTATCATACCAGTGGCTACAGTGACTATACTAGTCGTATTTATTATACATCTACTTTATATTTATTAATAAGTATATAACGCTTTTAAAGGGAACTGGTTCAAAAATTATTTTAGGTAAATTGATAGGAATTGCTCTCCTGAGAATTTTTGCAATTTATTTTCATTGTTTATTTTGCACCGTTTTGAAGATATTTACATTTTTGTGTGTGATATGGCAGCAGCATCACCAGGTCCCCTGCACTTCCTGCTCTGAAACCTGTCAGTCAATCTGCCCTGTGTCTCCTCTTCCCCTTTGCAGCCCCCCTGGTCCCTCCCACTCATGGTCCCCATGGTCCCTCCAATTGCACGCCCCCCTTGGCCCATTCCCTTAAGCCCCATGTGGCCCCGCCCAGTCGCGAGTGTCTGCCCCCGCGGTGCCGTGGCCCTGCACACTGCTGTGGCTCCCCCCCGCTCACAGTGTGCTGTGGGCTACTTTGACACCCCTACACCCGAAAACTCTGTAAAACAGCCTTTTCAGGCAGAGTGGTAACTGCCTGAAAAGGCTGTTCTTACATAGTGAGAGAGAAGGCTGTAGATTCCCTTACCTTCTCTGCAGCTCCTTCACACAGCAGAGAGGAGGAGGGACTTCCTGTCTCCCTCACATACTGAGGGATCTGACGCTGTGCTCACTACGGCACTGTGCAGAAGAAGCCTAGGAAAGTCACATATTCAGCCTCCCACCCATTAACTTTCTGGTCAGTCATTTCTTTATATCTTGGCTGTGGAGCACGTAGAGAGGTGGTTGAGAGCTTAATAGCTTTTTGAATAGCATAGGCGTAGTTTTGATTTTATGTATATATAATCTGACCAGTCAGTTATTGGGTTATTTTGTTCCGATGAAATATTTTGCACCTAGTTATACCAGACTTGGATGTATAGTGTACAAAAGTGAGTATATCCTCACTTGTAACATAGTAATTAAGTTGAATAAAGACATACGTCCATCAAGTCTAACCTAATCACCTATTTTTTTTTTTTAACCCTACCTAACAGTTGATCCAGAGGAAGACTCCAAACGGCAATCGGAAATATCCCTGGATCAACTAGATCTATATGCATTAATACCAGTAATTCTCAATATTTTTTATTTTAGAACTTATCCAGGCCTTTTTTAAGCTATTCAATGAACTTGCCTTACCACTTCTGCTGGAAGACGGTTCCACGTTTTGCCGTTCTCACTGTAAAGAAACCAGGTCCCAGGTTGTAAATATTTATTATATCTTTTCATGGCCAATAGTAAAATATGACACAATGAAAAGTTGTCAGTGTACAGCTTGTATAAAAATAGTGTAAATTTGCTGTCCCCACAAAATAAGAATTGTTACTTTACATAAAACTGGCCTAGGCTAAAAGGCATTACTAAGAAACCGATTGATAGCTATAATGTTAAAGAGAATGTCCACCCCCAAACAATTAATACATTATTGGCCATTATTCTAGCTTTAAAACAAGCCAAAAATCATTCAAATCTGTTCAGCCAATTTTAAGATACATACGTTTTTTACCTATTATTGCAGACCAGGGGCATCTGTGTAAATCCAAGCTCTCTTACTTCACTTACGTCCGAGTCTTTTCCGTTCCTGCGCAGTCTTCATCCTCCCTAACACACCTCCCCCTCCCACCATCCGGATCCATCCTTCTTTATCCTTCCATGTAGCATAAATCCTTTAGGTGCAAGATAGCTCCCCCCTGCCCAAACCGAACCACCAAGTTATTTTAAAAAAAAAAAATCAGAATTCTACTTACAGCGCTTCGTTCCCGCGACGCTCCACTGACGTCAGCCGCCTCGGTGATTGGCTGCATCTTAGCCAATTACAGACACGGTTGCTGGCCCGGCCCTCTGCTTGCAAGTTACGGCAAGCAGGGAGCCGGATCATGCGCCGGAGGATCAAGGGGCTGTAAGTAGTGTTCTTTTTGTTTTTTCTTTTAAAATAACATGGAGTTGGGGGTGGGTAGGGGCTATCTATGTATATTAAAATGCATTTTGGGGTGGACATACCCTTTAAGCCCCTATTCTCTTGATAGTCATTTTGAGCGATAAGATAATAGATTGAATCAAAATATTTATCCCGTGTATGACTTTTTTTTGATCATACATGGAAAAAGGGGAAATCTGTGGAAAGATCGGAGCCTCTCGTGGGACTGTTGTGGGAACATCGGAAGGTGAAAGGCTGGGCGTTAAGAGATTGGATGTACATCTGATATCTTAGTGTAAAAGCTCCTTTACCTTTTAGTGCCAGCAGCCTTTCACGTTTCATTAACTTACCCAGTGCCAGCAGACTTTTTCCATTACCATTAACTTCCCAGTGCCAGCATAATAAAGTGGCAGGATAGGGATCCCAGAGCTTCTTGTCACAGAAGCTGCTTGTTATGTATAAATTGGGTAGTAGCTTTTATTTCCGGTGTTGGGACTGTTCTCCTGTCCTATTTCCTTGAGCTCCTATTCCCTTTACTTTCTACTGTTTGCAACATTGTTGCAGAGTATGGCGTGATGAACTTAGCTCAATCTATTCAGCAGCAATGCTGCAAACATTCTACTACAGAAAATAGTGAAAGGAGGGGGAATAGGAGCTCAAATACACAAACAGAAGAGTTCTAAAGGGGAAATTAAAGCTGCTACACGATTTTTAGCACCCCGGTCGCCAGTAACAATTTCATCAGTCGCCATGGCAACCGGGATTTGTCCAGCTCTAAATTATTGTATGTGTGCGTGTTTCATGCTGTTGTACGACTCTTTCAGTAAAATATTTGTTAAGAATGTAGACATCCCTTGGCACAGTCATACCATGGTTATTACTAAACTAGATGTACACTCACAAAATCACTAACCAAGCAAAACAGTCAGCCTGTATAAGCAAGCAAAAATTACAATATCTAAAAGTTTTACATATATGTGAGCTTTTGGCCACCTGACCCATAACATCAGCTGATACAAACAAACCATAGCCAAGAAATATAGGAAAGGGAATTACATCTACCTAAACTATTAATTACTGTCTTACCTTAGATAAGATGTGGGAACATATTCTTTGGTTTGGCCCACTGATAATGTTTTTGTGGAACAGATAAATATTGATCACAGAAATTTCCTTTCCTGATGTGATGAAATCCAGAATATTCTTCTGGTGACAAGTCATTAGTAGATGACATTGTGCCATGGTCATCACAAGCTGGCTCTGTCTTAAGAGACATGGTGGGTGTATGATCTACTGCTGTTTTCCTGGACTTTATTGGAATGCCATCATTCATATCTATTGGGTCTGTTGTAAGTGCATTAATTGCTGCAACTATAGCAGAACTGGTATCTGATGAGTATTTCCCAACCAGGTTTCATCAGTTACACTAACACGTGGGGAATTATGAGGAGATGGAGTTGGTGGTGGTGTGGCGAATATGATGTCTGCCGACCATTAATGTTTATTTTCTTTTGATGCATGGAGAAGTAGGGCGTGAATTTGAAGCATTAACCAGTTTTCCTCTGAAATCCTTGTCCTGGGAGATGTAGAGGGAGAATGCCTAGGTGAGCTAAGCATGTACAAGTTACCATACCCTCTGGTACCCTTCCTCTGGATCAGTGGTTTTTTGGAGAAACACATGGTGACTGCCATGGAGAGTCTGCGGGGAAGTAAATGGATAAGATAATTTGATTCAAAGAAGAAGCTTCAGAATTACAGCTTCTGGAAGACAAACTGCTTGCAGGACTCACCAGACGGATCTCGGTAGGTTTCAACATTTGGCAAATTCAGAGTTACGGTAAGGTGTCCGCTTTGCTTGTGTATGGCTTCCTCAATCTCTGGCTCATTAAAAATTGATTATTGTTAGGATGCATTGCTGGCATGATGTGATCTCAATTCTAGGGCTCTCTAATGCTGGAGGTCCAATAGGTCTTATACTAGTGATAAATAGTAACCAGAGGCCTCACTCTCTATATTCTCTCCATATCCAGGTGGATGACTTGCAGATGGAATAATGGAAATGCGGGTTTGATGACTGGAGGCCATGGCATGGATTTGAATAATGAAGAATTCATCACACCCGTGACAGACTGGCACTTAAATTGGAAGATGCATAGTTAAGTGCTCTGAAAAAAAGTGATGACAACATATGTTCAGATTAGTTTAACAGAGAATAAAACCACCTAATAAAACCCATAATAAAAAACTGTGATACCCCATGCTGTTGAGTCACTTAGATGATATCTGTGTGATTGATGGATAAAATATGTGCACTGAATAACTTTGAATAAAAAGAAACAATGAATAAAATTTATTTTAAACCTTGCTAAATAATGTAATTATTAAACATAATCTAGAATTCAAAAACAGAACTGCTATTCAGAATAAAAACAGGTCTGCATAAGTTTAACTGTTTGGACACACATAATAAGCATTATTTGGGACATCAGACAACAAAAACATGTACAGTATCAAATAGAATTTGAAGGATATTGACATGCTTATATATTTTGTCTCAGTCACTTGTTTTTATGTTTATGATCACTAATTCCCAAACAAAAATCATTAGGGAAGTAGCAATCAAAGCACACCTCTTGCACCATCAAGATGTTGTAGCTGCTAAGCGAAGTATAAATGGGAATTCATTTTTGACTGACTAATCGAATCGATAAAAAAAAAAATCTGTGTATGGCAGATAAAAAATCTGTGTATGGCAGATAAAAAAATCTTGTATAGACGGCAGATATAGGGTGTGGGATTTAAAAATATCATCACAAGCATGATCACATTATTGGCTGGTGGTAGTAGTAGTTGGTCTCGTTTACATCCAGAAGGAAAATAGATGAAGGACTTTCCAGAGAGGTGTCATATTAACATGAGGAACGTATTCTCTACTGGTGGATATATGATTTTATTGTGATTAGGGGATGATCCAATTGCATTTCTGTACAATAAAGTAATATATGGTATATTTTTTTTTACTCTTTCTCCCCTCTCTGCAAAGTTTAATAGTTTCACTGCTCTTGAAACTGCTCTCCTGGGATAATGAAATATACCGTATTTATATAATACAGTATTAAGGAGTTATTTATCTTTTCTCCATTATGAACGGTAAATAGGTGACTGGGTGAAACTGTACAGAAGGACATTGGGACGTTCATACATCACAAAATACATAACAATAATAAGGGCGGCACACATAACCACATAGATCCACTCAATTTTCACTATCTATAATGTAAATCTCTCTGGAAATGGCATCATATAATGTCTCTTTATTAAAGAGGGCATAAATATCACTAAAAACATTTGATGTTATAAAGCTATAATAGGATGCCAAGTCCAGTTCAGTAATACAAATATAAGCCCAAATAATTATTTTCAGGATATAATACTAGAAAGACTACACATACACACATACCCCGCACAAGTCCAAACATCTCTGCCTATAGTAAATTCTTTGGAATTAGATCATGTACATTACAGAGCGTGCACATGTAGAATTATAATGTTTTGTTTTACGCATGTATATCTAATGCTAATTCCATTTCAGTAATCAAACCCAAATACCAGCAGTATAGCACCTTTATGTAAGCAGTTTATTGAGGATTTAATAAATGTAGCAAATACACAAAGTAACTGCTGGCCATACTCTGTCCTGATATCAGGGAATAAATAAAGACTATAAATATTTTTCAGGGAGGCCTATATTATTTCCCCTTGGCTTGTGTTAAAAAATGCATGTATACATGTTTAAGTCTATATTGTCACAAAATGTTCAACCATCTGCTAGGAAATTTAAGATGAAGAAAACACAAACTTTCAACAAACATTACCTACCTAAACTAAAACATACATATAAATCAATAAGCAATGACTTCAACAAAGGGGGAATGTATGCGCATAGTGTAACAAAGGGGGATTATTCAATAAAAGTTCTTATCCTTAAAATGGTGCTAATTTGCCCCAACAAATCAATGTTGTTTTCAAATCTTACATAAGTTCTGATTGGTTGGGGCAAAATTAGCACCATTTTAAACGATAAGAACTTTTATTGAATCTCCCTTAAAGTGCTTGGGGACCTGTGAAAAGACAGCGGAAGAGTACGAGACCGGGTAAGTTTTATATCTTCTCTCCTGGCTCCTGCATTTTTATTGAAGGACGGGAAGAAAAATCGCTCCTTTACCACACGTTCATCAATTAAAACTGAAATCCCAAAGTTAATTTTGGGGTGGAGATACGCTTTAAGGGAAATTTCAGTGGAAATATCAATATTTTAAAAATTCTTGATTTGAAAATAAGTTCATTTCATACCCTTAGCTGTTCCCTGCAGTTGACATTAGTGAGCTGCCATTTCAGGTACCAACTCTCCTTCTTCTTCTGGATGCACCACTTCCTTTGATTGTTCCTAACAGTAATATCTACTGATTGGCTGTTGGATGGGTCAAACATGCTCAAACTCTACTGAACTGACAAAATATGGAAGATAGCCTTCCCAAGTACCCTAAAAGCACTCGCACCTTGATATCCCAAGAATATAAACAGATTTATTGGCACAGAATAAATAAAACACCCCACACCATAAATGTATTACCCCCTCCCCCATATATATAAGAGCAATATTACTATACAATATAAACCACTGGGCGTCCCCAGTCGAAAAAATACCATAAAAGTCTCAAAATATTAGGTCCTGGACCTGGTGCTAGATATATTTGGTGAAAAAGTTTAATGTCACTTAAATATACAAGTTCAGAATGACCCAGGCCTGTATATCAACCACGCCTAACAGGGACCCAAGAAGAGCTGCTATACATAAATCACAGTATGCAGAGGCTACTCATCCTGCTTTGGCAAGGTTACTCCCTTAGCTTTTACAAGTTCAAGCCTCTGGAGTTGAACACTCTTCCATGAGGGTTTGGCCTCCATCACAACAAGATGCAACGTCACAAGGGATAAGTTCCAACTTCTCTCCACTGGAATATAACAAGTGGCTGGGTGGAGAGGTTCAGGGTCGTTGTACAAGTGGGCAGTAGGTATATCGAACACAGTCAGACCTACGGTGGCAGAACAGCCCATAACTGAATCTTTACCAGCAAGAGGATGGCTTGCTAGTCTAGGGAAAGTATAATTCAAACGTCCCGCACACTCCACCTTTTTGGCTACATGAGCTGACAGCTTCTCCTGTGGGGCCTGGATGCTTAAAGCCGACTCTCTAGTTTAAAGTACTTGGCTCAAACGAGCACATGACCTAACTCTGGGTGGAGTACAATTCCCAGAAGGCTTTATTTATTCTGTGCCAATAAATCTGTTTTTATATTTATGGGATATCAAGTGTGCGAGTGCTTCTTAGGGGTACTTGGGAAGACTATCTTCCTATTTTTGTTTTTTAGTATCTTATTTTTGACCCCTAGCACCACCCAAAGGTCATTTTGTGCACCTATATTCAGGTATATTTTTTCAGATCTCTACTGAGCAACTGAATCAACCCAGGCACTAAGTCAAGGGCAGACCATAGCGGTCTCTATTAGGGGTCCTGAAACAGGAAGTCAGTATTTCGGTTGCATCGATTTTTAAACCGACAAAAGGCTGAATGGGCAGGTTAAGGTAATTCGGACTGAAAATTACTGTTTATTTTTTTTAAACATATGTATTTGCACTGAACTTCCCCTTCAAGATCCATACAGACCTTAGTGCAAAATTGTTCATTTATATAAAGAAATCTAAAACAAAATCTGTTTAGTAAAAAAATAAATCCTGCCCTATCCTTAGCCCTCGCAATCACACATCTATCGGATCTTTATCTATACAATCTTTATTTATTGAAAATCTGTCAGGTGAGCATCAAGGATCTGTGCCTCAAGGATGCCCGTGTATTTGAAATGTTTTGCAAGGAGGTGTGCTCAAATCTTGCCAAGTCCAGATGTGCCATAATGAAACTCTAAACAACAATAACTAAATGTTGTCATAACATTTACAGGTGCTTCAAGTATTAGTTTAAGCAATGTTCATAACCAATGCAACCATCATACAGTAGGATTTCTTTTTATCACTGCAGCTTTTGATTTCTTTGCATAAATGACAATTTTGCAATAAACTTTTATTTATACAGAATTTTTCTTGGTTTCTTTTTTTAATTATTATTAAAAACTCGGGCACTCCACAAATAACCAACATACCCAAAACAAATCTCACTTTGTAACAATGGTATCAATTTAGTCATAGGAATTCCGAGAGCTTTTAGATCAATAAACTTTTTACATGTCTGTAAGACAGGGACACAGCAATGGGAAGTGACTTAATTTTATACAGGTGAATTGACATTCTGGGGCCCCACTATCACCTTGCAATGATTGTTTTTTTTTTAGAAGTCTGGACGCCTATATTTATATAAAGTTTCTGATATACATTGTTGATCTACATTGTTGATGAATTGTTGAGTGGTAAGCCACCTTCTAACTTTGCATTGTTTTAGTATTCTATTGTAAAACGTATTTGCTTTTTTTTTTAGTTTGCAACAATTAATATAGACTTTGTTCCAAACAAAAACATATTCTGGCAATCCAGCAGCTTTAAGTTGTATTATTTAATCAAAGGTAGAAACAGCAACGAGGATGCATCAAAATATACTATATTAGAATTGCAGCATTGTGTAAATGAATTTCAAGATTGTGAGCCAGGAGTTCCTTCCATTTAGTACATGCGGTCCTTAGCCTGCCAGGGGTGTTAATGGCAGATGGCAGCATCCCACTGTGGAATAACTACTAAGCCACATGCCATTTGGTGACCTAAATCAGCATCCATGTTAACAGCAGTAGAATCACAAAATGATTCAAATGCTAAATCTAGATAACGAAGTATTGTTAGCAATTAAGAAGGATAGAAATCATCAAAATCATTTATTGTCATAGACCATAGGTAAATTACTTGATCCTTCATCACTTTTTGAAAATCTTACTAAACCTTTTTACCTGCAGTACATTGTTTATACTGCAGGTAATGCTATTTGTAAAGAAATCAAAGATCAAAATATGTAAAGGTTATAACATTAGGGTAATTTGCTATAATGTTTCTCCTATTAAGGTTATTTGATGACTAAGTATCCTAAATGTGATTCTTCAGCCAAACATTAATAAGAACACATCAAGTACAGCTAAATGAGAATCTCTGTTCAGTCCTGGACAAACAAATTTTAGGCCCTACCAGAGAGCATGACACCTGTACCCAATGTTAGAAACCAGATCCATAAACCCTTAAAAAATACATGTACCAACTAAGAGAAAGAGATGTCATAGGGACCTTTAGTGAATATAAAAAATGGGTTATGGGTCTGTAAACGTCTGGTTATTGCTCCCTAGGACCTCAGTACAGAAAGGTATACTACTCTGATGCTGTATCAGATTAGAATGAGTCTTCTCTCCAAAGCGAATATGTTCAATATGCTGAAAGCTTAGAAGGTGTTTAAAATACCAAATATGCTAGCAATGTCTAATGTAAACTTGAGTACAGACAAACTTTTTCTCTGGACCTGCAGGTGATCATATGTACAGTTACAAACATGTTTCAATGCTCCACTCAAAGAACACTTAAAAACATCTAAAAAGGGGATAAGATACAAATTCTGCAATCATGGAACATAGCGTATTTGGAATTAATATACTGTAGAGGAAATGTTCTTGACTACCATTTACATGGATTGCATTATTTTATGTATATGACTAAACAACATCCCACATAAGATAATAGTTGTTTTGAAATTACATTTCATAAACAATTATCTAAGAATTCCCATACAGTGTGCAGCAGCTGAGCAGCCCGATTCATTCTTGGGAACAGGAAGAAGGCCCCCTGGGCTGTCAAAAAAACATTAATTGTTCCCTGACATTGTTTTAAAATCTGGCAAGTTGGATCACCAAATAATGTGAAGGTGGCCATACACTACAATAGGTTTTGCAATCAATACTTAATAGAGATATGTGCAATGTTAATGGTACATGATGTACCATACATTTGTTCTGCATTCATTCGTTTAGACAATTTAAGTAATTTACATTTAATTGGAACTTCAGAAATACTTAAAAACAGACTTTCCCGATCATATTACAATGTTTTTTACAATTGAATATCTGCATAATAGATCGGGAAAACGTAACATTTTTGGGCCAAGCAATGCAGTTGTCAACTCACAAGTCGGTGATCGTATTTTTTGGCCTAGTGTATGGCCGTCTTTACACAACCTAGATTGTAGACCAAAACTATCATTCTTGACCACAGTGAAGGCTTAATAGAAGGCTGTAAGTATACTCTTTTTTTAGAAATGTAACTCGGCGTTGGGGGTGGGTAGGGGTCTCACAAGTTATTATTGAAGATGGATATACCCTTAAAAAAAAAAAAAGACTAAAATGTAATAACTTAAAGGAGAACTAACTTAAAGGGACCTAAATAGATTTTATGTACTCTGTTAGGTACATAAAATCTGTTTGCTTTATTCACAGGAGGTGAAACGTTTATTCCCACCTCCTGTGATAAATAAACGCCAGAAAATTGCCAAACTTACCTCACCGCACTCTACTTGGCCCCTTCTCAGCTGTCAGAAGCGCTGTCCCGACCGAGCGGCTATCTTCTGCGCATGCGGGCCAAAACAAAGACAGCGCCACGACTCGGGCAGCACGGCTGATAGCTAAGGGGCACCAAGTGGAGTGCAGGTAAGTAAGTTCGTCAGTGTCCCCCACCAGTCTATTATTCACAGGGAGGTGGGAAAAGCATTCTCTCTCCCTTTGAACAATATAACCTTTAGTTTAGTGTTCCTTTAAATTTTCTTAATCTTTATATGAAAGAGTTTCCCCCAGAACACTATATATTTATGCACATTAATAAGCAGATTCTGTAGCTTAAACTGCTTCCATGTTTTTGCCATACAACTCTCAGAGGATGTAGATTAAAGAGCCTGCATCTATGGTCATGCACCCTGACCCCACTATTTACGGTCTCTATGCTCCCTGTATGTTTTATTGAGGTCTTTCCCCTCTCTTCTCTTCTTCTATTTGCAACATTGTTGCAGAGTAGGGAGTGAGAACTCTACTCAGTCTATTAAGCAACAATGTTGCAAATGTTCAAGTCAGAACATAGTGAAAATTGAGGGGGAATAGAGCTCAAATGATGGAACAGGAGAGGCATTGTTCGTCTACACCAGGAAATGATAGCTGCTACTCGATTTGGTCGGCAGAAACATTTTTCAGTCGCCTTGGTGACCGGGATTTGTCCAGCCCCAATATCATTGTGTAACAGTTGACCTTAACTTCTTTTGCCTAAAAATGCATAATAGACACCCTAAAAACATCCAATTAATTTATGCCTACCAATCATATTCTATTGTCAACACTATAAAGTATGGCTCACTTGGAAACATTATTTGCCTATTTACTTATTTCAGAAACACATGGGGAAAATGGCCTTTGACTCAAATGCATTCATAGTTAAAAGACATGTAAACTGTGCCAATCATTTTTTTAAACTAATCACCAGTAATTAGGATTAATTACCACCAATCTAAATCTTGCTTTTGTTTCTTCTCTCTCCAACTTTCCATCCCTTGTTTTTTAGCTCTGTGAGTTTTACTTTTAAAGGGGTGGGACACGCTAGTCAGTAGATACTGTCATCACCCAACCCGTCCCCTAGTACATTACATTTAGAAACTATTCATCTAAAAATAGAGCATTATTTCTCTGTCCCTGCATGGCTAATTGATTCAGCATTAAAGGATAATTATTGTAAAACAAAGTTAAGTTTATTTTGGATGCAGCAGCTTTAAAAAAAAAAACTTTTGCCCTTACTTTTTTTTTTGTATATTTTTTTGTATGCCTCCTGAGCCTACCTTCCTGTTGTAAAGTTGCTACGTCTTTGTTCTATATTGTAGAGTGTTTAGCTCTGCCCCTCTGAGTTTTCCCTGGATCTCCTTTACTTTGGTGCAAATGCACTCTCTTGGGTCCGTGTGCACACGCACCCTCGCCAGGTGCATGACGTGACATCAGTGCGTGCACAGACTGTTGCGCATTTGACGTCATCATCTCGCCATGCTTGTGCACAGATTTTACGTCACCCATGCAATGTCCCTTGCGCGCACTGATGTCATGCGAGCGCACCGCGACGCATGCACGTGCATGCGACTAGGAGACGCGCAGATGAACGGCCTTACATTTTGGGCCGAAGAAGCAGGAGGAAGCTGCAAATCTTGGAGGGTGGAGCTAAACATTCAGCTAGGTCAATTAGATGTTAGCACTTGCAAGCTGGAAAGGTAGGCTCTGGAGGCATAGAAAAAAGACAATGCTTTTTTAAAGCTGCAGCTTCCAACTAACTTAACTTGAGTTTTACAGCATACTTATCCTTAGAATCATTGAACTAAGACAAAATCCTTGGCTTGTTTGAAAGGTATGAGAGACCAACAGATACCCTTTTAAAGGGCATCTATGTGAAAAAACACATTGCCCCTTTGCAAAGTTAAATTCATGTACTCTGTGCTAACCTTAATCCGATTATGTAAGTG
This sequence comes from Hymenochirus boettgeri, assembly GCA_019447015.1. Taxonomy (NCBI): domain Eukaryota; kingdom Metazoa; phylum Chordata; class Amphibia; order Anura; family Pipidae; genus Hymenochirus; species Hymenochirus boettgeri. The sequence continues at coordinate 184,742,290 of CM033474.1, read as the reverse complement.
ACTCTGCTTAACCATGGTGCCGATCTGTGTGCGCACTCCCCCCCCCTTCCCCCTCCCCTCTGTTACCTACCACCTCCTCAATGCCTCAGCTTCGGCTACCGACAACTTATCATGTGCATAGGAGTTTAAAAATCAACCATCCTTAAAAACACACCCACGCACCTGTGGCCATAGATAAGCAGCTGTCCTGGTGACTACACGGAAGAAGGAGAACAGTACGTTACGATCTCTCGCTTTGTGGACTACATCTATCAATCAATAAGTCTACCAGAAGGGGGTCAAGTTGCAGCCTTAGATTCTAACACATGAAAGCTACCTCCTCCTTCCCCTGCTATGCTGTTATCCCCCACAGTCTAATTCATTGTGTACGAGTCCTAGGAGCTATGGGTCCTAAGCAAATAGACACAACACAGCAATGATTAGCACCAAGTCCAGTAGATTAGGTAATCACGATCAAGTATTCTCTAACTTTTGGACAGAGCATTACAAGTGATGCACTTTGAGTTTGCTATTAATTATAAACACAATGTGGAAAATGGCTTGATCAATGATATAGAAAAGACAGTACTTCATTTTTCACCACTCACAGTATGGATATCCCACTTTAATCGTGCTTTTTGTTTTCTCCAGATAATCCAAGGCCTGTTGTTGTCATCTGGGAGTACTTAAAGGGTGACACAGATCTCGTGTAGTAATAATTCAACACCCCTCCCTTGCAGTACATTTACATCTAGACCATCCCAATCCGACCTCATCCATACCGTTCTGTAATACCTATGACCATGCTTTTCATACATTATTATTTTTGTCATTCTGCTCTAATTGATTCAGTAAGACAAGTATTGTACAAACAAGCACTAGTTTGACTTGATCCACCATAAAGGAATTTCCTATATTTTTTGTATTTTTTGTAACCCCCAATACTTCCTGTTGTAGTTGCTAGTCATTATCATAATTGAATTTTACTCTGAACACATTCACGCATGAAAAGTTTTACCACTGGATAACTAATTACATGTTCTGTTCAACAGTTCTTTGTCGTTGCACAACCTTCGCAGGGATGAGTGCCAATAGTACGCGTGATCCGTCACAGGCCTGGACGCATCGCCATCTTGTCATTACGCACCCAATGCAATGTACCTTGCGCACACTGATGTCAGGATCACTGCGAAGAATGAGCTCACTAGGACGTAGATTGAACCCTTTGACGCATTTTGAGCAAAAAGCAGAAAGCCAAATCTGAGTTGAGCTAACTTCCGCTAGTTCGCACAATGTATCATTGCAAGCTGAAAGGTAGATGGAATGGCATAGAAAATAATACATGCTTTTTAAGGAGTCCACAACTCTTTTTTAGTACAGCAAGCTCATCAGTTAGCATCCTGACTGTAGGAGCCAAAATACCTTCCATGTTTACAAGTAGGCAGACGCAGATTTCAAGTGATCCTTTAAATGGGGATCTACATGAACAAACACATTGCCCGTGCAAATTAGTCATGTACGCTCTGTGTCTTCCCTGGCTCATATGAACAGAATTGACTCTGCAGTTAACATGCCAGTATTGTGTCCAGACACTTGCCGCCCCCCTCGCCCGCCCCCTCTATTACACTCACTCAAGTCCTCACTGAGAACGAAAGTTCTGTGCAGTAGGTACCCATAAGTTCACGATCCTGAAAGAACTCCACAGTTGCCTACTAAGTTTCTTGAGTCGAGAAGGGCTCATAAGCATCCTCAGCCTTGGACTCATCATCAATTGTCACAGGGGTCATTGCAGCCCCTGTCAATGATTCTAAGAAGCTTGAGCTCCTCCTTCAGATGCGATCGTCAATGATTAGACAGCGGAATTATGTGTGGATGACTCAGGTTTGTCCATGCTTGCAAAATGCATGGAGGGTAGAGGTTGCCCGTACTTCTAACGTGTATCCGGACAGAGAGGGGAAATCAATCAATTGAGGACATTATCTGGTATTAAGCACGGAAAAACATTCATTTCCTATCACCTTATGCGATGTTTCCCGGATAAGACATAGGCTAGTCTTTCTCACAGAGACTTGCCTTATTTTTGCAACATTACATAGCACCATTAAATCGCCCTTTCATACATGTTTAGGTACTTAATACCTTGTGAACTGCTTGCATATCATATATATGTATCGAAATCTATGTTACTGAGTCCTGAAATTGAACAAAACACAATGTACAAACACATGACGTGTTGTGACATGGTGCCCAGATCTAAATTGAACGAAATCTATGACCAACTGATTTACATGCAATGGCGCTACGTTCCGAATTACCGGTCTGAAATGAAATTCGTGTGTTTCAGTTGTAGCACTTTGGGAGTCATTTCCTACACCGGCACTTTGTCACAAGCATTACACTTTGCACTGTTATCACGAAAGGCTGGGTAGTGTACTCTTGACCATTTGACGCACCTGAGACCATGTGGTCAGCAAAGCGAAAATGCAAAGTATGCATCGACTTTAGTATGACACTCAAGATAGCAGTACTCCTATATTGGCAGCGTACCAACCTCCAATTCCATCCACGTGGCTAAACGCAGGAATTGAACGTCTAGAGGAGAGGACGATTCCACCTGAAAAATGCTCTTTTCTTACAAAACCTTAGCCAGGATCTTGCTGAAACTGGTCTGCTCCCTCAGATGTTTGTATAGATGACAGAATTATATGTAGTTGCCGTTTAAAATCTTTGATAGTGCTAACATCTTAGACATTTTGCTCAGGCTCGAGCATCTAGCTAGCAAGTCAGGAAAATGTGCAGCACGTGTACCCATGCCAATTCCTTCTCTACTGATCCTGACATTTCTGCCAGCTACATTTTATTCAAGCTATGACACAGTGGTGTGACCATAACAATTGCCGCCCTCCGATGACTTAAGCTGAGCATCAAGACCTGAACCCATAATTGTCTGGGATGGATGCCAGCTCTAATGCATGCACAGACATGCACTTACTTTGCAATATTGTAGGACCCTAATTAGTCTAGACCTATGCCTTTAACGCTCAAAGATCAAACAGTATAGAGTTCCCTGCATTAGCAGCACTACATTCTGCTTGCCAATAATGCATGCTTGCATTAGCCATTAAGTACACTCTAACTTCTGGGGTTGACTAATTGAATCAAGGAAGACACTCACCAGTGTATCTAAAAAGTCACTTGTGGCACGACGATTGCAGATGTTACTAATCATGTCTTCGACTGCTAATCCCTGTGTAGGCCTTTCAGCGATCGTCCTATCCTGATGGTCTCTGAGAGTTCGACCGTTCCTAGTCATACACGAGTTTTATCCGTACCAGTACGCTTCCCCGTTAAACTAGTTTGCAATTTGCAATACTCAAGGTAGAGGGTTAATTGGCCACGTTTTGGACCACTATTAAAATGGTCTAACTTATTTGCCAATTCAATATCTTAATAACCTTAGCAACATGATTTGCATGTGTGAGCCCTCAGAGCTGATCTACAATCATCTGATTTGTTAATTGAGTACGAAATTTCCATTTTCCAGCTATTCCGAATAGGACGGCCAACTGTACCAATTCTGGTCTTCTCTAAGTTACCAAGAAGTGTCGACCTATACATGGGTAAGGTAGCATCAACCCTTTCTGTGCACCAGCACCCGATGTCATAGATTTGTTAACAAACAAAAGACATGGTTTTTAATTTAAATCAAGACATATTAAAAAAATAACGAAAAACGTATTGCACTATTGTTCCAATATCAAAGTAATGTCAATCCAAACCCCTACTCTGGTACTACCTTGAAAAATCTAGAGAGAACACTCACATGTACATGCATTAGTGCAAATCAAGTTAATTAATCATTTTATCTACTGTCTTCTATTTAGTGCTTAAGAACTAGTATCATTACTAGGGGATATGATTAGTGGGTTTTGGCCGTTCATTTTAATGGTGTAACGTTCCACCCTCTAACCTTAAGCACCATTGGGTTGGCAATAGCACATTTAGATAGAACTTTGAAACCTGTTTCTCTAAGTCACCTAATAATATTGGACGACCTGTGCTGTGTAACACAGAATATTATATAATATTGTATAAGAAACTTTGCCTTGCTAAACAGACTCATCAATGCCCCTAGTATACGATGTCACACGTTACTTGTTATCTCAATTGAAGTCATTAGTGCAGCAGCTCAGACTGTTTGAGGTGATGACTGTCTCAAACGCCATAGGTCCCTCGAACCCGTCGTGGACGTCACTCCGCCCCAGACAATGCCTCGCGCATACTGGACTCGCACTCCCAGGTCTCTTCGGCTTGTTTTAAACTACAACAAACCCTAAACACTAAGAATCCCCCTGTAGCAGAGCCTCTCATAGGACACGATGGTAGTTGTAGTTCGGGGTAACAAGTCAAAGCGGAGGGAATGGTTAGTAGTTGACGGTTAGGAACAGTGCTAGTACCAGGTCAACCCCCGTCCCATTTGGAGTGACGCCGACTGGTAAGGAAGTGACATGCCCGGCCCCGGGGATGACAGGACCACGCTCTTGGAACATAACTTAACTGCCCGGTTAGAAGTGTCGCACAACCTCTGTCCCCGGCAATGGTCCGCCCTTGTTATACTCGGTACTCGAAGAATATCGAAGTCCAACTCGTGTCTCCCCTGGGGCCTCATGCTGAAGCTCCTCGTCCGCCCACCCCAGTGGCCCCAATGTGTCGTCTGTGTGTGTGTGGTGTGTGTCCAGGCTGCCAGTCGGCATGAGCGTGTCCTGCGCTCCGCCCATCTAGGGACCTGTTTGCTGCTGTGCCCGTGGGCCCCTCCCCTCCTCCCGCCTTGTCCTGTGCTGAGGCTTCCTCTGTTTAAAATAAGTCAACTTCAAAGCTGCTGCTGACTGGAAGGGTGTCCTGGTGCTGGCATTACGCCCCTCCCTCCCCACCTCAGCGGGTGTCTCTCTCCACATCCCTTGAGGTGCCGCTGCGCTCCTGGTCACTGCCCGTACAAGCGCCCCCCTCTCATACTGTCAGTCAGTGGATGGATCGTGGTTCTAGCTACGGGACTGGAGGTTTCGCTCCCTTGCCCCATCCTGCCTTATACCACCCGTCCAGGTCTGGAATACTGGGCGCCGTCCCCTTGACCTAATTTTTCTCTCCCCTGTGGGTCTGTAATCCCCAGAACTGGGGCCAAACGTTCCATTTACTGGCGTGGAGTGTGAGAAGGGTCACATTGTGTGTGTGTGTGTTGTCACAGCAGGATCCGATATGGATTACACTGAGCAGGGCTGCTTATGGGGGCGGGGGGGACCGTTTACCACACCAACAGTGTCAGACTTCCAACCAACATGTCAGGAACGTCCAACCAACACAGTGAACTGGAACCATGATGTTGTTGGGCAACCGACTGAACAAGATGTTTGTGTTTAGTGTGCCGCCGCCACTAGTGATTACCGACGTCAACACGCTGGCCAATTCTCTACATGGAACCGTCTGGTTTTAGTAACTATCCTATCTCCATCACAGCTTTTACCTACGTGTGTATAGTTACCCATGGACCGTCTACGTACTACTCGACAATGCCCACCTGTTGACCTGTCACAATGCAACTACACCTGTTGCCCAACCATGTATAACTGCACTGCCCACCATGTAACCATGATAATACACACTGCCACCATTAAACCATGTATATACACACTGGCCCACCATGTATACTACACCCTGCCCACCCATGTACACTGTCCACCAGTATACTACACAAAACCTGTCCCACACTTTATACACACACCACTGCCCACCTGGAAACTACACACTGCCCACCATTGTAGACTACACTGCCCCCCATGTAACACACTATCCACCATGTATACTACAACCCTGTCCACCATGCATACTACACACTGTCCACCATGCATACTACACAACCGTACAAACCATGCAATCACTCACTCCCACCATGTACAACTGTCACCAGTTTATACTACCACGAAATCACTGTCCGCCTACACACACTGTCCAACCATGTACACCACCATGTATCTACAGCACTGTCACCATGTACCCTGTTCACATGTATACTCACAACTACTGCCCACCATGTATACTACACATTGCCCATGTACCCACCGTCTACTACCCATGTCCACCAGTATACTACAACACTGCCACCATGTACACTGTCCCCCATAGCACTGTCACATTAACACCACTCCACCTGCTATACTACACACTGTCCCACCATGTCATTCCACTACTACACTGTCCACCATGCATACTACACCCATGTCCATCATGCATACTACAAACTGCCACCATGTATACTACACACTGTCCACCATGGGGGGGTATAACTACACACTGCCCACATTCCTAACTGTCCCACATGTACACCGTTTTACATGTACACTGTGTAACATGGACCGTCTGGTTGTTAGTAGTATCCTATCTCCATCACAGCTTTACCACACAGTGTGTAGGTTACCATGACCGGTCCTTAGTCTCTCACTGCCACCATGTTACACTGTCCCCATGCATACTACCCTGTCCCCCATTTAGACTACACCACTGTCCACCATGTATCCACCTGCCACCATGTATAACCACTCACTAGTACACTGCCCACCATTCATAGTCACCCACTGCCCATGTTACCTACACACCTGCCCACCATGTATACTACACTCACGCATGACCTGTCCACCCTGTTATACTACAGCACTGTATACCACCGCCCACCATGTATACTACCATCTCTGCCCACCATGCATACACACACTGTGTCCACCATGCATACTAACACACTGGTCCACATGCATACCCACTGTCCACCATCATCTACCACACTGTCCACCATGCATACTACACACTGTCCACCATAGCATACTACAACACTTGTCCACCATGCATACTACACACTGTCCCAATACACACTCCCCCTGATACTACCACATGTACGACTCATCATCTAACACTGACTAACACGCCCCATCCACGCATGTATCTCACAAAATAGCATGTACCCACATTATTACATGCCACAGACTACTGTCCAGTCCAAACGTCCCTGTTAGTATAACCTGTCCACCATGTATACTACACAATGTCCACCACTGTACAGCTGTCCACCATTTCTACTACACACTCTGCCCACCATGTATACACACACTGCCCACCATGTACACTGTCCACCATGTATACTACACCTGTCCACCTGGTATGACTAACCACTGTCGCCCATGTACACTGTCCACGCATGCATACTACACACTGTGCCCCATGCTACTACACACTGTCCATCATGTATCTACCACTGTCCCACCAGTATACTACCCATACATACACATGCCCCCATTTAAACTACACACTGCCCACCATGTATACTACACACACTCTGCCCAACCATGTATACTACACATCGCCACCTGTCCTGTTCACCCATGTAACTACACACTGTCCACCATGTATACTATACACGTCCACCCTTAATTATACTACAACACTGTCCACCTTACCTGCACCTATACAACTAAAAGCCACCATGTATCTCACACTGCCCACCATGTATACCACAACCCTGCCCACCATGTATACACCTACCAGACTACACTGCCCACCTGTACACTGTTCCCATGTCTGTCCACCATGTAATACTACACACACTGTCCACCATTTATACTCAACACAGGCCCCACCATGTACACACACCATCGCCCCCATTATACACACACACTGCCCCCATGTTCCACACTAAAGCCCCCTGTACACTGTTCACCATTATACTACCACGTCCACCATGTACACTGTCCACCGTATCACGCCCTATACTACACACTGCCCACTGGTTACTTTATGTATACACACACACTGTCCACCATGTATCCCACACACTCTCACCAGTTACTACTTACCACATGTACCACACGGCACTGTATTACCACTGTCCACCATACACACTGGCCCACGCATGTATACTACACACTGTCCCACATGTGTATACAATGTCCCCACTGTATACTACAACACCTGCCCACCATGTACACTGTTTCACCAATGTAATTACTACAACACTGTCCACCATGTATAGTACTTCACAGACTACAAGTCCCCCATGTTCACACACTGTCCACCATTATAACTACACACTTGCCACCATGGTATGCCACACACTGTCCACCAGTAACTACACCTGTCCACCATGTCTACTACACCTGTCCACCATGTATACTACACACTGTCACCATGTAATTCCACCATAACACACCTGTCCAACAGCATACATAACTACCATAACTACACCTGCCGCACCATGTCTACTACACAGCTGTCCCCCATGTCCTACACTGCCCACCATGTCTACACTACCCACCATGTATACGTACACACTGCCCCCATGTATGTCCACATAACTACACAACTCCACCATGTACCATGTCCTCATGTTATACTAACAACTGGTCCCACCATTATATATCCTTCACCCATGTAACCACCACTGTACATATACACATGCCACATACACTGTCCCTTATACTACAACACTTGCCCACCATGTATACAATAAACACTGCCCACCATGTAATACCACACACGTTCCCACCATGTATACTACACACTTGCCCACCATGTACCTGTTTCACCATGTTGTCCACCATTATACTACACACTGTCCACCATGTATACTACACCAACTGCCCACCATGTATACCACACACATGCCCACCGATGTATACTACACACTGACCCACCATGTAACACTGTTTCACCATGTCTACTACACACTGCCCACCATGTACACTTCACCCAGGTCAACCACACACTGCCCACCATGTTACTACAACATGCCCACCATGTATCACTGTTTCTCACACACTGTATACTACAAACACTGTCCACCATTATCTACACCTGTCCACCATGTACACATGCCACCATGGATACAAACCTGTCCACCATGTATACTCCACACTGTCCCCATGTCTACAACATACCAACTACACTGTCCACCATGTATACACCTGTCCACCCCATGTTAACTCACACACTCCCCCGTCCTCTCATGTATTACACAACTTTCCACCATGTATCCTACACTGTCCACCATGATACAAACATGTCCACCATTACAACACTGTCCACCATGTATACTACACTACCCGTCCACACCATGTATACTACACACTGTCCACCATGTTATACTACACACTGTACCACCATGTATACTACAACAAGTCCACCATGTAACTACTTACATTCACCCTGTCCCACCATGTTACTACACACTGCCACCATGTATACTACACACTGTCCACATGTACTACACATACCGTATAACTACACACTGTGTCCACCAATAGTCACATGTATACTACACACTGTCCACCATGTAACACACATGTCCACCATGTATACTATAAACGTTCGCACCATTTACAACGCCTCATGTAACACCTGTCACCTTACACTGGCACTTGATCCGCTGCCACATGAAACCATGCACACTTCAAACCCACTGCCACTGATACTAACCATCCCACCATTACCTATCACCAGTCTGTCCAGTTCCTGTCATCTACCATGGTCCATACTATCACATCTGCCACCCATGTATCACGACTCCCACCATGTATACTCACACTGCACTGTCACTCACTTCACTACATGCCACCAGTAAAGGTTTCAAGTATCTACAATGCCCACCCATGTCGACTAACACACTGCCCATTATCTACAGCTCGCCCATGTACACAACATGCCCTTCTACACACTGCCAATTACACTGTTCACCATGTCGTCACCATTATCTAACCTGTCCACCATGTCATACTAACGCACCATGTTACCCCACTGCAATGACTGACAACCTGCCCCCTATAATGTACACTGTGCACCTGTATACTAACACTGTCCACTACATGTTCCACACATGTCCCCACCAGGAACTCCACACTGCCCACCACTGTACTCTGTCCACACTGTACTCAGACACTGTCCACCATGTATACTATAGCTGCCCACCCATGTACACTGGTTCACGCCATGTCATACTACACACTGTCCACCATGATACTATACACTGTCCCCCTGATTAACTGACACACTCCCACCTGTATACCTACCACTGCCACCATGATATACCCTGGATGTAACTACCACTTCCCATCCCCACCATGTACACTGTCACCATTATACTATCACAACACTGTTCACCATGAACAACCTGTCCACCATGGTTATACACACATGATCACTACGGACACCATGACACTATACACTGTCCCCCATGTATAGATAACACCACGAACACTGTCCACCATGTATATTCTACACCCTCGCACTATGTACAGCTATCCACTGTACCTACACTGTCACCTATGTACATAACCTGTTACATACACTGTCCACCATGTACTACTACACACTGTCCACCACTGTATACTATACAACCTGCCACCATGTTACTACACATGTCCCCATGTATCCACTACCACTGACCACCATGGTACTATCCATTTACCTGTATACATACCTGTCCACCAACTGCCATACACTGTCCACCATGTATACTACTACACTGTCCACCTGTACACATGTCACCATGTATAACTATACCCACATGGGCACTTTACCATATGTATATCTATACACTGTCCACCATGTATACTATCAACTGCCACCATGTACACTGTCACACCCTTATACTACACACTGCCTACCATTATACCACCGCCCATTAAATCAACTGCCACCATTTACTACACTACCCCCATGTACACTGTATCACTATAGCTTCCACCGTTACTACACCATGTCCTCACTATTTACCACCAGCTGTCCACCATGTATCTAACACTCCACCGCGTCCTATACACGATTGTATCCTATCACCCTGTCCACCTGTACACCTGTCAACCTGTCTACCAGTATACTACCCAAACCTGCCCACCATGTAACTGTCCACCATTTATACTCCCCACTGCCCTGCCCACCATGTACACTTTCACCATGTATCCTACACCACCTGTCCACCATGTACACTGGTCCACCATGTTATACTACACACTGCCCCACCATGTAATACTACACATTGCCCCACCATGTTACACTGTCCACCTGTATAACTACACACTGTCCACATGTAAACACACACTGTCCACCATGTACAACTGTCCACCAATAGCATATACACACGGTCCACCATGCCATACTACGCCTGTCCCCACCATCATACTACACATTCACTGGTCCATCATGCATACTACACACACTTGCCCACCATGTAATACTACACACTCCTGCCCACCATGTATAAGCTAGAACAACACTGTCCACCATTTACACTGTTTTACATGGACACTGTGACATGGACGTCGAGTTTAGTAAGTATCCCTATCTTCCATCACACTTTACCTACAGTGTGTATTACCCATGGACGCGGTCTAGTACTAACTCTAACTGGCCCCCCATGTACACTGTCCCCATGCAACACACACTGTCCACCTGTTATAAAGCCACACACTGCCCACCATGTACCCGCATGTAGAATACAACACCTGCCCGACCATGTTACTACACATCTGCCCACTATGTACACTGTCACCATGTATAACTACAACTACACACTGTCACCATGTACAAAAAGACACACTACTACCACTCCCACCCATGTATACTACAACACTGCCACCATGTACCTGTCCCCCATGTGTATACTACACCCTGTCCACCATGTATCCTAACCAATGCCCACCATGTATAACTACACACACTGCCCACCATGTATACTACACCCTGCCCACCATGTATACTACACACTGTCCACCATGCTACTACAACACTGTCCACCATGCATACTACACAAACTGTCACCATCATACTAACACCACGTCCACCATGCAATGGGACTACAGGCACTGTCCCCATGCATACACACACGTGGTCGCGGAACCATGCATACTATACAGGGCGCACTGTCCGGGACCGTGCACACTGTCCACGGCATGTATACTACACACTACTGCCCACCATGTATCTGGTCCACCATGTATATCTACACACTGCCACATGTACAAGCTGTTCCCATGTATACTACACACGTCCACCATGTATAGTAATACACTGTCCCCCTGTATACTACACAAATGTCCACCATGTACACTGTCCACCATTTTACTAACACAACTGCCCACCATGTACCTACAAACACAACACACTGCCCCACCATGTAACACTGTCCCGCATATAATAACTACACACTGTCCCCCATGTTACTACAAGCCTGTCCACCATGTACACTGTCCACCATGCATACTACACACTGTTCCACCATGCATATCTACACAACTGTCCATCATTTATACTAAAACCCTGTCCACCATTATACTAACCTGTCCACCCCATGTATAACTACACACTGCCCACACCATGTATATACGACACTGCCCACCATGTATACTACACCTGCCCACCATGTATAACTACACACTGCCCACCATGTACATGTTCACAAATTCCCATCCAAAATCAAACCCAAACCCCAACCTGTATACTACAATACACACTGTCCACCATGTATCCTATATATATCACGTCCCACATGGTATACACAAGCACGTCCACCATGTACACTGTCCACCATGTATCTACACCTGCCCACCATGTATCCCACACCCTGCCCACCCATTTAACCACACAACAGCCCCACCATGATACACAACCACTGCCCACCAGTTACACGTTTCACCATGTTCTGTCCACCATGAATACTACACAACACTGTCCCACCATGTATACTACCCACTGCCCACCATGTATAACCACACTGCCACTTCCCACCATGTATACCACACACTGCCCACCATGTACAACTGTCACCATTTATACACACCTGTCCACCATGTACACTGTCCACCATGTATACTACACACTACTGCCCACCATGTATATCTACACAACTGCCCACCATGTATACTGGTTTCACCATGTATACTACACAACTGTCCACCATGTAATACTACACCTACCCCCAACCATGTACACTGTTTCCCATGTATACTACACAACTGTCCACCATTATACTACCCACTGTCCACCATGTATACGACATACAAAACAACTACACACTCTGCCCACCATGTATACTACACACTGTCCACCATGTTACTACACACTGCCCAGTATACTACAACTGCCCCACCTGTACACTGTTTTCACCATGTATACTACCACTGTCCACCATGTTATACTCAACGACAGCAACTGTCCCCATGTATACTACCACACTGTCCCACCCATGTATACTACAACACTTCCACCATGGTATACTCACACACTGTCCCCCATGTAATACTACACACTGTCCACCATGTATACTACCACTGTCCACCATGTATACTACACACTGTCCACCATGTAATACTACACACTGCCCACCGTATCTACACACTGTCCACCATGTAGCGACACACTACCCACCTGTATACTACACACGTCCCCCACCATGTCCACTACTGTCCACCATGTATCCTACACACTGTCCCTGGTCCACCATGTCCACTGTCTCCACCATGTATACTATAAACTGTCCCCACCATATATGCTAACACACTGTCACCATGGTATACTACACACTTTCCACCATGTTACAACTGTTCCACACCTTGTATACTACACACTGCCCACCATTATAACTCACCTGCCACCATTTTACCACTCACAATGCCCACCAATGTATACTACAACACGGGCCCACCATGTACCACTGTTTCCCATGCTGTCCACCATGTATACGCCAACTGTCCCCCATGTTCTACAACACACTGGCCCACCATGTTATAACCACCCACTACTGGCCCACCATGTAACTAACACACTGCCCACCATGTCCATACACTGTTCACACCATGTATACTACACACTGCCCCACATTACACTGTTCACCATGTATCTACACACTGCCCACCATGTATAACTACACACGCCCACGAGGTATACTGTTCACCATGTATACTACCACTACCAACCAGGATACTACATAACACTGTCCCCCATGTATACACACACTGCCCACCATGTATACTACACCCTGTCCACCTGTATAACTTACACACGTCCACCTGTAACTACAACTACACACCTGTCCACCATCTACACTGTCCACCATGTATACTACCCACGTCCCCCTTACACTGTCACACCATGTAGAACTATAAACTGTCCACCATATATTCTAACACACTGTCCACCATGTATACGACACACCGTCCACCATGTATAACTCCACACTGTCCCCATGGCCACTGTCCACCATGTATTTAACCCACGGTCCCACCATGTATACTACACCCTGTCCCCCCATGTATACTACACACTGGTTCCACCATGTATACTACACACTGTCCCACCATGTCTACTACACACTGTCCACCATGTTACACTACACACTGTCCACCATGTTATACTACAACACTGTCCACCATGTACACTACACACTGTCCCACATTACACGACTAAACTGTTCATCACCATGTACGCTAAACCACTGGTCCACCATGTACGCTATACACTGTCCACATTTACGCTATCAATTCCACCATGTACAGCTATACCCGTCCACCTGTACCCGTCCACCATGTCTACTAGTCACATTGTCCACCATGTACACGGTCCACCATGTATACTACCACTGTCCCCCAGGTACACTTTCCACCATGTATACTATACACTGTCCCACCATGTTATACGATACACTGTCCTACCTACATGTACACGGTCCAACATGTACAGTAATCACTGCCACCATGTATACTATCCCTGTCCACCATGTATACTACACACTGTCCCCCATGTACCTAACACACTGTCCACCCATGTATACGATACACTGTCCACCAGGTACACTGTCACCATGACACTATACACTGTCCCCATGTACAACTGTCCACTATGTAGCTATACACTGTTTCACCATTATACTATATATTGCCCCCCATGTACACTGTCCACCATGTATCCTACAAAACCGGTCCACCATTTAATACGATCGACTTCCACCCTGTCCACTGTCCACCATATAACTAAAATACACTGTCCACCTTATAACTTACACTTTTCCATCCACATGTACACACTGTCACACCATGTATAGCTATAACACTGTCCACCATTACACTGTCCACTAATGTGCACTATACACTGTCCACCATGTACACTATAACACTTCCCACCATTTATAGTATACCCTGTTCACCATGCACACTGTCCACCATGTAATATTACAACACTTCCACTATTACACTCTACACTGTCCACCATGTAACACTGCACTATGTACACTATACCTGTCTACCATGTACACCTGTCCACCATGTACACTATACAAACACTGTTCCACCACGTATAGCTATACCTGTCCACCATGTATACTATACCTGTCCACCATGTATACTACCATGTCCACCATGTACACTATCATGTGTCGACATTCCACGGTAGTATCTGTAGTAAGCCACTGTTAAGTGCCATATGCGTACTGTGTTATTTATTTTTAATATGTCATTGATAGAATACGACTCTTAAATAATGTCTACACGTAATTATTGAATTTTTTCGTATGGCATTGTAGGTACCAACGCCTTAAAAGGAAATTACGACTACTCCCTCCCCTTCAATCGTAATGAAAACCCATCAGGTAGGGATCGCGCGCTATACCCAAATTACAGCTGTGTCCTTTGAAAGGTTCCCTTTTCTCATTACAAGTTTGTTATAACCTTGAATATGCACAGGATGGCCTCAGTGGGGAACTCGGGTCAGTTGTTAGTTGCACAGCAATGATTAATATTTCACTCCACTGCCGCTGCCATAACAGACATCGGTTTCCCATACAAAGAAGATCCCAAACAAATGAAACTACTAAGGTTTTTGAAGTGCCGTGTATACAAAGATTTAAAAAACATGACTCTCCCACCTGCCTTATACGCGTTACTGTGCATAATCCATTGCACTAATTGCCCAGTGGCCTTGTCTGACATCCTGTAATCCTTAACATGCGCAGTCTCAGTACAATTCAATGTATATTAATGGTAAAGTGTGTTAACCAGCAAGAGAATCGGTTTGTAAACTTTGTGTACCTGCTTCAAAAACACTAATTTTTATTGATACTGTGTGTACCAAACTTAAGGTTGCCACCAGTGGACAACTGAACTTTTTTTTATTTTTATTATCTGCTTAAATAAATGTAAATAGTTGTAAGTAAACTGCTATGTATAAAAATTCCACCTGATATCCTAATTGCACAGCTACTTATCTAGCTGTTATGCGACACCATTGAGGTGGTGCTCCCAGTGTAATAATACTACTAAATTCCCAGACCAAAATAAGAAGACACAAGGTCCTCCAAGTACACTCACGGGGCACAAGCACTGTTTAGACAGCAATTTGAAAATCTTTATTCCACCTTACACACTACACCATATCCCCTCCCGACCCTCTCACTAATGTCCACGTGTGGAGTTCAAAATACGGACCAAGCTAACCAACGGAGCCAACAAATCCCACTGCAGAATAAATGGAGCAATAATATACTCGCTACCCCCGGGTTTACGGCTGTGTAGGACGGGACTTAGCTGCCACGTGTCTCCAACTTTCTCCTCTCCTTTGGCGAGTTGTATCTATGCCACCTCCTCGCTACATATCGCTCGGATCTTCACCGGCTACCAGCTGTCCCGCACAGGGGTTGCTTGTTACAAATGCAGTGCTGCTCCCGGGTAGCGTCCCGGGTAGCGTCCGATTCCACACTATGTGAGCCCGATCACCGTGAGGAATTCCACCTGCACCGGTAGTGAGTATTATTGCTCCATTTATTCTGCAGTGGGATTGTTTGGCTCCGTTGGTTAGCTTGGTCCGGTATTTTGAACTCCACACGTGGACATTAGTGAGAGGGTGGGAGGGGATTCTGGGTTACTGTATCTTAGTTCGGGGACGCCCCGTATTGTGTATTGGGTTATAACAATTGTATTTAGATTGTGCATATTTATGACATGGTGTAGTGTGGTAAGGTGGAATAAAGATTTTCAAATTGCTGTCTAAACAGCGCTTGTGCCCCGTGAGTGTACTTGGAGGACCTTGTGGACTTCTTATTTTGGTCTGGGAATTATGTTATAAAAATTACAGTTCTAAAAATCCTCCAAATTATGGTCAGACAGCTGGATTAATGATAATGTTACAATTAGAAAACAAAAAAATACTTTTCTATTTGTTTTCATTTAATTAGGTTCATTATTTATGACAGGTTTCACCCTAACTCCATATTCATGTTAGTGTAGTAATAATAAAAATACACATCATTTGAAAGGTGTTGTTTACCCTCCACGCACCTTACCAGATTTGTTCAGACGATGCAGCAACTCACGCTATGCATCGCCAGAAATCGCCAGCTAAGTACTGCATCGCCAGAAATTGTCAGGAACAGGAGCGCGGTAAGTAAGTATTGCATCTTCCCAATTGTGTTTAGAGGACTAAAAAAATTCCAGACAGGATACTCTAAAATTAATTTTGTAGGTTGACTGGCTCACTGATTTCTCTCTTGAAGCACAAGCCTATAAAGTTGTCAAGCTATGAATTCCCCGTTTAGCTGTGACTGGGTTAAGGCTAAGGTCAACAGGCATATTAAGTGTCATCTTACCCTTTAGAGAGAACAAAACCCTTATGCATTCAATAGAAAATATTGTCATATTGCATCTTCATCAAACAATACTTATTGAGATGTTTCGGTGTGTGTAACACCTTCGACAATACAATTCAAATAAAGTGCATAGTGAAACTTAAATAGTGTAGAGCAAGAGAAGAAAAGTAGAGCTGTGTGATACCTTTATTGGCTAACTAGATTAAAAAAAAAAAAAATTAAACAAGATTTTGGAGTCCTAAGCCCCCCTCAAGAGGCTAACAGGTACAAACCTCAACTATTGTAGAGCAAGAGGAAGTTACAGTGACCTCTAGTGAAACTTGATAACATTTTCACATCATGTGTCATGCCATTTAATTTCAACAGGCAAACCTTTATCATCATAGATACACATTGCAAGTAAGTAGAAAGGTTAACCCCCCCAAACCTTCTATCAGATAATGTACTCAGCTGGGTGCTGCTATTTTTGCCAGTGAACACCATATTCAAATAGAAAATATTCTCATAGCGCACTTCCAATGTTAATTAAAACAATAGTTATTGTGGCGTTTCGGTGTGTAACACCTTCTTCAAACAATACAATTCAAGTAAAGTGCATAGTGCATGTTTTATACCCAATGGAAATAGAAAGCTCAGAAGTACGCCCATCCTTATAGGCGTATTATTATAAATATATAAACTTCCCCTGTCCAGAAGCACCAGAAGTGGAACCTTTATAGTCTGCCAGCAATCACCACTCTTTGTGTTTCGTTAAGTCAACTTTGATAATCCATATCACCACCTATCAGGGCTGCTCATATAGATTTATAGGCCTATAATTGTTATTAAAATGGTGCAGCAGGCAAGAAGTCACATATTGCCACTAATTACAAACGGATTGTGACTCACAATTAATGTAATTTGCAATCAATGCAGCCTTAAACACTGGCTGATGAACTGGAGGGCTGGCTAACAACAGATAGAAAATTGGATGGCTGACTAACAGAAAATGGTGAACTGGAGGACTGAGTAACAATAGTTGATGACCTGGAGGGCTGAATAACAATAGCTGATGACAGGGAGGACTGACTAACAGGAAATAGTGAACTGGAGGGCTGACTAGCAGTGGCAGGTGAGGCCTAACAAAATGGGCTGGTGAACTGGCTTAAGGAGGGCTCCTTACACTTTTATTTTTTAAAATTAGGGAATATTGCTTAAAAATCTCTTTCCCCATACCAGCCCAGCTTTCACGCACTTACTACCTCCTGCTGCCCTGTAGTTGTTCCTCACGCTGACTGTCTCTGGCTCCTGGACTGAATGGCATACCTGGTTCTCCTCAAACCAGCTTGAAGCTCCGCCCTCCTTTCTTCCCCTCTGTATTAAGGTGGGATGTGGCTCTCTCACTGCCCTGACCCCCAGATACACTTTAGAACATGCAATGCCAGTGAAGACCCGCCTCCGGAGAGCAGAAAATGTATCTATAATTGTAATCGGCAGGGGGTGGAGTTACTGCCTTGGAACATCCTGGGGACAGTGTCAAAGTAATAAATGGGGGGGGGGGGGTTACGTTTGAATAAACAATTTGGGACATCAGCCATGTGGGCCACTACTCATCACAATCGGGCAGCGTGTTGGGCACCACTGATCCATATAAATGTTCATGTGAATAAAGGTATGCTACAGCTAAATTAACAGGGCAGATTTTATAATTATCACAGAGAAAGGGCTCAGTATTTGAAACACTGTGGAATTTATTCCATTACATACTTTTTGACCTTGACAAACATCATATACTATATCCAAAATTGTGTTGATTGACCTCGCTGTGAAAGGAAGTTTAGTTAAAGGACGCAATAGAAAATAGTCTATACAGTCCTGTCCCATAACAAATGCTAGGGAGGTCAAATGGAAATATGCTGCATGGAATCAGGAAACATATTGACAACCAAAAGAGTGGAAATCTTTTTCCTAAAAAAAATGTATACTATCTGGGACATCCAGCATGTTAAGCAAGATCAAATCAAAGCAATTTAATGGCAGGGTAAGCAATTTTTCTGTATTTTATTGAATACAATTTTAAACCATAGATTACTAAAGTATAATATTGTAATCCAAATCCACAAATGAGCAGCACTCTTAAAGTCCTAGAGCACGGTCTGTCAATGATCACTATTGACAAAAAAGTTTTTAGATAAACTTTCTACCTGGCAAAATGACTGGATATGTTGGTCACTTTCACCCTAAAGTATGGCAAGCCCCTGTTAAGTTCTGTAATGTGCCATTAACATTATGAAACACATCATTTACACAATCAGACTGATAATTGCTTTAAAAATTTACCTCACACAAAACGCGCTATGCACACATGTAAAGTGCAGAGCCGTTTTCAGGCATTGCGACCTAGGTGATTGGGTGCTGGAATAGTGAGGTCACTACATTTTTGCCCAAATTATACCAGTTGTCAGAAAGGTAAAAAATACTGCAGGGTATAGGCACGCCACCAGCCCCTCTGGCGGCTCAGTAGCATACCAGCAGATGCAGACAAGCTAGATGTCTGTATATTGGGCAGAGAGGGTTCTAATTTCCTCTCTAATGGTAGGTGTGTGGTGGGCTTGCTTCTGCCACGGTTTAATCATTGTGGTTCACAGTCCTCATCTAAATCATATAAGGACACATTCACATACTGTCAGCATGCTGCGTCCCATGCTGCCCCTCATGTGCTGTCTTACAGATACATACGACAGTATGGATAATTTTTCGCCTTCCTTCCTGCTGCTAGGTCCTGCAGGAGTCAATTGAGCTTGTCTGTATGCTCACTTCTCAGTCGCAAAGTAATGGATTATTTAATAATTTCTATAATTGATACATTATTACACAATTTACTTTATATGAAAAATATATCAATTAATGAATAAATTGATATCATCATAATTCAATTCATAATTTAAAAGTTTAAAAAAAGTAAATTTGAGAGGGCAGGGCAGGGTAGACTGTTTGTGTTGGATTGGGGAATCAGGTGGGGAAATACAGTGCTGCTGGACTGGTTAATCTTGCTTAGGACAAGATTAACAGATAGAACTAGTTGTGACTCCCCTCTTTTGGTTGTGTTGATTTAGGAAATTAACCCGTGTGTACTGGGGACTCTCTCATAATCCACCTCTGGATTACACATGTTCGATTTGATGCCCGATGCATGAACGAGGCTAAAGGCATTCTGTACACTTCACTCCCAATACACAACAGATTAAAAAAAAAAAGAAGCTGCAGCTTTGCCCTTTAAAAACTGACAGCAATCAGCACAGAGACCTGCCTCTGTTAGGCACAGATGATGTTATGGCAGGTCCTGCCACTTAGACACAGATCAAAGATGTAACAGTGTACAAACTTTTTGAAAAATATATTTCCCACCAACACATTCCTTTGCACTTCATAAACAAAAGAAAGTGTGGGGATTTGTGAACCGTGACCTATGGGCTGTGTTTCTAAAAACAAAGCCACCACGCTAAAAGAACAAAAACAGATACATTTAGAATCTTTTATTTTGCTAGAACAGAATGAAAGCCTGAAAACTTCCATATTGGGTGGAGATAGCTATTTAGAAAACATTTGCATAGTGAGAGAGAATATTGGGATCAGGGGGCATGGCCAATAGTGAAAGAGAATATTGGGATCAGGGGGCATGACTAATAGCTACACATATTCAAAAGGTTTTGGGCTGTGAGTTTTACTGGCCACATAGAATACTTCATGTTACAGAATCTACTTCTTACATTATGTAAATGCACCTTACAATGTATGTTTTCAGGGGGAGAAAAAAAAATCAAATTTGGATGAAAAAATATCAGGGAGATTCAATAAAAGTTCTTATTTAAATGGTGCTAATTTTGCCCCAACCAATCAGAACTTATTTAACATTTGAAAGCTAATATCTGATTGGTTGTGGCAAAACTAGCACCATTTTAAACGATAAGAAATTTTATTGAATAACCCTGCAAGTGAGCTGCAGTCCACCATGTAAGAAGTAGCAGTTACCAATGCTGGGAGTAAAATTACATTTTATAAATATGTAATTTTATTATTTTTGGGGGTGGGTGGGGGTGGAGGCTAAACACTGTATATGACACGGGGTACTGATTTCCACTGAAATATCAGTTATTCAGGCAAACAATAATAAATTGTTGGCTGCTGTAAATCAAAATTATAGAAACAAAGTTATAGATGTGTAAAACGTTACTTCCTTGTTTGCTACTGTGCTGTGAAAGAGACATTATTGTCTATATCATAAGCTCCACCCTGAAAAATCAATCTTTTAAAATGCTAGTTCCAGATTTGCAACCATTTTCCTCTGCCTTGGACAACTTAGGAGAAAAAAAAATTCTTCAGGCCTGAGGCTATATTTTATAAGGATTAAGCATTATAATGATAAGATATTTACATTTTTGTGTGTGATATGGCAGCAGCATCACCAGGTCCCCTGCACTTCCTGCTCTGAAACCTGTCAGTCAATCTGCCCTATGTCTCCTCCTCCCCTTTGCAGCGCCCCTGGTCCCTCCCACTCATGGTCCCCATGGTCCCTCCAGTTGCAGGCCCCCTTGGCCCATTCCATTACAGCCCCATGTGGCCCCGCCCAGTGCGCGAGTGTCTACCCCCGCCCACTCGTGGGTGCCGTGGCCCTGCACACTGCTGTGGCTCCCCCCGCTCACAGGTGCTGTGGGCTACTCTGACACCCTACACCCCCCGAAAACTCTGTGTAAAACAGCCTTTTCAGGCAGAGTGGTAACTGCCTGAAAAGGCTGTTCTTACATAGTGAGAGAGAGGGCTGTAGATTCCCTACTCTTGCAGCTCCTTCACACAGCAGAGAGGAGGAGGGACTTCCTGTCTCCCACATACTGAGGGAGTCTCACGCTGTGCTCACTAGCGGCACTGTGCAGGAGAAGCCTTAGGAAAGTCACATGTCAGCCTCCCACCCATTAACTTTCTGATCAGTCATTTCTTATATCTTGGGCTGTGGAGCACGTAGAGAGGTAGTTGATGGCTCATTTTAAGGTAGGAATCTGGCCACGTTCCCCTTTAAATAGCTTTTTTGAATGGCATAGGTGTAGCTTTGATTTTAGTATATTAATAATCTGACCAGTCAGTTATGGGTTATTTTGTTCCGATGAAATTATTGCACCTAGTTATACTAGACTTGGATGTTAGTATGTCACAAAAGGGAGTATACCCTCATAGTAATTAAGGTTGAATAAAGACAAACGTCCATCAAGTCCAACCTAGTCACCTATTTTTTTTTTTTTTACCCTAACTAACAGTTGATCCAGAGGAAGGCAAAAAAAAACCCCAGCTAAAATAAGAATTGTTGCTTTACATAAAGCTGGCCTAGGCTAAAAGGCATTACTAAGAAACCTGATTGATAGCTATAATGTTAAAGAGAATGTCCACCCCCAAAACAAAAATTAATACATTATTGGCCATTATCCTAGCTTTAAAACAAGCCAAAAATCATTCAAATCCGTTCAGCCAATTTTAAGATAATAAGTTTTTATTACTTCTATTTGCAGACCAGGGGCACCATTTTAAACATAAGAACTTTTATTGAATAACCCTGCAAATGAGCTGCAGTCCACCATGAAGAAGTAGCAGTTACCAATGCTGGGAATAAAATTACATTTTATTAATATGTAATTATTATTTTTGGGGGGGGTGGGGGTGGAGGCTAAACACTGTTTATGACACGGGTACTGATTTCCACTGAAAATCAGTTATTCAGGCAAACAATAATAAATTGTTGGCTGCTGTAAATGCAAAATTATAGAAACAAAGTTATAGATGGCCTCAGGCCTGAAGAAATTTTTTTTTCTCCCTAAGTTGTCCAAGGCAGAGGAAAATGGTTGCAAATCTGTAACTAGCATTATAAAAGATTGATTTTTAAGGGTGGAGCTTATGATGTAGACAATGATGTCTCTTTCACAGCACAGTAGCAAACAAGGAAGTAACGTTTTACACATCTATAACTTTGTTTCTATAATTTTGCATTTACAGCAGCCAACAATTTATTATTGTTTGCCTGAATAACTGATGTTTCAGTGGAAATCAGTACCCCGTGTCATAAACAGTGTTTAGCCTCCACCCCCACCCACCCCCAAAAATAATAAAATTACATATTAATAAAATGTAATTTTATTCCCAGCATTGGTAACTGCTACTTCTTGCATGGTGGACTGCAGCTCATTTGCAGGGTTATTCAATAAAAGTTCTTATTGTTTAAAATGGTGCCCCTGGTCTGCAAATAGAAGGTAATAAAAACTTATGTATCTTAAAATTGGCTGAACGGATTTGAATGATTTTTGGCTTGTTTTAAAGCTAGGATAATGGCCAATAATGTATTAAATTTTTGTTTTGGGGGTGGACATTCTCTTTAACATTATAGCTATCAATCAGGTTTCTTAGTAATGCCTTTTAGCCTAGGCCAGCTTTATGTAAAGCAACAATTCTTATTTTAGCTGGGTTTTTTTTTTGCCTTCCTCTGGATCAACTGTTAGTTAGGGTAAAAAAAAAAAAAATAGGTGACTAGGTTGGACTTGATGGACGTTTGTCTTTATTCAACCTTAATTACTATGAGGGTATACTCCCTTTTGTGACATACTATACATCCAAGTCTAGTATAACTAGGTGCAATAATTTCATCGGAACAAAATAACCCAATAACTGACTGGTCAGATTATAATATACATAAAATCAAAGCTACACCTATGCTATTCAAAAAAGCTATTTAAAGGGGAACTGTGGCCAGATTCCTACCTTTAAAATGAGCCATCAACTACCTCTCTACGTGCTCCACAGCCCAAGATATAAAGAAATGACTGATCAGAAAGTTAATGGGTGGGAGGCTGACATGTGACTTTCCTAAGGCTTCTCCTGCACAGTGCCGCTAGTGAGCACAGCGTGAGACTCCCTCAGTATGTGAGGGAGACAGGAAGTCCCTCCTCCTCTCTGCTGTGTGAAGGAGCTGCAGAGAAGGTAAGGGAATCTACAGCCCTTCTCTCTCACTATGTAAGAACAGCCTTTTCAGGCAGTTACCACTCTGCCTGAAAAGGCTGTTTTACACAGAGTTTTCGGGGGGGTGTAGGGTGTCAGAGTAGCCCACAGCACCTGTGAGCGGGGGGAGCCACAGCAGTGTGCAGGGCCACGGCACCCACGAGTGGGCGGGGGTAGACACTCGCGACTGGGCGGGGCCACATGGGGCTGTAATGGAATGGGCCAAGGGGGCCTGCAACTGGAGGGACCATGGGGACCATGAGTGGGAGGGACCAGGGGCGCTGCAAAGGGGAGGAGGAGACATAGGGCAGATGACTGACCGTTCAGAGCAGGAAGTGCAGGGGACCTGGTGATGCTGCTGCCATATCACACACAAAAATGTAAATATCTTTAATCATTATAATGCTTAATCCTTATAAAATATAGCCTCAGGCCTGAAGAAATTTTTTTTTCTCCCTAAGTTGTCCAAGGCAGAGGAAAATGGTTGCAAATCTGGAACTAGCATTTTAAAAGATTGATTTTTCAGGGTGGAGCTTATGATATAGACAATAATGTCTCTTTCACAGCACAGTAGCAAACAAGGAAGTAACGTTTTACACATCTATAACTTTGTTTCTATAATTTTGTATTTACAGCAGCCAACAATTTATTATTGTTTGCCTGAATAACTGATATTTCAGTGGAAATCAGTACCCCGTGTCATATACAGTGTTTAGCCTCCACCCCCACCCACCCCCAAAAATAATAAAATTACATATTTATAAAATGTAATTTTACTCCCAGCATTGGTAACTGCTACTTCTTACATGGTGGACTGCAGCTCACTTGCAGGGTTATTCAATAAAATTTCTTATCGTTTAAAATGGTGCTAGTTTTGCCACAACCAATCAGATATTAGCTTTCAAATGTTAAATAAGTTCTGATTGGTTGGGGCAAAATTAGCACCATTTTAAATAAGAACTTTTATTGAATCTCCCTGATATTTTTTCATCCAAATTTGATTTTTTTTTCTCCCCCTGAAAACATACATTGTAAGGTTGCATTTACATAAATGTAAGAAGTAGATTCTGTAACTATGAAGTATTCTATGTGGCCAGTAAAACTCACAGCCCAAAACCTTTTGAATATGTGTAGCTATTAGTCATGCCCCCTGATCCCAATATTCTCTTTCACTATTGGCCATGCCCCCTGATCCCAATATTCTCTCTCACTATGCAAATGTTTTCTAAATAGCTATCTCCACACCAATATGGAAGTTTTCAGGCTTTCATTCTGTTCCTAGCAAAATATAAAGATTCTAAATGTATCTGTTTTTGTTCTTTTAGCTGTGGTGGCTTTGTTTTTAGAAACACAGCCCATAAGGTCACAGGTTCACAAATCCCCACACTTTCTTTTGTTTATGAAGTGCAAAGGAATGTGTGTGTGGGAAATATATTATTTTCAAAAAAGTTGTACACTGTTACATCTTTGATCTGTGTCTAAGTGGCAGGACCTGCCATAACATCATCTGTGCCTAACAGAGGCAGGTCTCTGTGCTGATTGGCTGTCAGTTTTTAAAGGGCAAAGCTGCAGCTTCTTTTTTTTTTTTTAATCTGTTGTGTATTGGGAGTGAAGTGTACAGAATGCACTTTAGCCTCGTACATGCATCGGGCATCAAATCGAACATGTGTAATCCAGAGGTGGATTATGAAAGATTACCCCAGTACACACGGGTTAATTTCCTAAATCAACCACACCAAAAAGAGGGGAGTCACAACTAGTTCTATCTGTTAATCTTGTCCTAAGCAAGATTAACCAGTCCAGCAGCACTGTATTTCCCCACCTGATTCCCCAATCCAACACAAAACAGTCTACCCTGCCCTGCCCTCTCAAATTTAACTTTTTTTAAACTTTTAAATTATGAATTGAATTATGATGATATCAATTTATTCATTAATTGATATATTTTTCATATAAAGTAAATTGATTGTGAAAATAATGTATATCAATTATAGAAATTATTAAATAATCCATTTACTTTGCGACTGAGAAGTGAGCATACCAGACAAGCTCAATTGACTCCTGCAGGACCTAGCAGCAGGAAGGAAGGCGAAAAATTATCCATACTGTCGTATGTATCTGTAAGACAGCACATGAGGGGCAGCATGGGACGCAGCATGCTGACAGTATGTGAATGTGTCCTTATATGATTTAGATGAGGACTGTGAACCACCAATGATTAAACCGTGGCAGAAGCAAGCCCACCACACACCTACCATTAGAGAGGAAATTAGAACCAATCTCTGCCCCAATATACAGACATCTTAGCTGTCTGCATCTGCTGGTATGCTACTGAGCCAGCCAGAGGGGCTGGTGGCTGCCTATACCCTGCAGTATTTTTTACCTTTCTGACAACTGGTATAATTTGGGCAAAAATGTAGTGACCTCACTATTCCAGCACCCAATCACCTAGGTCGCAATGCCTGAAAACGGCTCTGCACTTTACATGTGTGCAATAGCGCAGTTTTAGGTGTGAGGTAAATTTTTTAAAGCAATTATCAGTCTGATTGTGTAAATGATGTGTTTCATAATGTTAATGGCACATTACAGAACTTAACAGGGGCTTGCCATACTTTAGGGTGAAAGTGACCAACATATCCAGTCTATTTTGCCAGGTAGAAAGGTTTATCTAAAAACTTTTTTGTCAATAGTGATCATTGACAGACCAGTGCTCTAGGACTTTAAGAGTGCTGCTCATTTGTGGATTTGGATTACAATATTATACTTTAGTAATCTATGGTTTTAAAATTGTATTCAATAAAATACAGAAAAATTGCTTACCCCTGCCATTAAATTGCTTTGATTTGATCTTGCTTAACATGCTGGATGTCCCAGATAGTATTACATTTGTTTTTAGGAAAAAGATTTCCACTCTTTTGGTTGTCAATATGTTTCCTGATTCCATGCAGCATATTTCCATTTGACCTCCCTAGCATTTGTTATGGGACAGGACTGTATAGACTATTTTACTATTTGCGTCCTTTAACTAAACTTCCTTTCACAGCGAGGGTCAATCAACACAATTTTGGATATAGTATATGATGTTTGTCAAGGTCAAAAAGTATGTAATGGAATAAATTCCACAGTGTTTCACATACTGAGCCCTTTCTCTGTGATAATTATAAAATCTGCCCTGTTAATTTAGCTGTAGCATACCTTTATTCACATGAACATTTATATGGATCAGTGGTGCCCAACACGCTGCCCGATTGTGATGAGTAGTGGCCCACATGGCTGATGTCCCAAAATTGTTTATTCAAACGTAACCCCCCCCCCCCCCCCAATTTATTACTTTGACACTGTCCCCAGGATGTTCCAAGGCAGTAACTCCACCCCCTGCCGATTACAATTATAGATACATTTTCTGCTCTCCGGAGGCGGGTCTTCACTGGCATTGCATGTTCTAAAGTGTATCTGGGGGTCAGGGCAGTGAGAGAGCCACATCCCACCTTAATACAGAGGGGAAGAAAGGAGGGCGGAGCTTCAAGCTGGTTTGAGGAGAACCAGGTATGCCATTCAGTCCAGGAGCCAGAGACAGTCAGCGTGAGGAACACTACAGAGCAGCAGGAGGTAGTAAGTGCGTGAAAGCTGGGCCTGGTATGTGGGAAAGAGATTTTTAAGCAATATTCCCCTAATTTTAAAAAATAAAAGTGTAAGGAGCCCTCCTTAAGCCAGTTCACCAGCCCATTTTGTTAGGCCTCACCTGCCACTGCTAGTCAGCCCTCCAGTTCACTATTTCCTGTTAGTCAGTCCTCCCTGTCATCAGCTATTGTTATTCAGCCCTCCAGGTCATCAACTATTGTTACTCAGTCCTCCAGTTCACCATTTTCTGTTAGTCAGCCATCCAATTTTCTATCTGTTGTTAGCCAGCCCTCCAGTTCATCAGCCAGTGTTTAAGGCTGCATTGATTGCAAATTACATTAATTGTGAGTCACAATCCGTTTGTAATTAGTGGCAATATGTGACTTCTTGCCTGCTGCACATTTTAATAACAATTATAGGCCTATAAATCTATTATGCAGCCCTGATAGGTGGTGATATGGATTATCAAAAGTTGACTTAACGAAACACAAAAGAGTGGTGATTGCTGGCAGACTATAAAGGTTCCACTTCTGGTGCTTCTGGACAGGGGAAGTTTATATATTTATAATAATACGCCTATAAGGATGGGCGTACTTCTGAGCTTTCTATTTTCCATTGGGTATAAAACATGCACTATGCACTTTACTTGAATTGTATTGTTTGAAGAAGGTGTTACACACCGAAACGCCACAATAACTATTGTTTTAATTAACATTGGAAGTGCGCTATGAGAATATTTTCTATTTGAATATGGTGTTCACTGGCAAAACATAGCAGCACCCAGCTGAGTACATTATCTGATATGAAGGTTTGGGGGGGTTAACCTTTCTACTTACTTGCAATGTGTATCTATTGATGATAAAGGTTTGCCTGTTGAAATTAAATGGCATGACACATGATGTGAAAATGTTATCAAGTTTCACTAGAGGTCACTGTAACTTCCTCTTGCTCTACAATAGTTGAGGTTTGTACCTTGTTAGCCTCTTGAGGGGGGCTTAGGACTTCCAAAATCTTGTTTAATTTTTTTTTTTTAATCTAGTTAGCCAATAAAAGGTATCACAGCTCTACTTTTCTTCTCTTGCTCTACACTATTTAAGTTTTCACTATGCACTTTATTTGAATTGTATTGTCTGAAGGTGTTACACACACCGAAACGTCTCAATAAGTATTGTTTGATTAAGATGCAATATGACAATATTTTCTATTTGAATGCATAAGGGTTTTGTTCTCTCTAAAGGGTAAGATGACACTTAATATGCCTGTTTGACCTTAGCCTTAACCCAGTCACAGCTAAACGGGGAATTCATAGCTTGACAAACTTTATAGGCTTGTGCTTCAAGAGAGAAATCAGTGAGCCAGTCAACCTACAAAATTAAATTTTAGAGTATCCTGTCTGGAATTTTTGTTTAGTCCTCTAAACACAATTGGGAAGATGCAATACTTACTTACCGCGCTCCTGTTCCTGACAATTTCTGGCGATGCAGTACTTAGCGTGGCGATTTCTGGCGATGCATAGCGTGAGTTGCTGCATCGTCTGAACAAATCTGGTAAGGTGCGTGGAGGTAACAACACCTTTCAAATGATGTGTATTTTTATTATTACTACACTAACATGAATATGGAGTTAGGGTGAAACCTTGTCATAAATAATGAACCTAAATTGAAAACAAATAGAAAAGTATTTTTTTGTTTTCTAATTGTAACATTATCATTAATCAACAGCTGTCTGACCATAATTTGGAGGATTTTTAGAACTGTAATTTTTAATACATAATTCCCAGACCAAAATAAGAAGACCACAAGGTCCTCCAAGTACACTCACGGGGCACAAGCGCTGTTTAGACAGCAATTTGAAAATCTTTATTCCACCTTACACACTACACCATGTCATAAATATGCACAATCTAAATACAATTGTTATAACCCAATACACAATACGGGGCGTCCCCCGAACTAAGATACAGTAACCCAGAATCCCCTCCCGACCCTCTCACTAATGTCCACGTGTGGAGTTCAAAATACCGGACCAAGCTAACCAACGGAGCTAAACAATCCCACTGCAGAATAAATGGAGCAATAATATACTCACTACCGGTGCAGGTGGAATTCCTCCACGGTGATCGGGCTCACATAGTGTGGAATCGGACGCTACCCGGGACGCTACCCGGGAGCAGCACTGCATTTGTAACAAGCAACCCCTGTGCGGGACAGGCTGTGTAGCCGGGTGAAGATCCGAGCGATATGTAGCGAGGAGGTGGCATAGATACAACTCGCCAAAGGAGAGGAGAAAGTTGGAGACACGTGGCAGCTAAGTCCCGTCCTACACAGCCGTAAACCCGGGGGTAGCGAGTATATTATTGCTCCATTTATTCTGCAGTGGGATTGTTTGGCTCCGTTGGTTAGCTTGGTCCGGTATTTTGAACTCCACACGTGGACATTAGTGAGAGGGTCGGGAGGGGATATGGTGTAGTGTGTAAGGTGGAATAAAGATTTTCAAATTGCTGTCTAAACAGTGCTTGTGCCCCGTGAGTGTACTTGGAGGACCTTGTGGTCTTCTTATTTTGGTCTGGGAATTTAGTAGTAATTACACTGGGAGCACCACCTCAATGGTGTCGCATAACAGCTGAGATAAGTAGCTGTGCAATTAGGATATCAGGTGGAATTTTTAATACATAGCAGTTTACTTACAACTATTTACATTTATTTAAAGCAGATAATAAAAATAAAAAAAAGTTCAGTTGTCCACTGGTGGCAACCTTAAGTTTGGTACACACAGTATCAATAAAATTAGTGTTTTTGAAGCAGGTACACAAAGTTTACAAACCGGATTCTCTTGCTGGTTAACACACTTTACCATTAATTACATTGAATTGTACTGAGACTGCGCATGTTAAGGATTACAGGATGTCAGACAAGGCCACTGGGCAATTAGTGCAATGGATTATGCACAGTAACGCGTATAAGCAGGTGGGAGAGTCATGTTTTTTAAATCTTTGTATACACGGCACTTCAAAAACCTTAGTAGTTTCATTTGTTTGGGATCTTCTTTGTATGGGAAACCGATGTCTGTTATGGCAGCGGCAGTGGAGTGAAATATTAATCATTGCTGTGCAACTAACAACTGACCCGAGTTCCCCACTGAGGCCATCCTGTGCATATTCAAGGTTATAACAAACTTGTAATGCAGGAAAAGGGAACCTTTCAAAGGACACAGCTGTAATTTGGTGTTGCGATTATGGTTTATGCAGATTATTTCTTTTTTTTTGTTTAATAGTTTTTTATTATTTTGACATATTTAACAATAAAATAACAATAACATTAAATAACAGTAGTACTGGTTCCATCAATTATTTTGTACAAAACGTATCTAGCTTACATTTGATAAGTCATGTTACAATAAATTTTTATATAAATAAATAACTTTTTTTCAAATTTCCTTTATAATTTTACTGACCGTTTTTCCTATGAATCATTAGTTGATAGGTCCTCACCTAGTGGACTCTGTGTGTTAGAGCACTGCGGATCGTATCCAAGGGCTGCATTCCCAGCTCCCAGTAGACCCAGATTTTCGACCAGTGTTTGATGGTGTTTTGTGATATATGTTTTAAGTACTCATTAGAGTATATTTGCCATATTTTGTTTATTAAAGGACAATTATACTTACCATTTCCCCGATCCATTCCTGCAAAGTACCTAGGGTGAGGACCTAAAAAGCTAAGTCCTCACCTCTCTGTACTTTACAATAGTCCTGCACTACTTACTTGTAATCTTCCTCGTTGCTCCGGTCGGATCCTCCTTGCAGAGCGTGTCTTCCCATTGGCTGCCTCGCGACCTGTCACTCAAATGAGGAGGATCGAGGGAGATTACAACTCTTGTAAAGTACCCAGAGGTGAGGACTTATCTTTTTAGGTCCTCACCCTGGGTACTTTGCAGGAGTGGGGGGAATGGAACGAGGGGAGTGTAATTGTCCTTTAATTCATTTCTGGTAGGAGGCTGTGATTTCCATGTGGCTGCGATTAAAGGGTATGTCCACCCTTGATTTACATTTTTAGTATATAATAATAAATGTTCCCCCAGCCCCAATCGCTATAATAATTTTCTTAGAAAGTCCCCAGATAGTTACTTACCATGCCTCGCTCCCTCGCCGCACTGGCCCGGCACTCTGCTTGCACGAAAATGCTAGCGGGGGTGTGTGGGAACGGCAGACGCATCTGTGATCGGCTGCGAGGCAGCCAATCATGGACGCGGCTGCTGGCGAAGGAGCGAGGCATGGTAAGTAACTATCTGGGGAATTTCTAAGAAAATTATTATAGCGGTTGGGGCTGGGGGCACATTTACTATTATATACATAAAGGGATTTATGCTAGGGGGAGGGAGACCAGAGAGGGTGGGAGAGGGGGGGGAAAAGTGCTGCACTGCGCATGGCAAAATTCTCCCGGAGGGGAGAGAGGAGGCAGAGTCCTATATGGACTCTGCTCTCCTCCTGGTGGCCAATTTTTTGGACTTGGGGGGGATTACTGGAGAACCACTTGGAGCTGGGATGTAAGGTAAGGATCTTATTGCACTACACATTGGGGCCAAATATGGGATATTAGTCTATTTGCTGGTAAGTTCAGGGTATCTATAGGTAGATACTCATACTGCTTTAAAATGTAGAATTTAGGGGAAGAAAAGTTGTTTTTGTTTATAGTGACCCTTTAATTTGGTGCATATATTTCATTAATTTCACTTTATTGGATTGCATGCAAGTCGCAAAAAAAAGGTGATCACATGCACTTCAAAAACTGAACACATCTCAGCCCATGCAATGTGGCCACCTAAGTTGACATGCATTGCCATGTGTTTCTCAGGTGCTAATGGATTGCAAAATCTTGTGAGAAACGCGCTGGTGTGGCCTAGCCCTTAATAATCCCCTATAATTGATAGTCATTGCTTTTTTACTAATTAGTCAAGTAAAAGGGATTGACTTCTTTAATGTTTATTTATACAATCAAGAATGCATTTATTTGGGAGTCTGCAACATACAGTTTTTTTTTCTGGTGCATTTTATTTATTTTATATCGGTTACCTTATTTGTCACATTATGACCTGCATCCAGGTAAATCCCATCAATTACATTACATATGCTGCTTAAGTCTTCCATACAGTATCTGATTTTGTAAGACATACCAAAGTCAGGGTGTGCAGGGTGGATTGTACTCTGTTACTTGTTATCTGATTATTTTCAATGACAATCTTATTATGAGCTGGTCAGTGCTTGTAATTATTAGTTTCTATCAATGTAACGGTAGGGATTTAGAAAATCTATGCAGACTGTGTGGAGACGAGATATTTTTAAAAAGCTGAAAACCAATAATGGGAACTGCAGCTCAATGTCCGGTTGTGTAAATTAGTATGTCATTAGAGGGGCAGCTTAAAGGAGAACCAAAGCTTGTTGCCATGTTAAAATTGCTTGGTTCCACCTCTGACTGTAGTAATGGCCAGCGTTTAATAAAGAAATTCATGGAAAATGATCTGTCTGTGGATTGACCTATCCATTTATAGACCATAGTCCTGGGCTGCTTTTAAGGAGCCAAATTAGCCTAAATTATATAAAATTGACGACTTTTAAAAGGTATTCTATTGATGTTTATAGAACTAGTTCCGTACAAAAGGTAGATTTGCTGTCCATTGCAGACTGCTAAAGCCAACGAAATCACCTGTATTCAAGTTAATGCATGCTTAGTTTAAGAACTTCAGTTCAAAGTAAAGTATCATTGCCTTTAAAATAAAGTGTGAGTTTTAGGTTTTTTTATTGGAACAAAATGTTTAGTAATTTAATTTACATGTAACTTTTGCAATAGGCATTATCGGGCTCATAGTTATTTAATAAAAGTTTTTATCGTTAGAAATGGAGCTAATTTTAACCCAACAAATCAGATTTTAGTTTTCAAATGGGCATGTCCACCCAAAAATACTACTTTTAAAGGGTATCTCCACTGGTTTTTGTAAGTTTTTTGAATCCATTTCTATTGAAGAACGGGAGGTAAAGGAGCTGTGCCTTACCTTCCGTTCTTCAATAGAACACACAGGAGCCAGGAGAGAAGGTAAGAACTTACCCGCTCGCTCGCTCCCCCGGCGCGTAGTCTGACAGGTCCCGACGGACCTTGTGCGCATCAGCGATCTATGCGCATAGAAGACAAGGTCCGCGGGACCTGTCAGACCAAGCGCCGGGGAGCGAGCGAGCGGGTAAGTTCTTACCTTCTCTCCTGGCTCCTGTGTGTTCTATTGAAGAACGGAAGGTAAGGCACAGCTCCTTTACCTCCCGTTCTTCAATAGAATGATTCAAAAAACTTACAAAAACCAGTGGAGATACCCTTTAATATAAAGTTCCTCGGCCTTACCCACCCCCAACCGCTATGTTAAAACTAAAAAAAAAAGTTCTGATTCATACTTAAAGTCCCTTTGCTCCCACTGCTATCTTCTCCCCCTCTCTTCTAACCGGAAACAGTAGAGAGGGGCTGGACCGGCAGCCGCGTCTATGATTGCATGCCATTCAGCCTATCATAGACACCGCTGCCAGCTGTGAATATGGGCGTGAGAGCGAAGGGCTGTAAGTATGAATCTGAAACTTTTTTTTTTACTTTTAACATGGCAGTTGGGGGTGGGCAGGAAATAATATTTAAAAAAGGGTTTTACTCTAGGTAGAACGTCAGCCAGATGGAATCTGGAGGGGGGGGGGGGGGGGGGGGTTGCGCTGTCACCATCCATCCCGGAAGGAAGACAGGAGGCAGAGACCTTTGGACAGGAAGACAGCTCCTACTATTCAGTTTCCTGGACTTTCGATATGGACTGCAGGAGAACCATAAGGAGAAGGGATTTAAGGTAAGGATTTTTTTTAAAAGTACACAGTTGCCATCACAGACTAGAGCAAATATTAGATTTGGGGGTGGACATGCTCTTGAAATAAGAATCATTGGTTGGGGCAAAATTAGCACCATTTTAAATAAGATATTTTATTGAATCTCCCTGACAGATTATGCAAAGCCTGTCCCACAAAACCATTGTATGATATTCTTTATCACAAGTTACCGTATATACTCGAGTATAAACCGAGTTTTTCAGGCTGTAAAATCAGCCTGAAAACTTTAACTCGGTTTATACTCGAGTCAGTACATTTACCTGTGCATCCTGCTCTCCAGTGTCCGGGATTCCTGCCTGTACGGTAAGTTCCATCCTGCAAA
Organism: Hymenochirus boettgeri; assembly: GCA_019447015.1. Classification (NCBI taxonomy): domain Eukaryota; kingdom Metazoa; phylum Chordata; class Amphibia; order Anura; family Pipidae; genus Hymenochirus; species Hymenochirus boettgeri. Next base: position 184,706,789 of record CM033474.1, on the reverse strand, counting down.
CTGAACCTGTACATGTCCTGCAAATCCCTGTACATTACGGTACCGTACTTATCCATTTCGGCAGCCGCGCGCTGAGTCCCTTACTGTCGCGCCGGCTGACGTCACTGCCCGTGCACTGTCCTGGACACTGGAGAGCTGGATGCACTTACAGACAGGAATCCTGGACACTGGAGAGCTGGATGCACTTACAGACAGGAATCCCAGACACTGGAGAGCTGGATGCATACTGGATAGGCTGGATGCACACTGGAGAGAAGGTACCCTTTGAATTAGGTGGGAGGGTGAGTGTGTAGATGTTTGGAAACTACAACTCCACTAATAAAGCATGCTGGGAGTTGTAGTTTCCAAACATCTGGAGTGCCAAGGTATGAGAATTTAGAATTTGTCAATTAATTTCTACCCTCGGTTTATACTCGAGTCAATCATTTTTACTAGTTTTTTTAAGTAGAAATGGGTACCTCTGTTTATACTCGGGTCGGTTTATACTCGAGTATATACGGTAATCATATTGTGTATATTTAGTCCAGCCCTTTTAGCCTCCAACATAACAAATGTCTAATCGGCTTTAAAGGAAACGTTCACTACCAAAATGAACTATTCCTTTAATGTATTGATTGAAGCCCGGGAGGTTAAGGAGCTATGCCTTAGCTCCTGTTCTTCAATCAATAACTCAGGAGACAGGGCCAAAGGTAAGTATATTTACCTTTTGCGCGATCCACCGCTGCAGAACTCAAAATCTCCAACCGCTTCTTGGTTCTAATTCTCTATAGTGCGCATTATCGTGCATGCGTGCTAAAGAGTATTAGAACCAAGAAGCAGTCAGGGATTTAGAGCTCTGCAGTGGTGGATTATGCGAAAGGTAAATATACTTCCCTTGGTCCTGGCTCCTGAATTATTGAAAGAAGAACAGGAGGTAAGACATAGCTCCTTAACTACCCAGGCTTCTATCAACACATTAAAGGAATGGTTCATTTTGGGAGTGAACTATTCCTTTAACGTCTAACACATCCTCCTCAGCACAATGAAAATGCATGACAGTGTACTTTTGCTTTATCTAGCATTAGATTGCATATTTATTGGCGACTGATCAGGTGCCTTCCTTGCTGTGGGGCTAATTTCTTAGAAGGGATATTTACCCCACAGAAAGTGAAAAAATGAATACAAAAATCAGTATAGTTTTTTTTTTTTTAACAATGTATTATGGTCAGTGTAACAAAATATTTTTTTCTTTCTTGTATACCTTGTTATTTATTTATTTATTTAATGGGGGACTTTTGGTCTATAAAAAGGGCACAATCCCTTCCTTTAAACTCCAGTAGCATGCTCCTAGCTACTGGAGTATTCATAAACAACTTATAAAAGGAAAGTTTTTTTTTTTTAATTTATTTATTTTTATTAAGGTGACCCCTTTATATAACCACGTGCCGACTTCACACAAACCTGGTCTGCATGTTAGCTAATCGAATGGTACACATTTTAACCTATTGCTAGACTTCTGAATTTGGGTGAAATGCAGGCTGCTCTTTTTAGATCAGAATATATATGTAAATGTTTACAGCAATTTCTTCTATAGGGAACAGGTGCCTGTTAATGGACCCCTAGATATGCTTTTCTTTCATTGGCAAAATCATAAATCACAGCAAAATTAATTTTATGGCTTTCACAAAAAGTGCACAGATCTACTACTTGAGGCATCTTGCCAAAAAGGGCATGTCCACTCCCCATATAAAAAAAAAATACCATCCCCAACACTGAAAACCCCAGACTGAAATATTGTTATAATTCTTTGGCCATGACATCACTGTCACAGGCCACTAACGTTTTAGACATTTGGTTGATTTGTCCAGCCCTTCTTATATTATAACTACAAAAATCAAGACTAATTCTTACTAAAGTGTACAATTCCCAGCATGCACAGTGATCTCCCTCCAGTGAACTACATTTAAAACCTTACCACTATTTCTTGCTTTGATGGCAATCATATGTGTTGTAAATAATTAATAATATGTTGGAATGTCTAGATGGTCTCTAATGGCAATTACAAATAACAGGTCGGAGCCCCTGTTAGTTATGATCATGCATGCTTGGCCATGGGAGCAAGGCTGGAATATAAGTCTTATGAATTCAGAGGAACTCTAATAACAATTGATTCTTAGTGCAAGACCATTGGAAAAAATGTATTTACCAATAATTATTTATTTAATGTAGGCTTTGCATCCCCTTGATTATGGTATATATATTGATTTCCCTGGGTCTGTGGTTATACTAATGCCTGTTTCTCGGTTGGGACTTTTATATATAAAAGTATATAACCACTATAGGCTTTGTGCTTGTAGTGTAAGTGATTATCCTTTGGTGTTGTATTGTGTTTATACCACTTTATGTTTTTTTTGTATTTGCATTAACTACAGAAGAAACAAAATTAGTGCTTTGCAATCTCATATTATATACAAATGTTTAATTTTCTATGCATTTTTATTTTAAAATGAAGGTGAAATCCCTTAATTTATTTATCTGATTTAAAGTAAGCGTATGTTTTACTGTTAAATGTGCCCCAAGGAGGGAATGTGTGCGAATACTTAAACTGAAAGTTATAGGGAAACGGCTAAATGCAAGTGCAAACACCATTGTTTTCCTATTTCAAATATTCCTGTTATAACATAATTTTACTGTATCTGCCAAGGTAACCCTAGGTTACATTTAGTATGGTGCAGGTGTCAAAGCTTCATGAACTAAGTAACAGAAATGTTAATTTTATTAGCATATATGAAAGATTAAGAAGATTTAGAACAATTTCTACAATCATGATTGGACTTTTCTCTGCTATTGTTTACTCAGAGAAGCGCTTAATAGCAGTAGTTTTTTTATCTTTGTAAGAACAGACAAAAAGTGGGATGTCACCTGAATCACCAGGACATTATAGCTGACGTCTAAAGGATGCTCAAAGGGATTAGCTGCTGCAATAAGAGTGACTGGTGTGCAGTAATTGTTTTTTTTGCATATGCTTTCACATACTGCTGTGGACAGTTCCTTTGCAATCATAATAATGTATTTATTTGCAGTCTATAAGGAGGAGCAGTCTTAAAATAAGACATTCATAGTTGGTAAATAATAAAGGAAACTTCCCTTGAGTTAAGCTTGCTAAATAGATTTGGCTGAGAATTGCTTAGTAGATGGAATCTGTTTGGTAGTTAACTGCAATGGTGGCACAGACTTCCATGTAACCTGTATGTACCTCTGTATTTCTTTTTCAGGTGCCTGTGTAAAATATGTTGTGCTCTTGGCTTCTTATTAATATAGCAGGACTGGTGAGAGTGTTGAATAGTTATTTTTTTTAACCCAATAAGTTTTATTTTGGGAGCACTTAACTCAACTCAAACGCATTAAAGATCAAATTAGCAATTGTTGTCTGCTGGTGGAACAAAAACTGCAGTGCTAAACCTATATAATACATAAACCTTTTTACACTGACTTTATATAGCCTGCATGATATTAGGAGTTTGCATAGTGCAAGGAACGATAGTTATCATTTACACTTGAGCGCTGCGATGCAAATAATTACCATAACATACTGTAAATTTAAACCGGCATATGACAAGGGGAACATTGCACTACATCACAAGTGTGATGTTCTCCTGCGTTGTGCACTCCCTAGTTTGAACAAAGCCTAAGTAACACTCAGTTTCAGACTTTTGAAATGACAGATAAAAAAAAATCTAAAACATGAGTCCAGAAACATTTTTTTCTTATATTTTTTGTTTTAGAACAGATAAAAATTGTAGAGATGGAGAAGAAATGGTTACAATCAATTTCCATTTAGTGTATCAGTTAGCCTGTATCCATTCATCTTCATAAAGAGAAATGAGGTTTGTCAGCTTTTAAATTACTAATGTCATAGCATTAGACCTATTGATAACATTTTAAATTTTAGATAGTGAAGGATGAACTACTAATCATGGTATCTAAAGTAATAGTGCCAAATTCCTGCGGTGCTGGATATTCTTTGTATTAATATTTAATTGTACTTCTTTTCCATTATAGCCCCTCATTGCCTGCCCTTGACTGGCACTTACCATCCCAATCAGGGCCTTATGAACTTCGAATTGAAGTGCAGCCCAAATCCCATCATAGAGCTCATTATGAGACAGAAGGAAGTCGAGGTGCTGTGAAGGCATCCACAGGAGGACATCCAGTTGTGCAGGTAAATCATGTTCTTATTGATACATCATTTTATTTCTTTTTATTTCGGATATTGAGTTTATTTAAACCCTTCCACCCCCCGGATCCCTTCAAGCTGCTTTATCTCCTTTTCTGTAGTTTGTTAAAACAGGCCCAGAAATAGACTTACCATCCTTCATTTCCTCAGCTCTCTGCATAGCTGGCAGACATGTCTGTGATTGGCTGAGTCTCTCCATTTTCATTTATATTAATACTGCACTGTCCAACACTGAATAGTAGTGACATAAAGGAAATGCACTTTGTTAACAGGTATACTGAATACTCGCGCCTCCCCCTCGAATAGGTAGAGATAAAGGTAGACAGTCACAGTCACAATGTATAGGTGTTCTGGGGAGAAAAGATTTCACCTTAGGAGTAAATAAAAGTTTATTTGTCCTTTAAATACTGTACCTCATTGTATCTCTCCCTTATTGTGTATATGGATACACACACACAAACACACAAAATATAACTTACTAATAAAAAAAAATGGCAAAATTTACATTGGCAAAATAATGGCATATTTATTAGAAAAGAAGAGAATACATTTTCATGTATCTTCAAGGTTATAAATCCTTTTGAAAATTGCGTGGGCTGTAAGAAATGTACATCACACATTTTTGAGGTCTGAGTTTGTGATGAACAGGAAATGCTCAGCCTTATCTTTTTAAAATTTGAAAATGCTTTTAAAGGCTGGCAAGTTGTTTTATTTATGAATTTGGTACCCATTTAAGTTCAAACACTTAAATTCTATATAATGTAACTTGACATATTTAGTAAAACTTAAAGCAATAGCCAATACTGAATGTAAAGCTTTATCAGAGTGTTAGCATATAATTAAATTAATATAAACACAATTATCCCATATACAACAATATTAAATAAATGTAAATGTGATTGTGCCGTATTCATTCACTCCATAGTGCTTGGCTGGCCATCCTTCAACTTTATAAAAACTATACATATAAGGGATAATGCGCCCTTACAGTGTAATATCCTCATATTATAATGTAAAAGGGCGTATTATTTCTTATAATACATAAGTATCTGATTCCTTCACCCCATTCACATTTTAAATTCTAGCCATGTCCCTAATTCCACCTTAATTTAAACCCCCCAAGCTACCTACTGTAACTTAAACCCATTAGAAAGGAACATCCCAGCCGAGCATCTATCCAGTTAAAGAAATCTTTGTGGCAGAGCAGAGAGACATTGGTTATGAAGTGACAGGAAGCAGCTCCAGCAGGTTCCATTAGTGAAGTTAAACGCTGAGTCATTGTTCAGACATGAATGGGAGGAGCAGTGGGATATAAGAAATGAGTCACTTAGTGACCTAGCTGAGTGATTTTTATAAGGATATATACCACTGTAGCTCCCATTAATTAGGGGTATATTTTGCTATGTGTGGAGACACACTCTCATGCAGAGTCCACTTTTTGATGGCTTGTGGCAATGGAAGCAACACAGACAGATCTCTTGAAGACAAACAGGTTTGTTGCTTGAACTGCTCTGAATACTCTGTGAAAGAAAGCTGGTAAGTGCCGATTTGGAGGGTGTGTCTTTAAGACATGCTATTGCACAACACAAGCGGACACAGCATGTTCAAAAGTTACTTTCAAACAGAGACAGAATAAAAGGGGGACTCTGCATGAGAGTGTATACCAACGGAATAACGAGTGTGCACACTTTCTTTGGCACTCGCCAACTTTGTTTTACAGCGTTTTCAGGGCAGTTCAAGCAACAAACCTGTTTGTATTCAAGAGAGCTGTCCCCCGCCAGGCTACAGTGTTTCACTTCCGCTTCCTTAGGCTGTCAAAAAGTGCGCTCTGCACAAGAGTTTATACAGATTGAAACAGGATTGCTGGTGAATGCTTGTGGTTCCGATCACTGGTTATGGAGACATAAGTGATCTAACAAGACTGTTTATCCGTGTCTAAACTGATAGGGATATATCCCATTGACCCAAATCCTCAAGGGTATTAAAGGACAATTATACTTACCTCCCCCTCGTTCCTTTCCCTCCACTCCAGCAAAGTACCCAGGGTGAGTACCTAAAACGCTAAGTCCTAACCTCTGGGTACTTTACATATGTCCTGCACCACTTACTTGTAATCTCCCTCGTAGCTCCGGTCCGATCCTCCCCACTGGCACTGTCAGTGACAGGTCGCGAGGCAACCAATGGGAAGACACGCTCTGCAAGGAGGCGTGTCTTCCCATTGGCTGCCTCCCGGACTGTCACTGACCGTGCCAGTGGGGAGGATCGGACCAGAGGGATGAGGGAGATTACAAGTAAGTAGTGCAGGACTTTTGTAAAGTACCCAGAGGTGAAGACTTGGCGTTTTAGGTCCTTACCCTAGGTACTTTGCAGGAATGGATCGGGGAAATGGTAAGTATAATTGTCCTTTTAATAGTTATTTATTTACCCAGAATAAAGTTTTTATAAAGTTGAAGACTGGCCAGCCAAGGACTAAATGAATATGGGAAAATCATGTTTACATCTATTTAATAATGTTGTATGTGGGATAATTGTGTTTATATTAATTTAGTTATTTAATGCTAACACTATAATGAGTTATTGAAGTCTGTTATTTTTATTCTATTGGGTTAGTTGTAAGGGAGAAAAACCAATATATTTTTATTTATTGAATGTAGTGCTGTAAATCAATTCTATCATATATACCTGAGGAAGGGGCCTTGAGTCCCGAAACGTTGTTTGTTGTTTTTTGCACTAATAAAGAAGCATTCACCCTAGTAGTGTGCTCCTCTACCTTTTTTCCTTGCTTAAATCAATTCTATCACATGTATGAATTAAAATCTGCTCATGTAAGGGAAAACTAAGATAACTAGAGGAAATAAAATTTGAGAAGGGAAATAAAAAATAAGAACTGGCTACATACTAATATTTTACTATCAACTTTATTAATCGCTACTTGATTAGGTGCATAGTGTTTGGGTTTCAGGATTCCTGTGAATAGTGAACTACTCTTCAATTTTAAGTTCCATAGAAGAAAAATTAATACATAGAATGCTTCTTTTAAACTTATATTTTATTAGCACAAATAAATCTGTATGTGTGAGGACATAGCATATTAGTGTTTTTTTTAAATACATTTCTTCAAAGGAGTAGAACTTAATATTTAAAGTTCTTTTGGTTAGAGCGGTTAGAACCAGTTGATTGTATTTTGTTAGAATTTTTGGGGAATTTTTATTCTGTTCAGCAAAGTTGCAGCTCCTGTTCAAACATAAATGCAAGTATGAAAGATAGTATGATGTGAGAAAAGAATAATCCTTGTGTGTCAAATTAAGATTATACAGCATTTAAATGCAATCTAAACCCTAAAACCCCAAAAAGAATGTATTTAACCCCTCCCCAAAAAAACCCACAAAGAGAGATTGTTAAATCAATTCCACCTCTGTGTGTGATCTATTTCAGGAGATATATTTAAAGATAATCTCTGTTTATAAACAAGCTCTGGGAAGGCCCACTTCTGTGGCAAGAAGATAGCTCTACAATTATATATACCCGTATATACTCGAGTATAAGTCAAGGTACCTATTTTTACCTGAAAAATTTATAAAAAGGGATTGACTCGAGTATAAGTCGAGGGTAGAAATTATCACCACTACTGCCTTCTGATTTTGTGTTGTTTTTAGGCTTTAGTTGGACAGCAGTCCTTTAAATGGACAGCAGAATTCCCATACATGAATCCCATACAGTAATAGCCAAATCCAGTACCAGTAACCTTCAATTCCTTGGCACTCCAGATGTTTGGAAACTACAACTCCCAGCATGCTTTGTTGCTTTGAGTTTCAGTTTCCAAACATGTGGAGTGGCATGGTTCAGTAAGCTTTTAATTAAGCTTACCATCATTTACAATTCTCCTGAACCCCATATAGTAAAGGGCCCTCTGACCCCATATAGTAAAGGGAACTCTGACCCCCATATAGTAACATATAGTAAAGGGAACTCTGACCCCCATATACTAAAGGGCCCTCTGACCCTCATATAGTAAAGGGCCCTCTGACCCCATATAGTAAAGGGATCTTTGACCCCCATATAGTAAAGGGAACTCTGACCCCCATATAGTAACATATAGTAAAGGGAACACTGACCCCCATATAGTAAAGGGAACTCTGACCCTCATATAGTAAATGAAACTCTGACTCCATATAGTAAAGGACTGTCTGACCCCAATAGTTAAAAATGTCACCTCAGAGTTGTAGTTTCAAGCTGTCATTTGCACTTAACTAGCAGCTAATTTTAAAGCCTGAAAAATTCGACTTATACTCGAGTATATACGGTACATCTTTTTCACTTTTATAGGGCAGTCTCCAAGCTCAAAAATTTCTGCATCAAAGTATATATTTAGCGTGAACTTTGAAGGTGTTTTTGTAAAATTCTGCTAACCTCCATTATACTTATACTGTACAATGTATTGGAAAAGGGGCTCGCAAGTGCTTGTTTATTAACATATTTTACCTAAATGTGTCTACTGAAGCAAATAATATAAAGAGGTGAGGTTGGCCTTTTTTTTATTCAGTTCTTTGTGCCCTCTTTATGGGGTAAAGATTTTATCAAAAATCTGCCTTATTGGGCCTTCAGACTATATTTACTAAAGCATTAGCTAACTACTAAATAGTTGTTTTTTTTAAACTTTATAAATTGTGTGCCAAACTCTATAGGCTATATTTATAAAACAGCTCTTATCCACTTTTCATTTATTTTTTTGCACCATGCTAAAAGCCAAATTTTCATCACTGGCAAAAACCATGCTGCAAAATGTATGTGTTTTGTTACCAAAAATGTTCTTACACAGGATGGTATTTGTTTTTATTTATTGTTTCTCATCAATTATTTCCAATGCTGAGCAGTGACTTGCTAGTGTATTATGGAAGAAATATGTATCCCCTGTTTACAGCATTCTAATTTTTGTTTAATATTTTTAATTGAAACAACTGTCCAGTGCATATTTCATGCAGCAACAAAATATTGATAACATACAGTATATACTTGAATATAATCTGTCCCGAATATAAACCGAAGTACCTTTTTATTTAACTGTTAAACCATGAAAACTGCTTGACTCAAGTATAAACCGAAGGTTACTCCCATAGACAGCCCCATAGATAGTTACACAGACAGTCCAATAGAAAGTCCCATACACAGCCCCATAGAAAGTCCCATACACAGTCTCATACACAGATGTACCTTTCTGTGCAGCCTGTTTGTTAAATTCTGGTACTTCTATAGTTTTTCCCTTGCAGTCTGGGCTGATCTGAGTGAGAAGGACAACAATTGCTTAACCTACCGAAATCAAGAGGATTCTGTGTGTTACAGGGTACAGCTTTTGTTTTCCCAGGGCTATGTCATTTTGTCCATCTGCTCCTTCAAGCTTCCAGATCAGCCCAGCACCAAGTATAAACTGAGGGGAGACTTTCAAGATGATTTTAAAGGGTATGTCCACCCTAAAATGTATTTTTTTATATCCTGCTCCCCCATGTCCCCCAGCCCCAACCGGGTATTTTTTATATTCAGAAAGCCCCCCCAAACTCTTACTTACCTCTCCTCTTCCCCCGCTGCGCTCCCGGCCTTCTGCTTGCCAAATGCACAGAGGGGTGGGACGGCAGTCGCGTCTGTGATTGGCTGCCGCTCAGCCAATCATGGACGGACTGCCGGTCCCGCCCCTCTGCTTGCATTTGCAAGCAGAAGACCGGGTCGCAGCGGAGGAAAGAGGAGAGGTAAGTAAGAGTTTGGGGGGCTTTCTGAATATAAAAAATACCCGGTTGGGGCTGGGGGACATGGGGGAGCAGGATATAAAGGGGATTTACACTAGGGGGAGGGATAGTAGAACGGGGGGGAGGGAGGGGGGAGAAGGCTGCAGTACGCATGGCAGAATTCTCCCGGAGGCCAGGTAGCAGGCAGAGCCCTATATGGACTCTGCTAGCCTCCTGGTCGTCAGTTTTTGGGACTTTGGGGGGGGGGACTACAGGAGAACCAGATGGAGCTGGGATGTGAGGTAAGGATTACACTACACTACATGGTGGGGCCAGTAGTTGGGGGGATTATAGTTTTAGGGGTGGACATGCCCTTTAAAGGTATAATTTCTCGGTAAATACTCTAGTATATATGGTATTGAACCATAAAAATAGAAAAACTTCAAGAAACTTGAGAAATTTTACAGTAATTAAGACAATATTCTAAAGGTATATGTTGTGGCAGTCCCAAGTTTTTCAGCACTTTGAAGCTATTATTCCGATTGTGAGGGGATTAGGGTTGGGGAGGAAACTTAGGTTTAATACAGTGGAAGGGGGGTAGGGAAAAGTTATAAACCAAAATGTTTGAGTATCACATCTAGTCATCTCTTGGAAACCAAAAATTGTAACTTAACTACAATTAATTAAATTACAATTCAGACGGTACAGAGCGAGCCCAAACCCATCCAAATAAACTGCAGTAGTTTTACCACAGCATATTCTAAGTGTTGGAGAGTCATTTGCACCAGTTGGAGAATGTTCTATTTGCAATTTACATCCCATATCTTGTCTAGCTATATGAATTTTTCTCACTTTATTTTATTAATAAGGCTAATTTAGTACAACAGTCTGAGAACAGACAGGCAATCCTGTCACAATGTGTGGTCCAAACTAAACAGCCCCATTGGGTGACTTGAGACACCATACAGGAACCAGATTAACATGTTATGTTCATACTAATTAGTATTCACCACAGCAAGTTCCACATTTATGGCTGCTTATGTTAGGACTTGGGAAAACAGGATACTTATTAGCTTTACAGGTTAAGATGAGGTTGGGTTAAAGGAGCAAAAAGCTCATCACAGAGTATAAAATGAAATAAAGCCTTCTTATAACACAAGTTACCTCATAGTCTCATGTTATTATAATAGCATTGCCCTAATAATCTAACATATAAACATATTTCTTCCTCCCAGCTTTCCTAGAGAAATGGGCCCCCGCCATGCAAAGTATCACCCTTTCCTACATACACAACACTTCCTTGCATGTTTTACAAACAGCACGTCATTGGATTTTAGACTGACATTACCACTTCCTTTCAGTATCCACTTGGAGACCCCTTAGCATTCACAGGGGTGTGGTTTAACCTCCCATTTTGACAATCCCATATTAAAATAGGAATCTCGGCTCTGTAAGTTTTTGTATAAGTGGTATATTTTGTCTTGTACCTAATCTAAGTCAGAGCTATACTTTATATACATTTATTGATGGTCATTTAAATGGTAATAGTGAGATACACACACACATATACACCTTTCCTATATGTAATATCATATACCCCCCTTACACACACACCCACACACCACATTGGTAGCGCTTCAAGATGTTACTACTGAAGTATTTATAAATAATAGTATTTATATAAAGATCTATATGCAGAAAGCTATTATTTAAACAACCTTTTAGATAAATATTTCTTCCAGGTAATACTGTTTTTATTGAGGTATGTAAAGTGCTGTCCTGCAAAATGATTTTACATGTACACAAGTGTTTGATGTTTACATTTATCAATGTGATATTCTATATCTAATAAGTTTTCTACTTTATTATTAGAAAACATTAGAACAGTGTTTCTCAACCAGGGATGCGGTTGATCCCTGTTAGGAACTGTATGGATCCATGCTTGTGAAGGTATGGATCCATTTTTGTGATAATTTGAGTGCATTTTTTATATAGATTAACTTGCTTTATATGTTCTGTTAGTATGAATCATTTAATGACCGAGAAAGAAAGAGAAAATATTAAGTATTTTTTTTTTGTGTGTGTGTTGGGGTTCCCCAAGACATGGACATAGTTTCGAAGGTTCTGCAAAGATAAAAATGTTGAGAACACTGATGATTTATATAAAACTGTTGATTGGTGAAATCCATCACTAGGCTTCTTGAGACTTCAGGTCCTGCGCTTATATCATGATTTTTTTTTTTAATAGTGAAAACTATAAAGAGTAGTGACATTTAGCACCATTAATTTGTTTAATGCTTTTTTCACAGTGTTTATTTTTTCTGCAGAATAGTTTAAAGCCATGTGTATTTAATGCTGGTTTCTTAATAAGGGCTGAAGTTTCCTCTTTTCAATATACAAAACCAATTGACGGAGAACCAAGTATTTTCCCTTTTTCAAATGTAAAGTATACTTTGTTCCTGAGCTCTGAATTTACTATGTTACTGTAGTAACATAAGTTAAAACCCCTTTATTTCAGACACAAGTGAAAACCTAGTCCCTTGGCCTAGACCATAATTATAATGTGGGGTCACATGGAATTTCTGATTATGAGCGTAATATTTCCATAACTTCAAGGAAGGTCTACAAATTGCTGTATCGCCTGTTTTTCTATACATTGTACATTAATTTATGTAAAGATAATGCACAAATTTCAGCACTGTGGTAAATGTATCCCTCCCAATGTTTTCTTAGCATTTACGCCTGCAGGCAATAATTGAAAAACACTGTGTCTTTTACCCATATGCTCCTATTATGCATCTAAGGTGAAGAAAAAGACATTAATACACATCTGTGAGCCAGGATGCAATTATTACATGTAATCTAGCCAGGCAAACATACCACAAAGCAGACATTTTATAGCTCAATCATAAACGGCTGGCGCATTTTACCAGGAATTCCACATGGGTTATTGGAGTATACACATGGTTTGCACTTGCCAAATAACACATTTACACATATTCAATGTGAAAAAGATTAACGTTAAGTAAATTATTTCACAAGTTTAAAGCTTTAAAGGGCATGTCCAGTCAAACCCCAGTTTCACATTGTGAAGAAATACCAAAGATGCCCTGAAGGGACTTACCAGTCCAGTCCCCGACTGGACTTCGCCCCCTTCGCAAAAACAGGAGCAGAGAACCTCTTTGTTTACTGCACCGATAGCCGCAACCAGGAAGTAAAGCTTCTGTCAGCCACAAAGCATAGAAGAAGCGTCGAGGGACCAGGTCAGGTAAGTCCCTTCAGGGGGTTGCTCTGCATTTATATCAAAAGGGTTTTTTTTTGACTGGACATGCGCCTTAATGGGTATGTACACTGGAAAATAGTTTTTTTTTTAATTTTCCATTAGTGGAAACTATAATTCATCCCCACTATCACTGTACCATTTTTGTGTTGATCTGCCCCCTATTTCTTTAGTTAACCAGTCTGAAACATCTTACATTTCAGCTGTCAATCAAGTGTCTTACTGTCATAAACTCTTCTGTAAGCCGTTTTGCTTTAGCTAGAATGATTTAACAGTTGGTGTGCTGTATGCAGTTTTAACAGTTGGTATGTGGGAAAATAGACAGGTCAGTAGTCGTATTATGAGCAAAGCAAGTACTGTATTGAAGGCATGCAGCAACACACACACCTCAGAGTAAGTGCTACTAATATATATTTATTTATAGATTAAGATGATGCAAAGTCATTTTTTTAGTATACATATTATACATACCCTTTAAAGTGTATGTATATTGAAATGACTTTGCATCATCTTAATCTATAAATAAATATGTGTACGTAGCACTTACTCTGAGGTGTGTGTGTTGCTGCATGCCTTCAATAAAGTACCCTTTTTTTTTTTTTTTTTCTTCAGGCTATGATCACTGACCTGACTATTTTCCCCCAATACCATCTGTCAATACTGCATACAGCACACCAACTGTCAAACCATTCCAGCTACAGCAAAACTGCGTACAAAAATGCTGAAATCGGAGCAGATCAACAAAAAAATGACCGTGATAGTTGGGATGAATTATAGTTTCCATTAATGGGTAATTTAAAAAACAAATTTGCCAGTGTACATAACCTTTAAGGTTATCACTCAAGTACATCTTTGTCAGGTGCACCTACCGATGAAGGTGTACTTGATTGTGACACACTACCGATCGGTGGCCTGACCCACTATGCACAACTGTACCGGACAACTGTTTTACAACAACACCTGACTGAATGGCCGTTTCACGCAAATGATCCCCCATACATTAAATAATAGCTGCCCGCGATTGCACGTGTGTACGATCGTGTGGAGAAGTGTATCTCCAACCTGCTTAAAAATATTTTTGCACGGTACAGCATAAGGGGACAGAATGGCAGCTGTACAGAGGAACAGCAGAGGTTAGCCAAAAGAACACAGTGGGGAAAATTTTAGTTGGGGGGGGGGGTGGAAATGCCCTTTAACATTCAACATTAGGGACACTTTACAGCGCCTCCTCCATATAATTTCACCCCCATGACAATAGTACAAAGAAGTAGTAATTTAAAGCAGTTTATTTACTTTGCTGGTTTTAGCTACTTTTTTTTTTTTGGGTGTGTGTCTATACTGGTATATGTTTAAAACGATATGCTTAAAGGGCATGTCCACCCCCCAAACTAAAATTTTACCCACTACTGGCCACACTGTGTAGTAAAATCCTTACCATACTTGCCTGTTCTTTGTGGTTCTCCTGCAGTGCTTGTCCAAAGTCCAGGAAACTGAAGAGTAGTAGCTAGACACCTAGAAGATACCCTGTGAATGTATGCTATGGTACATCTCCCATTTCTAGGGCTGGAAGCCAGAAGTACATGAAAACAACTTCAACAGCTGTGATTTGGTTTACTATCGAATGTTGGCATAAAGGCATGTTAAGCTCCATAAACACGTGCAATCGCGGGGGCCGACCCGCAATACACAATGTGTATGCATGGCCTTTTCGGCAGATATTTGTGCCGTGTATGGGCACTTTGTCGGCCGTTCAGTTGATCTGCCCAGCTGGTCAGGCAACGATCCCTGACCGAGCAGCCATTTCAGTCCACAAGGGCCCATAGACAGCATGATTATCGTCCGAAAACTGTAATGCAGACATATCGTGCATTATGGCTCGGTTCCCGGGATCAGACATGTGTATGAGGCTTTACACAACTCATAATAGCATGGTTGCTCGTTTAATTGCCTCATTGTATTTGTTTGCATAATAATTAGTCTGGTCTAGTGGCTCACCAGATATTAGGCAGAGATAAACATGTCCAAGCAAGGTGTCAAAGTAGAGGAGCACACTACTGTAAGTGAAAACTTCTTTATTAGTGCAAAAACAATATACAATGTTTCGGGACTCTGGGCCCAGAGTCCCGAAACGTTGTATGTTGTTTTTGCACTAATTAAGAAGTTTTCACTTACAGTAGTGTGCTCCTCTACTTTGGGGGAAGTAGGGGGCTGAGAGGATTGCACCTACCAACTTGTCTGGCTAAACCAGCCAACAGCGGTGTGCCTGAGTACACTTGGAACTTTTGGAGAGATAATCATGTCACACTTATACAAAATTACATGATAATCATTTCAGTTTTATCACAAGAAATAAAAATATTGTACATTTTTACTATACAGAAAATACAGACCATGCAGTAAAATATTACTCGCTTGTTTGGGATAACCTAGCATACAGGGTGATATTTTTATTTTCAATACGCTATTTGTGCAGTCATCGTGTAACCTTTGTCAAGCAGACAGGAACCATTGCACACCGTATATTTTAAAGAGGTGTGAAGTATTTTTGTGTGTGCATGTAAAAAATCACTTAAACAAAAGTAAAATGAACAAAGAACAGATGTTTTTTCACAAAGGATATATACTTTTATCACTAGCTCAGTTTATTTTGATTACAAGTAAAAAGGGATCCATATGAACCTTGTGCAACAAAACAAGTGCAGCTGACCTCTCACATTAATGCGTCCTGACGTTTTCTTTATAGAATAGCTCAGATGGCAACCAGACACACCATTTATTTTAGTTTACCTGCCAAATGCTTGGTATATTGCACAAGGAAAGCAATACATTTTTATATGTCTGGTTATAACAAAGCATCTGGATTTTATTTCATACATAATAACTTGGTATAGGTGGATGTGGGATTCCATTCATGTTTCTGCAGTTCATTTGCATGAGTGGAGTGATTAATCATTTCTGAACTGAATAACAAGCATTATTTTAATAAAATACAATGTTTTACTAGTTATATTCTTATGGTATTATTAGTTTTCATTCAATAGTATGCATTATTTGCATGTGCAACTTATTATCAACAGTAAATTAAAAAAAAATCTCAATAAATAAGAGAAGTACATTTGTTGGTGCTCCTTATTTGGTACCCAATCAGAAGTTATTTGCTTACAGTGGCTTCAGGCCCATTTAACCATTTTAATGCCAGTAACCTTTGTATCTGAGATGTGCTTTTACATATTCCATTTTCACTTTTGGGAAGACACAAACTAATGGCCCATGAAGGGTTAAGGGTTCCGAAAGTAGTAGTATTCAACAGCAGTAATGACTACATTCTTATATTTCAAACTGTTACTTGTAAGACATAAGGGGAATATTGCATATTTCTAAGTAGAATTTTTCTACTTCTACTTCTGTGTATTTTCCCTTAGGCCTCATTTTTACTGTAGACAGTGTCCAGACAGCTTGTGCCTCATCCTGGCAGTACTGAAATAGAATTCAGCACAATCTGAAGGTTGTTTCATCCTGTGTTTAACCCTTTTATGACATTACCATGCAGATTAATATGAATAAGTATGTCATTTAGGTAGGAGTGCTTATTTGAACAGCTTGATTGTGGTAGTTATCAGTGGGCAGTTTGGGATTCAGATTAGGCCCCAAAACAGACACAAAATTTACCAGTAGCATTGTTTGCTATATTAACAGCTCATACTCTCCTTTAAATATCATAAGAAACTATAAGAAAAAATGATTGATTGTGAGGGAAGTTGTTTTCACTTATTAATTTGAATATATTGTTGAGGAAAGAGATTTTGAATGATCAGTAGAAGACGTAATAGATTTTTCACATCCAAACAAAAAAAGTCCCTAAGTCTGATAGTGCTGAGTGATACGATTGCTAAGCATGCCTCCACTCTTGTGCATTCTTTGGCTTATACTCTTGTTTTGCTACTTGTTTGGAAGCATGATTTATATCATTATGAATCTGGCAGTTAGAACTGCTGCTTGCAGTTTAGAGAAATTCATCATTCAAGCTGTTATCTTGTGGAGCTGAAAAAAATTGCCAAAATCCAGAAGGCAACATGTTAGATGGCATAAATACATCATACAAGCAGCATGTCATGTTATTTTCATTCTTAAAAGCTTTAGACAAAAAAGTAAGTGATGGACTCAAGCTGTTTTAGGGAAATAGACAATTGGGAAAAAAATAAAACTAATAATTTTAACCATGAGTTTGATTATATCACATTTAATATTGCAGTATACAATATATACAAATTTAAAGCCCACTGTGCATCAACAGGGTTATTGTGCCACGTGGGTCCATTATAATTATTGGATTAGGCTTGTGGATTAAACATTTTGCCATCCTTGAAATATTAACTATATTTAAAGCTATAAAGCCTGTATCTGGTCTCTTCACATCCTTCACAGTTACATAATTTAAACACAATACCAATTTTAAAACCTGCACAAAATCACTGTCAGGTTAATGTTTATTTTAATTGTATATAGTTTTCTAGAAAATTCAGAAGAAGTTTAGCTAAAACCTTAACACCTAAGTGAAGAGCATGTAATGGATTTTCATGCAGTAACCTTTGTATATAGCTGCCTCAGCATGACCAACCACAGTCTATCATTTGTCAACACTGAATGTTAAAGTTGTATCAGCTGAGCCACCACGTATGGGCATAAATTCTTTACCAAGGTTTTATGTGCAACTGCCCTAATACATTGCAGTCTTAGAAAGGCATTGAACATCCAATTTTTTGCTGGAACAAAACCCAAGAAGACATGTATTGTGTGTATTCTACTTAGTTTTGTTGAATGCATGTTTCGTCATGGCTATATATAGATGTCTGTTTAAGTTACCAAGAGTGCCAGACCCCATGAAATGCATATTATTCACATATTATTCTTCTTTGCTGTAATGGGTAATTTTTATTTTCTCTTAAAATATATTACATTTATATTGCATAAGTCATTTACACTCTAAACTTTAACAATATAATCCTGTGTCATAAACGTGTTTACTTTCATTTTGTAAAATTATAACCCCCTAATAGAAGCTCTGCATGGTTATTGGTATTGTGTTTTGGTATCCTTTTACAGTGCAGAGTTATACATTTTACTGAATAGTAAGTTCATTATTGGATGCACATCATTATTACATTTTGTATCAAGTTAATTTTCTATTTGCATAAGGAGACCATTTAATAAAAATAAAATGGTCTATTTGTGCCTCTGAAATATTTTACATGTAGAGTAAAAACAGACTGAATAGTTAGAGCAGTGGCTTATAAAGATGAAATTTAGCCGGACTGCCGCAGGTCACTGAAATAATGAGACATTTTTCTGACTTACACCTTTTTTATTGCATAAATATAATCAGGCAAACCTTTAGCTAAAAACACTCAGCACCTGTCCTAAGTTCTTTCCCCCTCCTTAAAACTGTAGCCCCTGTTACAAAGGACTTAATTGATTCCAAGCTGTTATATGTGTGTGATTTTGAGCCTTTTGTTCTTTTGCCAGCTACACGGGTACTTAGAAACTGAGCCTCTCACCATCCAGCTTTTTATTGGGACGGCAGACGACCGCTTGCTGCGACCCCATGCCTTCTACCAGGTCCATCGTATCACCGGCAAGACTGTCTCCACCACAAGCCATGAAACAATTATCTCCAACACCAAGGTCTTGGAAATCCCTCTCCTGCCTGAGAACAATATGAAAGCAATGTAAGCCTTCCACCACCTGTTTGCCAGGCACTTCCCTGAAGCGCTGCCCATTAAGGATTTCAATATGTGCTAATTTTGTTACATAAATCCCATAAATAATCCAACTTTTTCCAATCAAATCTTCAAAACATATTTGAAGTACTCTTTCTTTTACCACCTTAATAAACCTTAAAAATACTTCTGACAACTGATTGCTTTTGGTTCTAACGTTACAGCCCGTGCGGCTGTTGCTTTTTATAAAGCACTTCTCAGTTACTGAGCTGTAAATATCTTCCCCTTCAGCCTCAGTGTCCAATTTATAGCCTGACAGTTACTGGTCTTGTTTTCTAAAGTGTAGTTCTATTCATGCTGACAGTTAGTCTTTCCTCATATAAAATCTAAAAGCAAAAAAACTCTAGAGAAGATAGAAGGATGCAAATGATATTTTATAGGCACAGGTGTGGTGTTGACCTATGGCTGAAATATTGATATTGGACCTTTCCAGGTACTAGTTCTTTGATGTTATTGGATTTCAGCTAGTTCAGACATTTACAGGGAGATGACATAAACATGCACTATTGTTAAAGTTAATGTAAAATCCATGCTGCCTGATGTAATATTGGATTAGCATTGGTTTTACACTTACTTAATGGGGCCTGGGTGAAGTCCCACCCGATGCAATACACTTTTAGTGGGCCATTAACCCGACAAATGCCAGTGCCCATGATCCCACAATGTAGTAAATATTTCAGATTGATCATGGCATCCCAGGATCTTAGACTTTTATAGATATTGTATCTTCCTGGTAATATCCTAGAACCGACTTACATTAGGGCGTATTTCATCAGTGGTGTCACTAGCTCCCCTCAGATTTGCTTTGTCCCCTTTATTATTGGCTCATATTCAGGAGATCTGGTCTATGCTTATATATGCTTATATATAATATACATTAATACTTGATCGACCAGAAAAGAGATGCAATGCTACTGGGGCTGGAAGACACAATTTCTCCCTCACTGTTGGATATTTCGGAGTTCCCAAAGTTAGAGAATAAAGCTCCAAGTGTGCTGCGTGCTTAACCTTTCTATTTGAAATGCAATTTATGGAATAATCACTGTTTTATTCCCCCCCCTAAAATAAAAAATAAAATATTTTAAAGTTTCCTCTGCGGCAAAGATTAGCCATTAATTCGAAAAAGATGATTTCAGGGATGGTTTTAAGAACCTTAAAATTTTGTTTAGCTTTGGTAAATTACCCCCATCACAGGAATTGCTCTTGTATCAAAATATTTAAATGCTTTCTTTCATAGTTTTTTCCTTTAAATAAGTCAGAACTTCAGCAGTTTTTAGATTTAAGCATATGCAAATAAACACCTGCATTTTGTTTACCACACATACACTAAAACATCAATGTCTTACTACTTACATAGAGATAATTTTTATTCTCAGTAATATTCTTTCTCATATACACATGCATTATCTGTGTATAGTAATCATGTATACCTTCTTTTCCTAAATCACAGGCAGACCCATGTACTGGGGTGGGTGACCCATATATCAGGCTCTTCCACTTAGGCTCTTTGGCTAGGTTCACATGGGCCAACAACTGATTGATGTTTTTCTACTGAAAATTTACCTAGATATGAACAGGGTTTTCTTAAAAAAATGTTTAAACATTCAGCATAATTGCTTGTGAAGGTTCTCATTCATCCAGGTCATGGTATATCTGTTGTATTCAATTAGATCAACTGGACTTGAAGTTTAGTTCTTGAAGACGTTTCGCTAGTCATCCGACTGGCTTTCTCAATTCAGAATGACTTGTACAAGAATCTGTGGAATTATGTACCCTGGAAAATCCCAATTAGCATATCACAGCCAAGTGTTAAGGGCGTGATTGGATAGTGGCTATAAGGTGTTATAGGAATGCCCAGAGTAAGGTGTCATTGTACATGGCAGACAGTTGGTGAAAATAAAGAAACCAAGCCTAAATAGAGGTGTGGGGGGGGGGGGTGTTTTTGACACCAACTGTCTAAAGCAGTCCATAGAAGCAGGTAAATAGTGGAACAAAAAAGAAAACATGTATTGAATGCAAAACAGTTTTTTTAAACCAATGGTTCTTAAAGTTTTTCAGACTGAGGAGAAGCATTTGCAAGGCATTTGCGTTCTTTGTAGCACCCGAATAACTACATTAAGGAAAGTAGAGTGCAGGCGTCTTTCACCAACATAACTTTTAGGCTGGGTACATGGATAGTACTGTGTATCGATCGGTCGACCAGAAATATTGTATGGTGTGGGAGGGGACAACTGCGACTGATCCAGTTAAACGGTGTGTTGGTAAGTCACGGCCGGTCATGCAGCTCCCTACGGGAACTGACAGCCGCTGTTACGCTTGCCGTTAACGACAGTGATTTTTTTTTTAACCTGTATATACCCAGTCTTAGAGATAAAGTACTCAAAGTCAGCCATATCAACTAAACCCAAGATGAAACTACATAGCTTTTATGCCGCTTAGTAAACTACATAGAAATTTGGCAATAACAAGTACATTATAGATATAATAATTATTTAAACCAATGAGCTTCTAAATTTTGGCAATCAATATAAAGAGAGAATGTCGGTACTGTGTTAGGCAGATCTGTTGGCAGTAGCAGGCAGCTTCCAATAGTACACGGGAGCAGATATATCGGGCCGACCGTCAATTTAGCAGGATTAGTGACCGCTGCTGTCTGACATCCGATTGCATGGCGAAAAATAGTGGCCAATTGTGTGGTCTTCTTGGGAAGGCATGATCGGTTGCACTGAGAGATTGGAAGAGTTTTAGTTCGCTACGACCGGTCGGTTGGGTCGATAAATCTGCCCATGTGTATCTACCCTTATGACCCTCTGGCAAATGTCTTTAAATATGTTTATTAGGATGTCCTACCTACATGTGTTTCCTTAATCAAACAGAATCCTTGTCCACAATTTCTTATTAAAGGATAAGTGCACTGTAAAATCAAGTTATGTTCAGTTGGAAGCTGCAGCTTTAAAAATACTGTTGCCATATTTTTTTTTACCTATTACCTCCAGAGCCTACCTTTGTGCCTTGAAATTTGCTGACATCTTGTTACTGGTTTTCTGAATGTTAAGCTCCAACCCTCTGAGATTTCCTCTGCTTTCTCCTGCTTGAGCCTCAAATGGTAATGCCTGTGAGTTCCGTGCACTCTCCTGCTTGAGCCTCAAACAGTAATACCTGTGAGTTCCATGCATGTGCGTGTGCACGGAACTCACAGACATTGCTGTTTTGAAACTCAATCGGGGAATTTCAAAGGGACGGAGCTTAACATTCAGCAAACCAGTCACAAGATGTCAGCAACTTTCAAGGCACAAAGGTAGGCTCTGGAGGGGCTCAGAGGGTTGGAGATTAACATTCAGAAAACCAGTAACAAGATGTCAGCAAATTTCAAGGCACAAAGGTAGGCTCTGGAGGTAATAGGTAAAAAAAAATATGGCAACAGTATTTTTAAAGCTGCAGCTTCCAACTGAACATAACTTGATTTTACAGTGCACTTATCCTTTAATAAGAAATTGTGGACAAGGATTCTGTTTGATTAAGGAAACACATTAGGTAGGACATCCTAATAAACATATTTAAAGACATTTGCCAGAGGGTCATAAGGGTAGATACACATGGGCAGATTTATCGACCCAACCGACCGGTCTTAGCGAACTAAAACTCTTCCAATCTCTCAGTGCAACCGATCATGCCTTCCCAAGAGACCACACAATTGGCCACTATTTTTCGCCATGCAATCGGATTGTCAGAAAGCAGCGGTCACTAATCCTGCTAATTTGACGGTCGGCCCGATATATCTGCTCCCGTGTACTATTGGAAGCTGCCTGCTACTGCCAACAGATCTGCCTAACACAGTACCGACATTCTCTCTTTATATGATTGCCAAAATTTAGAAGCTCATTGGTTTAAATAATTATTATATCTATATGTACTTGTTATTGCCAATTTCTATGTAGTTTACTAAGCGGCATAAAAGCTATGTAGTTTCATCTTGGGTTTAGTTGATATGGCTGACTTTGAGTACTTTATCTCTAGACTGGGTATATACAGGTAAAAAAAAATCACTGTCGTTAACGGCAAGCGTAACGCGGCTGTCAGTTCCCGTAGGAGCTGCATGACCGGCCGTGACTTACCAACACACCGTTTAACTGGATCAGTCGCAGTTGTCCCCTCCCACACCATACAATATTTCTGGTCGACCGATCGATACACAGTACATCCATGTACCCAGCCTAAAAGTTATGTTGGTAAAACGCCTGCACTCTACTTTCCTTAATGTAGTTATTCGGGTGCTACAAAGAACGCAAATGCCTTGCAAATGCTTCTCCTCAGTCTGAAAAACTTTAAGAACCATTGGTTTAAAAACGTTTTGCTTCATACATGTTTTCTTTTTTGTTCCACTATTTACCTGCTTCTATGGACTGCTTTAGACAGTTGGTGTCAAAACACCCCCCCCCCCCACACCTCTATTTAGGCTTGGTTTCTTTATTTCACCAACTGTCTGCCATGTACAATGACACCTTACTCTGGCCATTCCTATAACACCTTATAGCCACTATCCAATCACGCCCTTAACACTTGGCTGTGATATGCTAATTGGGATTTTCAGGGTACATAATTCCACAGATTCTTGAACAAGTCATTCTGAATTGAGAAAGCCAGTCGGATGACAGCGAAACGTCTTCAAGAACTAAACTTCAAGTCCAGTTGATCTAATTGAATACAACAGATATACCATGACCTGGATGATGAGAACCTTCACAAGCAATTATGCTGAATGTTTAAACATTTTTTTAAGAAAACCCTGTTCATATCTAGGTAAATTTTCAGTAGAAAAACATCAATCAGTTGTTGGCCCATGTGAACCTAGCCAAAAGCCTAAGTGGAAGAGCCTGATATTGGGTCACCCACCCCAGTACATGGGTCGGCCTGTGATTTAGGAAAAGAAGGTATACATGATTACTATACACAGATAATGCATGTGTATGAGAAAGAATTTACTGAGAATAAAAATTATCTCTATGTAAGTAGTAGACATTGATGTTTTAGTGTATGTGTGGTAAACAAAATGCAGGTTTTTTTTGCATATGCTTAAATCTAAAAACTGCTGAAGTTCTGACTTATTTAAAGGAAAAAACTATGAAAGAAAGCATTTAATATTTTGATACAGAGCAATTCCTGTGATGGGGGTAATTTACCAAAGCTACAACAATTTTGGTTCTAAAACCATCCCTGAAATCATCTTTTTCGAATTAATGGCTAATCTTTGCCGCAGAGGAAACTTTAAAATATTTATTTTTTATTTTAGGGGGGGGAATAAAACAGTGATTATTCCATAAATTGCATTTCAAATAGAAGGTAAGCACGCAGCACTACTTGGAGCTTTATTCTCTAACTTTGGAACTCCGAATATCCAACAGTGAGGGAGAAATTGTGTCTTCCAGCCCCAGTAGCATTGCATCTCTTTTCTGGTCGATCAAGTATTAATGTATTTATATATAGCATATATAGCATAGACCAGATCTCCTGAATATGAGCCAATAATAGGGGACAAAGCAAACTGAGGGGAGCTGTGACACCACTGATGAAATACGCCCTAATGTGTAGTCGGTTCTAGGATATTACCAGGATACAATATCTATAAAGTCTAAGATCCTGGGATGCCATGATCAATCTGAAATATTTACTACATTGTGGGATCATGGGCACTGGCATTTGTCGGGTTAATGGCCCCTAAAAGTGTATTGCATCGGGTGGGACTTCACCCAGGCCCCTTAAGTAAGTGTAAAACCAATGCTAATCCAATATTACATCGGCAGCATGATTTTTACATTAACTTTACCAATATGGCATGTTTATGTCATCTCCCTGTAAATGTCTGAACTAGCTGAAATCCAATAACATCAAAGAACAGTACCTGGAAAGGTCCAATATCATATTTCAGCCATAGTTCAACACCACACCTGTGCCTATAAAATATCATTTGCATCCTTCTATCTTCTCTAGAGTTTTTTTGCTTTTAGATTTTATATGAGGAAATAACTGTCAGCATGAATAGAACTACACTTTAGAAACCAAGACCAGTAACTGTCAGGCTATAAATTGGACACTGAGGCTGAAGGGGAAGATATTTACAGCTCAGTAACTGAGAAGTGCTTTATAAAAGCAACAGCCGCACGGCTGTAACGTTAGAACCAAAAGCAATCAGTTGTCAGAAGTATTTTTAAGGTTTATTAAGGTGGTAAAAGAAAGAGTACTTCAAATATTTTTTGAAGATTTGATTGGAAAAAGTTGGATTATTTATGGGATTTATGTAACAAAATTAGCATATTGAAATCCTTAATGGGCAGCGCTTCAGGGAAGTGCCTGGCAAACAGGTGGTGGAAGGCTTACATTGCTTTCATATTGTTCTCAGGCAGGAGAGGGATTTCCAAGACTTGGTGTTGGAGATAATTGTTTCATGGCTTGTGGTGGAGACAGTCTTGCCGGTGATACGATGGACCTGGTAGAAGGCATGGGGTCGCAGCAAGCGGTCGTCTGCCGTCCCAATAAAAAGCTGGATGGTGAGAGGCTCAGTTTCTAAGTACCCGTGTAGCTGGCAAAAGAACAAAAGGCTCAAAATCACACACATATAACAGCTTGGATCATTAAGTCCTTTGTAACAGGGGCTACAGTTTTAAGGAGGGGGAAAGAACTTAGGACAGGTGCTGAGTGTTTTTGAAAGTTTGCCTGATTATATTTATGCAATAAAAAAGGTGTAAGTCAGAAAAATGTCTCATTATTTCAGTGACCTGCGGCAGTCCGGCTAAATTTCATCTTTATAAGCCACTGCTCTAACTATTCAGTCTTTTTTACTCTACATGTAAAATATTTCAGAGGCACAAAAAGACCATTTTATTTTTATTAAATGGTCTCCTTATGCAAATAGAAAATTAACTTGATACAAATGTAATAATGATGTGATCCAATATGAACTTACTATTCAGTAAAATGTATAACTCTGCACTGTAAAAGGATACCAAAACACAATACCAATAACATGCAGAGCTTCTATTAGGGGGTTATAATTTTACAAAATGAAGTAAACACGTTTATGACACAGATTATATTGTTAAGTTTAGAGTGTAAATGACTTATGCAATATAAATGTAATATATTTTAAGAGAAAATAAAAATTACCCATTACAGCAAAGAAGAATATTGTGAATAATATGCATTTCATGGGGTCTGGCACCTTGGTAACTTAAACAGACATCTATATATAGCCATGACGAACATGCATTCAACAAAACTAAGTAGAATACACACAATACATGTCTTCTTGGGTTTTGTTCCAGCAAAAAATTGGATGTTCAATGCCTTTCTAAGACTGCAATGTATTAGGGCAGTTGCACATAAAACCTTGGTAAAGAATTTATGCCCATACGTGGTGGCTCAGCTGATACAACTTTAACATTCAGTGTTGACAAATGATAGACTGTGGTTGGTCATGCTGAGGCAGCTATATACAAAGGTTACTGCATGAAAATCCATTACATGCTCTTCACTTAGGTGTTAAGGTTTTAGCTAAACTTCTTCTGAATTTTCTAGAAAACTATATACAATTAAAATAAACATTAACCTGACAGTGATTTTGTGCAGGTTTTAAAATTGGTATTGTGTTTAAATTATGTAACTGTGAAGATGTGAAGAGACCAGATACAGGCTTTATAGCTTTAAATATAGTTAATATTTCAAGGATGGCAAAATGTTTAATCCACAAGCCTAATCCAATAATTATAATGGACCCACGTGGCACAATAACCCTGTTGATGCACACGTGGGCTTTAAATTTGTATATATTGTATACGCAATATTAAATGTGATATAATCAAACTCATGGTTAAAATTATTAGTTTTATTTTTTTCCCAATTGTCTATTTCCCTAAAACAGCTTGAGTCCATCACTTACTTTTTTGTCAAAGCTTTTAAGAAGTGAAATAACATGACATGCTGCTTGTATGATGTATTTATGCCATCTAACATGTTGCCTTCTGGATTTTGGCAATTTTTTTCAGCTCCACAAGATAACAGCTTGAATGATGAATTTCTCTAAACTGCAACAGCAGTTCTAACTGCCAGATTCATAATGATATAAATCATGCTTCCAAACAAGTGCAAAACAAGAGTATAAGCCAAAGAATGCCACAGAGTGGAGGCATGCTTAGCAATCGTATCACTCAGCACTATCAGACTTAGGGACTTTTTTTGTTTGGATGTGAAAATCTATTACGTCTCCTACTGATCATTCAAAATCTCTTTCCTCAACAATATATTCAAATTAATAAGTGAAACAACTTCCCTCACAATCAATCATTTTTTTCTTATAGTTTCTTGATATTTAAAGGAGAGTATGAGCTGTTAATATGCAAACAATGCTACTGGTAATTTTTGTGTCTGTTTTGGGGCCTAATCTGAATCCCAAACTGCCCACTTAACTACCACATACAAGCTGTTCAAATAAGCCTCCTACCTAAATGCATACTTATTCATATTAATCTGCATGGTAATGTCATAAAAGGGTTAACACCAGGATGAAACAACCTTCAGATTGTGCTGTTCTATTTCAGTACTGCCAGGATGAGGCCACAAGCTGTCTGGCACACTGTCTACAGTAAAAATGAGGCCTAAGGAAAATACACAGAAGTAGAAGTAGAAAAATTCTACTTAGAAATATGCAATATTCCCCTTATGTCTTACAAGTAACAGTTTGAAAATATAAGAATGTAGTCATTACTGCTGTTAATACTACTACTTTCGGAACCCTTAACCCTTCATGGGCCATTAGTTTGTGTCTTCCCAAAAGTGAAAATGGAATATGTAAAAGCACATCTCAGATACAAAGTTTACTGGCATTAAATGGTTAAATGGCCTGAAGCCACTGTAAGCAATAACTTCTGATTGGGTACCAAATAAGGAGCACCAACAATGTACTTCTCTTATTTATTGAGATTTTTTTTTAATTTACTGTTGATAATAAGTTGCACATCAAATAATGCATACTATTGAATGAAAACTAATAACCATAAGAATTAACTAGTAAAACATTGTTTTTTAAATAATGCTTGTTATTCAGTTCAGAAATGATTAATCACTCCACTCATGCAAATGAACTGCAGAAACATGAATGGAACCCACTCCACCTATACCAAGTTATTATGTATGATAAAATCCAGATGCTTTGTTTAACCAGACATATAAAATGTATTGCTTTCCTTGTGCAATATACCAAGCATTTGGCAGGTAAACTAAAATAATGGTGTGTCTGGTTGCCATCTGAGCTATTCTATAAGAAAACGTCAGGACGCATTAATGTGAGAGTCAGCTGCACTGTTTTTTTGTTGCACAAGGTTCATATGGATCCCTTTTTACTTGTAATCAAAATAAACTGAGCTAGTGATAAAGTATATATCCTTTGTGAAAAAACATCTGTTCTTTCTTGTTCATTTTACTTTTGTTTAAGTGATTTTTTACATGCACACACAAAAATACTTCACACCTCTTTAAAATATACGGTGTGCAATGGTTCCTGTCTGCTTGCAAAGGTTACACGATACTGCACAAATAGCGTATTGAAAATAAAAATATCACCCTGTATGCTAGGTTATCCCAAACAAGCAGTATATTTTACTGCATGGTCTGTATTTTCTGTATAGTAAAAATGTACAATATTTTTATTTCTTGTGATAAAACTGAAATGATTATCATGTAATTTTGTATAAGTGTGACATGATTATCTCTCCAAAAGTTCCAAGTGTACTCAGGCACACCGCTGTTGGCTGGTTTAGCCAGACAAGTTGTAGGTGCATCCTCTCAGCCCCCTACTACCTTCCACTTCCCCCAAAGTAGAGGAGCACACTACTGTAAGTGAAAACTTCTTAATTAGTGCAAAAACAACATACAACTTTTCGGGACTCTGGCCCAGAGTCCCGAAACATTGTATATGTTTTTTTGCACTAATAAGAAGTTTTCACTTACAGTAGTGTGCTCCTCTACTTTGACACCTTGCTTGGACATGTTATCTCTGCCTAATATCTGGTGAGCCACTAGACCAGACTAATTATTATGCAAACAAATACAATGAGGCAATTAACGAGCAACCATGCTATTATGAGTTGTGTAAAGCCTCATACACATGTCTGATCCCGGGAACCGAGCCATAATGCACGATATGTCTGCATTACAGTTTTCGGACGTAATCATGCTGTCTATGGGCCCTTGTGGACTGAAAGGCTGCTCGGTCAGGGATCGTTGCCTGACCAGCTGGGCAGATCAACTGAACGGCCGACAAAGTGCCCATACACGGCCACATATCTGCCGAAAAGGCCATGCATACACATTGTGTTTGCGGGTCGGCCCCCGCGATTGCACGTGTTTATGGAGCTTAACATGCCTTTATGCCAACATTCGATAGTAAACCAAATCACAGCTTTTGAAGTTGTTTTCATGTACTTCTGCTTCCAGCCCTAGAAATGGGAGATGTACCATAGCATACATTCACGGGTATCTTCTAGTTGTCTAGCTACTACTCTTCAGTTTCCTGGACTTTGGACAAGCACTGCAGGAGAACCACAAAGAACAGGCAAGTATGGTAAGGATTTTACTACACAGTGTGGCCATTAGTGGGTAAAATTTTAGTTTGGGGGGTAACATGCCCTTTAAGCATATCGTTTTAAACATATACCAGTATAGACACACACCCAAAAAAAAAAAGTAGCTAAAACCACAAAGTAAATAAACTGCTTTAATTACTACTTCTTTGTACTATGTCATGGGGGTGAAATTATATGGAGGAGGCGCTGTAAAGTGTCCCTAATGTTGAATGTTAAGGGCATTTCCCCCCCCCCCCCCAACTAAAATTTTCCCCACTGTGTTCTTTTGGCTAACCTCTGCTGTTCCTCTGTACAGCTGCCATCTGTCCCCTTTGCTGTACCGTGCAAAAATATTTTTAAGCAGGTTGGAGATACTTCTCCACACGATCGTACCCACGTGCAATCGCGGGCAGCTATTATTTAATGTATGGGGGATCATTTGCGTGAAACGGCCATTCAGTCAGGTGTTTGTTGTAACACGTTGTCGGTAACGTTGTGCATAGTGGGTCAGGCCACCGATCGGTAGTGTGTCACAATCAAGTACACCTTCATCGTAGGTGCACCTGACAAAGATGTACTTGAGTGATAACCTTAAAGTTTATGTACACTGGCAAATTTGTTTTTTAAATTACCCATTAATGGACTTAATTCATATCCCAACTATCACGGTCATTTTTTTGTTGATCTGCTCCGATTTCAGCATTTTTGTACGCATTTTTTGCTGTAGCTGGAATGGTTTGACAGTTGGTGTGCTGTATGCAGTATTGACAGATGGTATTGGGGGAAAATAGTCAGGTCATGGATCATAGCCTGAGAAAAAAAAAAAAAAAAAGGGTACTTTATTGAAGGCATGCAGCAACACCACACACTCAGAGTAAGTGCTACGTACACATATTTATTTATAGATTAGATGATGCAAGTCATTTCAATATACATACACTTTAAGGGTATGTATAATAGTAACTAAAAAAATGACTTTGCATCATCTTAATCTATAAATAAATATAATTAGTGCACTTACTCTGAGGTGTGTGTGTTGCTGCATGCCTTCAATACAGTACTTGCTTTGCTCATAATACGACACTGACCTGTCTATTTTCCCACATACCACCTGTTAAAACTGCATACAGCACACCAACTGTTAAATCATTCTAGCTAAAGCAAAACGGCTTACAGAAGAGTTTATGACAGTAGACACTTGATTGACAGCTGAAATGTAAGATGTTTCAGACTGGTTAACTAAAGAAATAGGGGGCAGATCAACACAAAAATGGTACAGTGATAGTGGGGATGAATTATAGTTTCCACTAATGGAAAATTAAAAAAAAACTATTTTCCAGTGTACATACCATTAAGCGCATGTCCAGTCAAAAAAAAACCCTTTTGATATAAATGCAGAGCAACCCCCTGAAGGGACTTACCTGACCTGGTCCCTCGACGCTTCTTCTATGCTTGTGTGCTGACGAAGCTTTACTTCCTGGTTGCGGCTATCGGTGCAGTAAACAAAGAGGTTCTCTGCTCCTGTTTTTGCGAAGGGGGCGAAGTCCAGTCGGGGACTGGACTGGTAAGTCCCTTCAGGCATCTTTGTATTTCTTCACAATGTGAAACTGGGGTTTGACTGGACATGCCCTTTAAAGCTTTAAACTTGTGAAATAATTTACTTAACGTTAATCTTTTTCACATTGAATATGTGTAAATGTTTTATTTGGCAAGTGCAAACCATGTTATACTCCAATAACCCATGTGAATTCCTGGTAAAATGCGCCAGCCGTTTATGATTGAGCTATAAAATGTCTGCTTTGTGGTATGTTTGCCTGGCTAGATTACATGTAATAATTGCAATCCTGCTCACAGATGTGTATTAATGTCTTTTTCTTCCACCTTAGATGCATAATAGGAGCATATGGGTAAAAGACACAGTGTTTTTCAATTATTGCCTGCAGGCGTAAATGCTAAGAAAACATTGGGAGGGATACATTTACCACAGTGCTGAAATTTGTGCATTATCTTTACATAATTAATGTCAAATGTATAGAAAAACAGGCGATACAGCAATTTGTAGACCTTCCTTGAAGTTATGGAAATATTACCGCTCATAATCAGAAATTCCATGTGACCCCACATTATAATTATGGTCTAGGCCAAGGGACTAGGTTTTCACTTGTGTCTGAAATAAAGGGGTTTTAACTTATGTTTACAAGAACATAGTAATTCAGAGCTCAGGAAACAAAGTATACTTTACATTTGAAAAGGGAAAATACTTGGTTCCCGTCAATTGGTTTGTATATTGAAAAGAGGAAACTTCAGCCCTTATTAAGAAACCAGCATTAAATACACATGGCTTTAACTATTCTGCAGAAAAATAAACACTGTGAAAAAAGCATTAAACAAATTAATGGTGCTAAATGTCACTACTCTTTATAGTTTTCACTATTAAAAAAAAATCATGATATAAGCGCAGGACCTGAAGTCTCAAGAAGCCTAGTGATGGATTTCACCAATCAACAGTTTTATATAATCATCAGTGTTCTCAACATTTTTATCTTGGCAGAACCTTCGAAACTATGTCCATGTCTTGGGGAACCCCAAACACACACAAAAAAAAATACTAATATTTTCTCTTTCTTTCTCTCGGTCATTAAATGATTCATACTAACAGAACATATAAAGCAAGTTAATCTATATAAAAAATGCCACTCAATTATCACAAAAATGGATCCATACCTTCACAAGCATGGATCCATACAGTTCCTAACAGGGATCAACCGCATCCCTGGTTGAGAAACACTGTTCTAATGTTTTCTAATAATAAAGTAGAAAACTTATTAGATATAGAATATCACATTGATAAATGTAAACATCAAACACTTGTGTACATGTAAAATCATTTTGCAGGACAGCACTTTACATACCCTCAATAAAACAGTATAACCTGGAAGAAATATTTATCTAAAGGTTGTTTAAATAATGCTTTCTGCTATAGACTTTATATAAATACTATATTTATAAATACTCAGTAGTAACATCTTGAAGCGCTACCAATGGTGTGTGTGGGTGTGTGTGGTAAGGGGGGTATATGATATTACATATGGAAAGGTGTATATGTGTGTGTATCTCACTATTACCATTTAAATGACCATCAATAAATGTATATAAGTATAGCTCTGACTTAGATTAGGTACAAGACAAAATATCCCACTTATCAAAAACTTACAGAGCCGAGATTCCTATTTAATATGGGATTGTCAAATGGGAGGTTAAACCCAACCCCTGTGAATGCTAAGGGGTCTCCAAGTGGATACTGAGGAAGTGGTAATGTCAGTTAAAATCCATGACGTGCTGTTTGTAAAACATGCAAGGAAGTGTTGTGTATGTAGGAAAGGGTGATACTTTGCATGGCGGGGGCCCATTTCTCTGAAAGCTGGGAGAGAAAATATTTTTATATGTTAGATTATTAGGGCAATGCTATTATATAACATGAGACTATGAGGTAACTTGTGTTATAAGAAGGCTTTATTTCATTTTATACTCTGTGATGAGCTTTTTGCTCCTTTAAAACCCCTCATCTTACCTGTAAAGCTAATAAGTATCCGTTTTTCCCAAGTCCTAACATAAGCGCCATAAATGTGGAACTTGCTGTGGTGAATACTAATTAGTATGAACATAACATGTTAATCTGGTTCCTGTATGGTGTCTCAAGTCACCCAATGGGGCTGTTTAGTTTGGACCACACATTGTGGACAGGATTGCCTGTCTGTTCTCAGACTGTTGTACTAAATTAGCCTTATTATAAAAGAAATAAGATGAGAAAAATTCATATAGCTAGACAAGTATGGGATGTAAATTGCAATAAACATTCTCCAACTGGTGCAAATGACTCTCCAACACTTAGAATATGCTGTGGTAAAACTACTGCAGTTTATTTGGATGGGTTTGGGCTCGCTCTGTACCGTCTGAATTGTAA
Organism: Hymenochirus boettgeri; assembly: GCA_019447015.1. Lineage (NCBI taxonomy): Eukaryota > Metazoa > Chordata > Amphibia > Anura > Pipidae > Hymenochirus > Hymenochirus boettgeri. The sequence goes on along the minus strand of CM033474.1, from coordinate 184,673,222 downwards.
TTAATTAATTGTAGTTAAGTTACAATTTTTGGTTTCCAAGAGATACTAGATGTGATCTCAAACATTTTGGTTTTAACTTTTCCCTACCCCCCTTCCACTGTATTAAACCTAAGTTTTCCTCCCCAACCCTAATCCCCTCACAATCGGAATAATAGCTTCAAAGTGCTGAAAAACTGGGACTGCCACAACATATACCTTTAGAATATTGTCTTAATTACGGTAAAATTTCTCAAGTTTCTTGAAGTTTTTCTATTTTTATGGTTCAATACCATATATACTAGAGTATTTACCGAGAAATTATACCTTTAAAGGGCATGTCCACCCCTAAAACATAATCCCCCCAACTACTGGCCCCACCATGTAGTGTAGTGTAATCCTTACCTCACACATCCCAGCTCCATCTGGTTCTCCTGTAGTCCCCCCCCCCAAAGTCCCAAAAACTGACGACAGGAGGCTAGCAGAGTCCATATAGGGCTCTGCCTGCTACCTGGCCTCCGGGAGAATTCTGCCATGCGTACTGCAGCCTTCTCCCCCCTCCCTCCCCCCCGTTCTACTATCCCTCCCCCTAGTGTAAATCCCCTTTATATCCTGCTCCCCCATGTCCCCCAGCCCCAACCGGGTATTTTTTATATTCGAAAGCCCCCCAAACTCTTACTTACCTCTCCTCTCTTCTCTCCGCTGCGACCCGGTCTTCTGCTTGCAAATGCAAGCAGAGGGGCGGGACCGGCAGTCCGTCCATGATTGGCTGAGCGGCAGCCAATCACAGACGCGACTGCCGTCCCACCCCTCTGTGCATTTGCCAAGCAGAGGCCGGGAGCGCAGCGGGGGAAGAGGAGAGGTAAGTAAGAGTTTGGGGGGCTTTCTGAATATAAAAAATACCCGGTTGGGGCTGGGGGACATGGGGGAGCAGGATATAAAAAAATACATTTTAGGGTGGACATACCCTTTAAAATCATCTTGAAAGTCTCCCCTCAGTTTTATACTTGGTGCTGGGCTGATCTGGAAGCTTGAAGGAGCAGATGGACAAAATGACATAGCCCTGGGAAACAAAAGCTGTACCCTGTAACACACAGAATCCTCTTGATTTCGGTAGGTTAAGCAATTGTTGTCCTTCTCCACTCAGATCAGCCCAACTGCAAGGGAAAAACTATAGAAGTACCAGAATTTACAACACAGGCTGCACAGAAAGTACATCTGTGTATGAGACTGTGTATGGGACTTTCTATGGGGCTGTGTATGGGAACTTTCTATTGGACTGTCTGTGTAACTATCTATGGGGCTGTCTATGGGAGTAACCTTCGGTTTATACTTGAGTCAAGCAGTTTTCATGGTTTAACAGTTAAATAAAAATACTTCGGTTTATATTCGGGACAGTTATATTCAAGTATATACTGTATGTTATCAATATTTTGTTGCTGCATTGAAATATGCACTGGACAGTTTTTCAATTAAAAATATTAAACAAAAATTAGAATGCTGTAAACAGGGGATACATATTTCTTCCATAATACACTAGCAAGTCACTGCTCAGCATTGGAAATAATTGATGAGAAACAATAAATAAAACAAATACCATCCTGTGTAAGAACATTTTTGGTAACAAAACACATACATTTTGCAGCATGGTTTTTGCCAGTGATGAAAATTTGGCTTTTAGATGGTGCAAAAAAATAAATGAAAAGTGGTAAGAGCTGTTTTATAAATATAGCCTATAGAGTTTGGCACACAATTTATAAAGTTTAAAAAAAACAACTATTTAGTAGTTAGCTAATGCTTAGTAAATATAGTCTGAAGGCCCAATAAGGCAGATTTTTGATAAAATCTTTACCCCATAAAGAGGGCACAAAGAACTGAATAAAAAAAGGCCAACCTCACCTCTTTATATTATTTGCTTCAGTAGACACATTTTATAAATATGTTTAATAACAAGCACTTGCGAGCCCCTTTTCAATACATTGTACAGTATAAGTATAATGAGGTTAGCAGAATTTTACAAAAACACCTTCAGTTCACGCTAAATTATACTTTGATGCAAAATTTTTGAGCTTGGAGACTGCCCTATAAAAGTGAAAAAGATGTACCGTAATACTCGAGTATAAGTCGAATTTTTCAGGCTTTAAAATTAGCTGCTAGTTAAGTGCAAATGACAGCTTGAAACTACACAACTCTGAGGTGACATTTTTAACTATTGGGGTCAGACAGTCCTTTACTATATGGAGTCAGAGTTCTATTTACTATATGAGGGTCAGAGTTCCCCTTTACTATATGGGGGTCAGTGTTCCCTTTACTATATGTTACTATATGGGGGTCAGAGTTCCCTTTACTATAGGGGGGGTCAAAGATCCCTTTACTATATGGGGTCAGAGGGCCCTTTACTATATGAGGTCAGAGGGCCCTTTAGTATAGGGGGGTCAGAGTTCCCTTTACTATATGTTACTATATGGGGGCAAGTTCCTTTACTATATGGGGTCAGAGGGCCCTTTACTATATGGGGTTCAGGAGAATTGTAAATGATGGTAACTTAATTAAAAGCTTACTGAACCATGCCACTCCACATGTTTGGAAACTGAAACTCAAAGCAACAAAGCATGCTGGGAGTTGTAGTTTCCAAACTGGAGTGCCAAGGAATTGAGGTTACTGGTACTGGATTGGCTATTACTGTATGGGATTCATGTATGGGAATCGCTGTCCATTTAAAGGACGCTGTCCAACTAAAGCCTAAAAACACACCAAATCAGAAGGCAGTAGTGTGATAATTTCTACCCTCGACTATACTCGAGTCAATCCCTTTTTTAAATTTTTCAGGTAAAATAGGTACCTTGACTTATACTCGAGTATATACGGGTATATATAATTGTAGAGCTATCTCTTTGCCACAAGTGGGCCTTCCAGAGCTTGTTTATAAACAGAGATTATCTTTAAATATTCTCCTGAAATAGATCACACACAGAGGTGGAATTGATTTAACAATCTCTCTTTGTGGTTTTTTTTGGGGGGGGTTAAATACATTCTTTTTGGGGTTTTAGGGTTTGATTGCATTTAAATGCGTATAATCTTAATTTGACACACAAGGATTATTCTTTTCTCACATCATACTATCTTTCATACTTGCATTTATGTTTGAACAGGAGCTGCAACTTTGCTGAACAGAATAAAAATTCCCCAAAAATTCTAACAAAATACAATCAACTGGTTCTAACCGCTCTAACCAAAAAACTTTAAATATTAAGTTCTACTCCTTTGAAGAAATGATTTAAAAAAACACTAATATGCTATGTCCTCACACATACAGATTTATTTGTGCTAATAAAATATAATTTAAAAGAGCATTCTATGTATTAATTTTTCTTCTATGGAACTTAAAATTGAAGAGTAGTTCACTATTCACAGGAATCCTGAACCCCAACACTATGCACCTAATCAAGTAGCGATTAATAAAGTTGATAGTAAAATATTAGTATGTAGCCAGTTCTTATTTTTTATTCCCTTCTCAAATTTTATTTCCTCTAGTCTATTAGTTCCCTTAATGAGCAGATTTAATTCATACATGTGATAGAATTGATTTAACAAGGAAAAAGGTAGAGGAGCACACTACTAGGTGAATGCTTCTTTATTAGTGCAAAAAACACAAACAACAACGTTTCGGGACTCAAGGCCCTTCCCTCAGGTATTATGAATAGAATTGATTTACAGCACTACATTCAAATAAATAAATATATGGGTTTTTCTCCCTTACAACTAACCCATAGTAAAAAAAATAACAGACTTCAATAACTCATTATAGTGTTAGCATTAAATAACTAAATTAATAAAAACACAATATCCCACTCAACATTATTAAATAGATGTAACATGATTTTCCCTATTCATTTAGTCCTTGGCTGGCCAGTCTTCAACTTTATAAAACTTTATTCTGGGTAAATAATAACTATTAAAGGACAATTATACTTACCATTTCCCCGTCCATTCCTGCAAGTACCTAGGGTAAGGACCTAAAACGCCAAGTCTTCACCTCTGGGTACTTTCAAAAGTCCTGCACTACTTACTTGTAATCTCCCTCATCCTCTGGTCCCGATCCTCCCCACTGGCACGGTCAGTGACAGTCCGGGAGGCAGCCAATGGGAAGACACCTGCCTCCTGCAGAGCGTGTCTTCCCATTGTTGCCTCGCGACCTGTCACTGACAGTGCCAGTGGGGAGATGGATCGGAGCCGGAGCACGAGGAGATTACAAGTAAGTGGTGCAGGACATTGTAAAGTACCCAGAGGTTAGGACTTAGCGTTTTAGGTACTCACCCTGGGTACTTGCTGGAGTGGAGGGAAAGGAACGAGGGGGAGGTAAGTATAATTGTCCTTTAATACCCTTGAGGATTTGGTCAATGGGATATATCCCTATCAGTTTTAGACACGGATAACAGTCTTGTTAGATCACTTATGTCTCATAACCAGTGATCGGAACCACAAGCATTCACCAGCAATCCTGTTTTCAATCTGTATAAACTCTTGTGCAGACGCAACTTTTTGACAGCCTAAGGAACGGAAAGTGAACACTGTAGCCCTGGCTGGGGACAGCTCTCTTGATACACCAGGTTTGTTGCTTGAACTGCCCTGAAAACGCTGTAAACAAAGTTGCGAGTGCCAAAGAAAGTGTGCACACTCGTTATTTCCGTTGGTATACACTCTCATGCAGAGTCCCCCCTTTATTCTGTCTCTGTTTGAAAGTAACTTTTGACATGCTGTGTCCGCTTGTGTTGTGCAATAGCATGTCTTAAAGACCAACCCTCCAAATCGGCACTTACAAGCTTTCTTTCACAGAGTATTCAGAGCAGTTCAAGCACAAACCTGTTTGTCTTCAAGAGATCTGTCTGTGTTGCTTCCATTGCCACAAGCCATCAAAAGTGGACTCTGCATGAGAGTGTGTCTCCACACATAGCAAATATACCCCTAATTAATGGGAGCTACAGTGGTATATATCCTTATAAAAATCACTCAGCTAGGTCCTATGACTCATTTCTTATATCCCACTGCTCCTCCCATTCATGTCTGAACAATGACTCGCGTTACTTCACTAATGGAACCTGCTGGAGCTGCTTCCTGTCACTTCATAACCATGTCTCTCTGCTCTGCCACACAAGATTTCTTTAACTGGATAGATGCTCGGCTGGGATGTTTCCTTTCTAATGGGTTTAAGTTCAGTAGGTAGCTTGGGGGGTTTAAATTAAGGTGGATTAGGGACATGGCTAGAATTTAAAATTGAATGGGGGAAGGAATCAGATACTTATGTATTATAAGAAATAATACGCCCTTTTACATATAAATGGGAATATTACACTGTAAGGGCGCATTATCCCTTATATGTATAGTTTTTATAAGTTGAAGGATGGCCAGCCAAGCACTATGGAGTGAATGAATACGGCACAATCACATTTACATTTATTAATATGGTTGTATATGGGATATTGGTTTTATTAATTTAATTATTAATGCTAACACTCTGATAAGTTTAACTTCATATTGGCTATTGCTTTAATTTTACTAAATATGTCAGTTACATTATATAGAATTTAAGTGTTTGAACTTAAATGGGTACCAATTCATAATAAACAACTTGCCAGCTTTAAAAAGCATTTTCAAATTTTAAAAAGATAAGGAGAGCATTTCCTGTTCATCACAACTTCAGACCTCAAAAATGTGTGATGTACATTTCTTACAGCCCACGCAATTTTCAAAAGGATTTATAACCTTGAGATACATGAAAATGTATTCTCTTCTTTTCTAATAAATATGCCATTATTTGCCAATGTAAATTTTTGCCATTTTTTTTATTAGTAAGTTATATTTTGTGTGTTTTGTGTGTGTATCCATATACACAATAAGGGAGAATACAATGAGGTACAGTATTTAAAGGACAAATAAACTTTTATTTACTCCTAAGGTGAAATCTTTTCTCCCCAAACACCTATACATTGTGACTGTGACTGTCTAACCTTTATCTCTACCTATGCGAGGGGAGGGGGGGGGATTTCAGTATACCTGTTAACAAGTGCATTTCCCTTTATGTCACTACTATTCAGTGTTGGACGTGCAGTTTAATAAATGACAATGGAGAGACTCAGCCAATCACAGACATGTCTGCCAGTCCTATGCAGAGAGCTGAGGAAATGAAGGATGGTAAGTCTATTTCGTTGGGCCTGTTTTAACAAACAACAGAAAAGGAGATAACAGCTTGAAGGGATCCGGGGTGGAAGGTTTAAAAACTCATATCCGAATAAAAAAAATAAATGATGTATCATAAGAACATGATTACCCTGCACAACTGGATGTCCTCCTGTGGATGCCTTCACCGCACCTCGACTTCCTTCTGTCTCATAATGAAGCTCTATGATGGGATTTGGGCTGCACTTCAATTCGAAGTTCATAAGGCCCTGATTGGATGGTAAGTGCCAGTCAAGGGCAGCAAATGAGGGGCTATAATGAAAAGAGTCACTTAAATATTAATACAAAGAATATCCACCGCGGAATTTGGCACTATTACTTTAGATACCATGATTAGTAGTTTCATCCTTCACTTCTAAAATTTAAAATGTTTCATAGGTCTAATGCTATGACATTAGTAATTTAAAAGCTACAAACCTCATTTCTCTTTATGAAGATGAATGGATACAGGCTAACTAACTGATACACTAAATGGAATTGATTGTAACCTTTTCTTCTCCCATCTCTAACAATTTTTAATCTGTTCTAAACAAAAACTATAAGAAAAAAATGTTTCTGGACTCATGTTTTAAGATTTTTTTTTTCTCTGTCATTTCAAAAGTCTGAAACTGAGTGTTACTTAGGCTTTGTTCAAACTAGGGAGTGCACAAGCAGGAGAACCACACTTGTGATGTAGTGCAATGTTCCCCTTGTCATATGCCGGTTTAAATTTACAGTATGTTATGGTAATTATTTGCATCGCAGCGCTCAAGTGTAAATGATAACTATCGTTCCTTGCACTATGCAAACTCCTAATATCATGCAGGCTATATAAAGTCAGTGTAAAAAGGTTTATGTATTATATAGGTTTAGCACTGCAGTTTTTGTTCCACCAGCAGACAACAATTGCTATTTGATCTTTAATGCGTTTGAGTTGAGTTAAGTGCTCCCAAAAAAACTTATTGGGTTAAAAAAATAACTATTCAACACTCTCACCAGTCCTGCTATATTAATAAGAAGCCAAGAGCACAACATTTTTACACAGCCCCTGAAAAGAAATCGAGGTACATACAGGTTACATGGAAGTCTGTGCCACCATTGCAGTTAACTACCAAACAATTCCATCTACTAAGCAATTCTCAGCCAATCTATTTAGCAAGCTTAACTCAGGGAAGTTTCCTTTATTATTTACCAACTATGAATGTCTTATTTAAGACTGCTCCTCCTTATAGACTGCAAATAAATACATTATTTTATTGCAAGGAACTGTCCACAGCAGTATGTGAAAGCATATCAAAAAAAACAATTACTGCACACCAGTCACTCTTATTGCAGCAGCTAATCCCTTTGAGCATCCTTTAGACGTCAGCTATAATGTTCCTGGTGATTCAGGTGACATCCCACTTTTTGTCTGTTCTTACAAAGATAAAAAACTACTACTGCTATTAAGCGCTTCTCTGAGTAAACAATAGCAGAGAAAAGTCCAATCATGATTGTAGAAATTGTTCTAAATCTTCTTAATCTTTCATATATGCTAATAAAATTAACATTTCTGTTACTTAGTTTCATGAAGCTTTGACACCTGCACCATACTAAATGTAACCTAGGGTACCTGGCAGATACAGTAAAATTATGTTATAACGGAATATTTTGAAATAGGAAAACAATGGTGTTTGCACTTGCTTAGCCGTTTCCCACTTTCATTAAGTATTCGCACAGCATTCCTTCCCTCCTTGGGGCACATTTAACAGTAAAACATACGCTTACTTTAAATCAGATAAATAAATAAGGGATTTCACCTTCATTTTTAAAAAAAATGCATAGAAAATAAACATTGTATATAATATGAGATTGCAAGCACTAATTTTGTTTCTTCTTGTGTTAATGCAATACAAAAAAAAAAACATAAAGTGGTATAACAACATACACACCAAAGATAATCACTTACACTACAAGCACAAAGCCTATATGGTTATATACTTTTATATATAAAAGTCCCAACCGAGAAACAGGCATTAGTATCACCACAGACCCAGGGAAATCATATATATACCCATAATCAGGGATGCAAAGCCTACATTAATAAATAATTATTGGTAAATACATTTTTTCCAATGGTCTTGCACTAAGAATCAATTGTTATTAGATTTCTTCCTCTGAATTCATAAGACTTATATTCCAGCCTTGCTCCCATGGCCAAGCATGCATGATCATAACTAACAGGGTCCCGACCTGTTATTTGTAATTGCCATTAGAGACCATCTAGACATTCCACATATTATTAATTATTTACAACCACATATGATTGCCATCAAAGCGAAATATGGTAGGTTTTAAATGTAGTTCACTGGAGGGAGATCACTGTGCATGCTGGATTTGTTACACTTTAGTAAGAATTAGTCTTATTTTTGTAGTTATAATATAGAAGGGCTGGACAAATCACCAATGTCAAAAACGTTAGTGGCCTGTGCAGTGATGTCATGGCCAAAGAATTATAACAATATTTCAGTCTGGGGTTTTCAGTGTTGGGGATGGTATTTTTTTTTATATGGGTAGTGGACATGCCCTTTTTGGCAAATGCCTCAAGTGTAGATCTGTGCACTTTTTGTGAAAGCCATAAAATTATTTTGCTGTGATTTATGATTTTGCCAATGAAAGAAAAGCATATCTAGAGGGGTCCATTAACAGGCACCTGTTCCCTATAGAAGAAATTGCTGTAACATTTCCAGTATATATTCTGATCTAAAAAGAGCAGCCTGCATTTTCACCCAAATTCAGAAGTCTAAATAGGTTAAATGTGTACATTTTCGATTAGCTAACATGCAGACCAGGTTTGTGTGAAGTCGGCATTGGTTATATACAAGGGGTCAGCCTTAATAAAAATAAATAAATTAAAAAAAAAAACTTTCCTTATTTGAAAGTTTTATGAATACTCCAGAGCTAGAGCATGCTACTGGAGTTTAAGGAAGGGATTGTGCCCTTTTTATAGACCAAAAGTCCCCCATTAAATAAATAAATAATCAAGGTATACAAGAAAGAAAAATATTTTGTTACACTGACCATAATACATTGTTAAAAAAAAAAAAAAAACTATACTGTTTTTGTATTCATTTTTTCACTTTCTGTGGGGTAAATATCCCTTCTAAATTAGCCCCACAGCAAGGAAGGCACCTGATCAGTCGCCAATAAATATGCAATCTAATGCTAGATAAAGCAAAAGTACACTGTCATGCTTTTCATGTGCTGAGGAGGATGTGTTTAGACGTTAAGGAATAGTTCACTCCCAAAATGAACCATTCCTTTAATGTGTTGATAGAAGCCTGGTAGTTAAGAGCTATGTCTTACCTCCTTTCTTCTTTCAATAATTCAGGAGCCAGGACCAAGGGAAGTATATTTACCTTTCGCATAATCCACCACTGCAGAGCTCTAAATCCCTGACTGCTTCTTGGTTCTAATACTCTTTATGCACGCATGCACGATAATGCCACTATAGAGAATTAGAACAAAAAGCGGTTGGAGATTTGAGTTCTGCAGCGGTGGATCGCGCAAAGGTAAATATACTTACCTTTGGCCTGTCTCCTGAGTTATTGTTGAAGAACAGGAGCTAAGGCATAGCTCCTTAACCTCCCGGGCTTCAATCAATACATTAAAGGAATAGTTCATTTTGGTAGTGAACGTTTCCTTTAAAGCCGATTAGACATTTGTTATGTTGGAGGCTAAAGGGCTGGACTAAATATACACAATATGATTACCGTATATACTCGAGTATAAACCGACCCGAGTATAAACAGAGGTACCCATTTCTACTTAAAAAAACTAAAAAATGATTGACTCGAGTAAAACCGAGGGTAGAAATTAATTGACAATTCTAAATTCTCATACCTTGGCACTCCAGATTGTTGGAAACACAACTCCCAGCATGCTTTATTAGCTTGGGAGTTGTAGTTTTCCAAACATCTACACACTCACCCTCCCACCTAATTCAAAGGTACCTTCTCTCCATGTGCATCCACCTATCCAAATGCATCCAGCTCTCCAGTGTCGGGATTCCTGTCTGTAAGTGCATCCAGCTCTCCATGTCCAGGATTCCTGTCTGTAAGTGCATCCAGCTCTCCAGTGTCCAGGACAGTGCACCGGGCAGTGACGTCAGCCGCGCGCGACAGTAAGGACTCAGCGCTCGGCTGCCGAAATGGATAAGTACCGTTACCACGTATGTACAGGGATTTGCAGGACTGTACAGGTTCATTTTTGCAGGATGGAACTTACCGTACAGCAGGAATCCCGGACACTGGAAGCAGGATGCACAGTAATGTACTGACTCGAGTATAAACCGAGTTAAAGTTTTCAGGCTGATTTTACAGCCTGAAAAACTCGGTTTATACTCGAGTATATACGGTAACTTGTGATAAAGAATATCATACAATGGTTTTGTGGGACAGGCTTTGCAAATCTGTCAGGGGAGATTCAATAAAATATCTTATTTAAAATGGTGCTAATTTTGCCCAACCAATGATTCTATTTCAAGAGCATGTCCACCCCCCAAATCTAATATTTGCTCTAGTGCTGGCATCACTGTGTACTTTTAAAAAAATCCTTACCTTAAATCCCTTCTCCTTAGGTTCTCCTGCAGTCCATATCGAAAGTCCAGGAAACTAATAGTAGGAGCTGTCTTCCTGTCCAAGTTCTCTGCCTCCTGTCTTCCTTCCGGGATGGATGTGACAGCGCAACCCCCCCCCCCCCCCTCCAGATTCCATCTGGCTGACGTTCTACCTAGAGTAAACCCTTTTTTAAATATTATTTCCTGCCACCCCCAACTGCCATGTTAAAGTAAAAAAAAAAGTTTCAGATTCATACTTACCGCCCTTCGCTCTCACGCCCATATTCACAGCTGGCAGCGGTGTCTATGATAGGCTGAATGGCATGCAATCATAGACGCGGCTGCCGGTCCAGCCCCTCTCTACTGTTTCCGTTTAGAGAGAGGGGGAGAAGATAGCAGTGGGAGCAAGGGACTTTAAGTATGAATCAGAACTTTTTTTTTTAGTTTTAACATAGGGTTGGGGGTGGGTAGGCCGAGGAACTTTATATAAGGGTATCTCCACTGGTTTTTGTAAGTTTTTTGAATCCATTTCTATTGGAAGAACGGGAGGTAAAGGAGCTGTGCCTTACCTTCCGTTCTTCAATAGAACACACAGGAGCCAGGAGAGAAGGTAAGAACTTACCCGCTCGCTCTCGCTCCCCCGCGCTTGGTCTGACAGGTCCCCCGACGGACCTTGTCTTCTATGCGCATAATCGCCATGCCGCATGAGAAAGGTCCGTCGGGACCTGTCAGACTAACGCGCCGGGGGCGGCGAGCGGGTATTCTTACCTTCTCTCCTGGCTTGTGTTGTTCTATTGAAGAACGAAGTAAGGCACGCGCTCTTTACCTCCCGTTCTTCAATAGAATGGATTCAAAAACTTACAAAACCAGTGGAGATACCCTTTAAAAGTAGTTTTTTGGGTGGACATGCCCATTTTGAACACTAAATCTGATTTGTTGGGTTCAATTTAGCTCCATTTCTAACGTAAAAACTTTATTAAATAACTATGAGCCCGATAATGCCTATTGCAAAAGTTACATGTAAATTAAATTACTAAACATTTTTGTTCCAATAAAAAAACCTAAAACTCCACCTTTATTTTAAGGCAATGATACTTTACTTTGAACTGAAGTTCTTAAACTAAGCATGCATTAACTTGAATACAGGTGATTTCGTTGGCTTTAGCAGTCCTGCAATGGACAGCAATATAACCTTTTGTACGGAACTAGTTCTATAACATCAATAGAATAACATTTTAAAAGTCGTCAATTTTATATAATTTAGGCTAATTTGGCTCTTAAAAGCCCAGGACTATGGTCTATAAATGGATAGGTCATCCACAGACAGATCATTTTCCATGAATTTTCTTTATTAAACCTGGCCATTCTACAGTCAGAGGTGGAACCAAGCAATTTTAACATGGCAACAATCTTTGGTTCTCCTTTTAAGCTGCCCTCTAATGACATACTAATTTACACAACCGGACATTGAGCTGCAGTTCCCATTATTTGGTTTTCAGCTTTTTAAAAATATCTCGTCTCACACAGCCTGCATAGATTTTCTAATCCCTACCGTTACATTGATAGAAACTAATAATACAAGCACTGACCAGCTCATAATAAGATTGTCATTGAAAATCAGATAACAAGTACAGAAGTACAATCCACCCTGCCCACCCTGACTTTGGTATGTCTTATTTACAAATACAGATCTGTATGGAAGACTTAAGCAGCATATGTAATGTAATTTGATGGGATTTACCTGGGATGCAGGTCAAATGTTGACAAAATAGGTAACCGATATAAAATAAATAAATGCACCCAAAAAAAACTGTATGTTGCAGACCCCAAATAATGCATTCTTGATTGTATAATAACATTAAAGAAGTCATCCCCTTTTACTTGACTAATTAAGTAAAAAAGCAAGACTATCAATTATAGGGGATATTAAGGGCTAGGCCACACCAGCGCGTTTCTTCACAAGATTTTGCAATCCATTAGCACCTGAGACACATGCAATGCATGTCAACTTAGGTGGCCACATTGCATGGGCTGAGATGTGTTCATTGTTTTGAAGTGCATGTGATCACACCTTTTTTTTTGCGACTTGCATGCAATCCAATAAGTGAAATTAATGAAATATCGCACCAAATTAAAGGGTCACTATAAACAAAAACAACTTTTCTCCCCTAATTCTACATTTGAGATTTCCTCTGCTTTCTCCTGCTTGAGCCTCAAATGGTAATGCCTGGGAGTTCCGTGCACTCTCCTGCTTGAGCCTCAAACAGTAATACCTGTGAGTTCCATGCATGTGCGTGTGCACGGAACTCACAGACATTGCTGTTTTGAAACTCAATCAGGGGGAATTTCAAAGGGACGGAGCTTAACATTCAGCAAACCAGTCACAAGATGTCAGCAACTTTCAAGGCACAAAGGTAGGCTCTGGAGGGGTATAGGCAAAAAAAAAAAATATGGCAACAGTAATTTTAAAGCTGCAGCTTCCAAATAAACATAACTTGATTTTAAAGCGCACTTATCCTTTAAACAAATGTCTCATTTTTCCAGTATTTTTACTGGAGCTCTCTATATTCAGTTGTAGAAGAATATCAATAATGATTTGTAAAGCACACATCCCACCCTTGTTTAAACAGTATTGATTGTGCTGGCATTCTGAAGCTCCGCAACTCTGACATAGAATTAAGAAAAGGAGAAACTGATATTGGAAGAAAGAATACAAGAGTGCGTCTGGTGTTTCGAGTTCACATACCACAAGCAAATGGAAGAACTCTAACTCTGCAAGTAGCATCAAATCCCATTGAGTGTTGTAAGTAATAACCAAAAATGTTTGAGAAATCATTGAAATTTCATATCAGTCCTAAAATATAAATATTTTGTTAAAAATGTAAAAAAAATATTTTTATTGACATATAAACTCATAATTCATGGAAGAGCTGAAAGCTCTTTTCTAGTGTTATTGCAGAAATATGCATTGTGTTAGAAGAAATGTATTTCTTCTTAGTGAAGTGTGTGAATATTTTATGACTTTAGGTATAATGATCCTGTTTTTAGAACCATTGTTTTTTTCTGCAGTTACATTTGCTCTTCATTCCCTACATAGGTCTTTATGTTCAGTTGTTGCAACACCCACTCTTTCTCATGGTTAACAACATTTAGAAAAGGAAACCGACAAGATAATTCTGAGATGACATCAATGTCAAAAAAACAAACAAACTGCAGTCTAGTTGAAACTTTAAAAAGCATGTTTGTTATAAGCAGAAACTATTGCTCTCTTAGAAAATATTTAATGTATGTAGCTGGCATGTGGAGATTTTAATTTTACTCAAGTTTTCTTAATCTTGCTCAATCAATCTTGCCAATGAATCTGTTAGTTCTTATCTAAATGTAATGTAGAAAGATGCTTAGTGGCCAGCTTTGGTCCAACCAACCGTTCAACATGTCCTGTCATTTGGCCGGCCAGAAATATTTTTTGTACACAGCCTCAATTACACTTATCCATTTTAATGTACGGTACACCCTCCTTTGTTTTCTTTTCACACACATTTTTACAGAATGGATAGGCTGCAGATGCCGAAAACTCCCATGAGTTATACCTGAATGGACTTTTTAGTGTGCTGTATATCTAATCTTTTTTTCTCATATATACTGGTCCCTGGGTGATATATTGCATTAGACCAGAGTGCCCAGTTACTAAAATATATAAAATAAATATATTCCAAATCATGACTGTGTAAACGTGCTTTTATATATTGCTTTTTGTAATAATTTTTATTATCTCATTTAAGCTCAAAGATCTGCTCAGGAATTGCCATTGGTAGAAAAACAGAGCATTGACAGCTTTCCTGTTATTGGTGGGAAAAAGATGATCTTGAATGGGCACAATTTTAATCCAGACTCCAAAGTTATTTTTGTAGAAAAAGCACCAGGTATTTTTCACTTTTGATAATATAAAACTTTGTACTTGTACTTTGTACTTTTATTTGTGTGTATATATATTTGTTTATTTTTGGGAAACATAGGTGTGTACCAGCATTGAAAGGGCTGAATGTGTACTGATTGCCCAGTTAAATGGAATGTCAACCCCCAAAAGTAAAATTTTGTATATAGCTTTATTAACCTTCCAAACCTAGACCTTGCATTGGTTAAAGTTCAATGCGAGGCTTCTAAATATCGTGTCTCAGACAATCACTGATGCTGCTGCTGGTCCGTCCCCTTCTGCTGCTTCCGTGCATAGAAAAGACCAGGAACAGGAGCAGCAGAGAACAGAGGGAACGAGGTATATATACAAGTATATTTATATATACAAGTATATTTATAAGCCTTGCATGGAACTTTAACCCATGAAAAGTCTAGGTTTAGAAGGAGGGGGTGAAAAAGCTATGTACAAATTTTTGCTTTGGTAGTGGAAGTTCCCTTTAACTGCACTCTGTGATTTCCATGGTGCTACACAGATTATAGTGATAAGAGTTTTTTTTATAAAGCTATGTTACCGGTATGTGTTTAAAAAGAAACTTTGCTATGCCATCTATCATATTAATCTACAGTTAAAATAGTTTAAAGTAGAAAAATTTAGAGCTGTTCCATGGACCATCTCCGTAATCCAGTGGGGAATCTGAATTATACTAGATGCTGTCACAGAATGTGAGAAATTAGCAACAGTTTTAATAGTTAATAGAATTTAATTGGGATTAGGGTACATCATGTAATTTGTGATTGTGTATCTTACAGTCTGAACAGGTTTTTTGGCAAAAAGTTCCATATATACAGTAAACTATAATATCGGTAGCATCATTTTAAGAGATTCTTTCCATGGCAAGGGAACTAAATTAAAATTAAATGGAGAGAGAATATTTTGATTTTGGGAGGATCTCCAGTACAGGAGTAATAACAATACTACCACCCAGAAAAATATCATGCTTTTTGTAAAACCATTTCATAATTTGTTAGGATTTGCTTAGATAGCAATATCAATATTTTTAGTCTTTATGGGACCTTACTGTTTGTAAAGCATGGTACAGACCATGCAATGGGTTTCCCTGACTGACCGTTCAGCTCTTCCGAGTGGTCTGCCAGGAGGAAGGACTGTGGGTCGCGGCGATTGTGGCTGCAGCTGAAAGTTTACCACGACCAAGTGTGCGGTCCATAGAGGGCCGTACGATCGGACGTGGTTTTCCTCCATGTCCGATCATCCTTTTCTCAGATTCGGACGAACAGTTGGTTGGACGCGGCCGCAAACCCATGCAATTATTTCGGCCCAATTGATCGATACACTGAACTATCAGTCGATTGGGCTGAAATACTGCATGATGTTTACATAGCTTAAGTTGAAGATTTGTTTTAATTTACATGCCTTTTACATTCACATGACTATATAATGTAAAGAAAAGGCCCAGTTAGCATGCTAAGAAACACTTTTTACATGCCTTTATAAAGGACATCCATACTCAATAATGTGACAGTATAGTATTAAATAATACAGTTTAAAAGTTTAGCGCAAGCTTACCTTGTCTGCTCTTTATACCTCCCGCGGTCTGACTTTTGCATACATTGCAAAGGTCAGTCAGGAGCTGTCTGAGGAACAGCGGGGATCAAGATCGCATGTAAGTTCTTTGTCTGTGCTCCAGTGACATGCAAGTTTAATTGAAGAACAGGAGGTAAGACATAGCTTCTTTACCTTCTGTTCTTCAATTAAACTGAAAAAAAGGAAGTCATATTTTACAGTAGAGATACCCTTTAAATAACTTCCTCTTAAGGTTCGTACACATGTGTGATCGCGGGTCTAAGTAGTTTTCTTACACTACTTAGATTAGATGTTTGTCTATAAATGAATGTCTAATCTTTCTATCTTAGAAACGCCTAGCCTGTTCTTTTTTTGCAAATCGTATTTGCAAATGAATTTGCCAGACGGGAAAGCCTCAAGGTTAGAGCCGCTGCCTATAAAATGCAGTTGTTTGGGTTTTTTTAGACATTAGAGAGATTAGACGTTTTTCTATGGGTGAACGTGTAATCTATCTAATGTCTGCCTAGTGTATGGCCAGCATTACTTTTTGGATTCATTAAAATTGATTATGAAGGGTACAGATATACATAAAGTGTTGTTCATACAGGGATAGGAATCCATGCAGATAATAGAGGACAAAATATTTAGACTAGAACTAAAGCTGGGTACACCCCATCCAATAATTCAGCCCGACCGAAATATTAGATGCTGACTTGGGCTTGCCGCGACCGAGCACCAACCGGTCAGCAATGAAAAAGGATCTCATCGTGAGTACCCAGTTTAAAAGTAGTGAAGTTTTGTGAAATGGTGATGTTTGTTGCCAAAATTTTGCCAGTTTTTTGCTTAAATTGTTCAAGTACATACAAAAAAATTTTTTTTTTTTTTTTTTGAAATATCATACCGTAAACTGTATTTTATGGAACAGAGACAGTTTTGTCATCGGTTTTCCTTTAAATGTTGTGCTTTATTTATTTATTTTTGACACCAAGTATATTTTGAAATACCAGTTCCAGCTAATTGAAATAGGGAAATTTAAATGTGATTGTGATCACTGTGCAGCTAATAACTGATTTTTTTTGTGTGAACACATATAGGAAATAATTACATTGTGCTTTAATTAAGCAAACTTACAGTGAAAGAGCCTCCCACTTAGCCCACTCCTCAGGAGGTGTTCTGGTCCAGAGAATGGTTAGAGAAAGGACTTTCTTTGCTGAGCCCTTTAGGGATAGTCTTTAAAGACAATGCCCTTTTTTCAAATGATCCTGGACTTAAATTGTAATTCTAGTTAATGGTAGTCGAAATGCTTGTTGTATCCGCTGGTGATGCATCATTCTAATGCAATGCTTGTTTTAATTGTATTTTGTGCGTAACCACTTAAATGCAATTGAAATAAAAATTTAATAATAGTAATTTTACTTAATTAGCCAGCTGCAGTGTCTCTGCCAGCAGGTGTTTTCTTCTTACCTTCAAGAGTAAAAACAAGGAAAGCAGGTACCAGACACCCTGCATATTTCTTCTAGGGGTTCAACTATTCATTTGTTGACTAAAGAGATTTTGTTCTTTGAAAATTAAAATTAACATAAAAAGTTAATAACCTTCCTAGTGGGCTTCAGCTAATAGAATTAGAGAAGGCTAGTCATTATTATAAACACCTAAGTAAAATTATGCGAAATAATGAATGCCTCCTTAGAAAATAAAATAATCATAGTCGGTTGACTAAAAAGGTTTTTCGCTTTTCAATTTTACAATTCCATAAAAATCAACATTTTAATGGATAATTATAATCTGTACAGTAGCATTAAAAGCTAAACAACAGGGGAGCCATTAGCTGAAATGAAAGGCCAGTGGACATGGTCACCTTCATATTTCTTAGTTAACCACTTGCTTCCCTTAGTAGTTATAAATGTCTTTATTCTATTTGCATTCTTCCTTAAGGAGCCCATGAAACATTTAGATTCTACTCTTTAATCATGATCTCTACCGGGAAAGTACAAATCCTCTTTTGTTGACCTACAGCTCTTCCATACAATCCACAGCCGTTGGTTGTGTATTCGGATGTTGGGTGTCTTGTGCACATTCGCACGTCTGTACCTGTAGCTGTAGACTTAAGTAAAGAATTCTAGAGAATAGCAGAAAGATTGGAAACTGTCTGCCATTGCCTACAGATCTGGGTACACACAGCCCCAATGTTTTCCCTATATTTTGTACAGGGATAACGACCAGGAGGCCAGCAGGCTCTATGAAAAGGTTCATCAAGCCGAGGGAATTGACATTTTTCAGATGCAAACATTGGCGATAAAGAGCTGATCCCGTCATAAATTACAGGATCGTCCCTTTATCAGTAAGTACGGTATGTACCTAGCTTTAGTCTATATGAAAGCCTTGTACACACATCCAACCTGATGGATGAGGCACAACCCCCAAACTTTTTTACACGATAGTCATACACGTGTATACGTTCGCTTGGGCATCGTTCCTCAATCCGCTGAGGAGGATCAACGAATGATGCCTGGGCAAATGCATACACACACACGATTATCGGCTGAAACACCCGTTTGCTGCTGGTCGTGCTTTGTCCATCAGGATATGTGTATGAGACTTTAAGAACACTTAGGGGCATATTTATATAAGGGCGAAAAGTCGCGAAAAGTTTTCGCTTTCGCTTACCGCATGGTTTTTCGCCAAAAAGCTAGTTAACGCAAATTAAAAAGGTGTTGTTAACGAGTGATGACAACTTTCCCGTGACCTATCGCTAAAACTCTTTTCGCCATACTTCGCTATTCATCGCATTGAGCGAAAAGGCATAATGCGATTTATAAAAAGCCAAAAGTGTGTTTTCGCCTTAAATGGAGTGGAATATTATCGCCAACTTGAAGGTAGCGAAAAGACATCTTTTTACCATGTTTGGTATACATTTAATTCGCCTTTTTCTTAACATTTTTAGCTTGGACTTTAAATGAGGCGTTTTAGCGGTCGCAATGTAGGCTCATTTTTGCATTTCCAATGCAAGGCCAATTGTTAGCATTCAGGGTGTGTGCTTTATTCTCTGCTTTTTGGTAGTGTTAAAACAACTCATTCTGTCCGTTCGCCTTTCGAATGCGCATTTACGTTTTAATAGGCGTGTTGTCAACTTTATTATTTTTCTATCTCTGTATTCTCCCAATTTTTGCTAAATTGAAATATAGTGCCAAGAATGTTGAACAGCTGGCTAGCCGGTAACAATGATTGGATGTGGTTTTCACTTCTTTTGCTACAAATTTCACATAATTAAAAAACAGGAACAATAAAGTTTGATTGATAACAAACACTAGTTAAACAAGCAGCTTAAGCTTATCATTGTGGCTAGAGAAAATGAGTGGGGAGGAGCTACTTTTGTTTGGCTATGTCTGTTTTCGCAATGCAGTCATCTTGTAGACGCGTTAAGTTTTTGCTGCAATACTTTTCGCTCTTTATCATGCCTGTTCGCGGTTTTCAGACGCAAAGTTTTTTTTTTTTTATAAATACCACAAAAAGAAGTCCCAAAAAGCATTGTTTTCGCTGCGATGTTCGTCGTTATTAACTAGGCGAAAAATGTAGACTTTTATAAATATGCCCCTTAATTATGTGCAAAACAGTAAAATGTAATCACTTCTGAGAGCTGTTCTTATTTACAACAAAAACAGATAGCGTGTAAATAGACTGAGATAAGTCATTTTAAAACAAACCCAAAAAATACTGCCTCAATGAGCATGCACTCATTATTTTAGTTAAATCTTATTGTGTATTCTTTGGTTTCTGGGTGCTGGGTGAACCAAGCACTTTAGAAACTGAAAAGGGGAATTCAAATCTTTAGATTTATTATTGCACAATAATACACCAAATATTGATATTCTTACCAAATAACATGTTGCTTGCAGTAAAAGTGGGGTATAATAAACTAAATTCACCCACATGTCCTCAAGATAACTTTAATAGATAGGATTATGTTTTAGATATTTCCATATTAATACTGAAGCCATTTTTTTAGCTTTGGGTCTGACATTTGTTAAAGTGCCTTGCAAGACATAATCTCAGCTGTTGTAACCTCATGAGGCTTGGCATTATCCTGTCCTCCTTGAATAGGGAGTCTCTGTGCTAGCAATGACTCATTCCAAGGGAATCCCAAAAGAACAATCGTGTCAGTGCTTGAACTTGGAGAAAAGAGAAGGTTTGAAAGTTTAACCCTGTGCTATGTTTGTTCTGCTGTGCAGTGTTCTGCTTGGGGATAAAATGCATAATTGAAATACCTTAATGCTTGAACCAAAAAACTATGAAAAAGTTAAGGTGATTTGTTGCTGCTATAGTTTTATTTCTTAATCCAAATTGCTAAGAGAACATTTTTTGCTTTAGAAATGTATCATTGTTACAAGGTTATTTTTGTTATTATATCAACCAAATTATTATTTAAAATGTTAGGAAAATAGGTAAAAATGTATCTTTATTTTTTTAAGCCCAATGAACTATAGAAGGAAATGTATTGGGATTTTATTTTTAAATTATTATTAATGCTATAGGCTAATAATTATAATAATTTGGGATTATATTTTATACTTTCATGTTTAATTTGTCTATTAATAAATGATATCGTATGCAGATTAAAAAAAACAACAAATGGGTGTTTAAAACTAAGGCTGTGTATACACAGCCATTCCTGGCATGAAATTCCCTTTAGACAGACTACACAGATCAAGAATCTGACCAGTAGTCTGTACTGCCAAATTTTATTGCTTCTAGTGGGTGGCATATTAAGGACCACATCGGGAAAAATTGCAGACCTATCTGATTCATGACGAAAATAGTGTGAAAAACTTTAGTAATCATTTCAGACAATATTTCTTTAGGAATTGCTGCTACATTATGGTGTTGGGTAATGACAGCTTCTGAGGTCTGTGTATAGGTTTTTGAGCAAGGTACCGTATATACTAGAGTATAAGCCGAGGTTTTTGGTTTAAAAATTACCTTAAAAACTTGACTCGGCTCTTATACTCGAGTCACAAGGAACTACCTGCAATCCAGAGGCAGCCGCGAGTCCGGCCGGCAGTTCCCAGTAGTTCTCGCGGTTGCGCGATGACGTCATCCCGACGCTGGGGGGATGACGTCATCGCGCAGCCGCGAAGCAGTAATGGGAACTGCCGGCCGGACTCGCGGCTGCTTCTGGATTGCAGAGAGAGGAAGACTGAAGACCAGGTACGGGTAAGTGAGCTGGGGGGAGGGCTGGGGGTACTGGGGGGAGGGCTGGGGGGACAGTATGCCATGCAGACACCCACATTACCTTTTTACTATAGGTGGTTGGAAACTACAACTCCCAGCAACCAAGCATGCTGGGAGTTGTAGTTTCCAAACATCTACAGTGGAAAGGTATTAGGGTGGGGGACAGTATGCCATACAGTAACCCCCAATACCTTTCTACTATAGGTGGTTGGAAACTACAACTCCCAGCAACCAAGCAACCAAGGTATTAGGGTTACTGTATACCCTCGGCTTATACTCAGGTCAATCATCTTTTCTAATTTTTGAGGCAAAAATGGGTGCCTCGGCTTATACTCGAGTCGGCTTATACTCGAGTATATACGGAATATTTAGGAAAAGTAAAAGATCAAATGGGTGCTGGATTACTGCCTTATCTTCTATAGCAGGGATGTCCAACTTGTGGCCCTCCAGATGTGTGGCCCTCCCAGCATTCCTTGGCTGCATACTTCAGCCAGGGAATTGTGGAATTTGTGGTTTTCAAACATTTGGAGGGCCATAGGTTTGATATCCCTGTTTAATACATTTAAGCTATTCTACTTTAAATAAGGTGGTTGTGTAATGCGCAGAGTACATATTATAAGTGACCTCACATATTTTATTTGAAATGCCTTGATATATGTTTAAGATCTGTTTGTATAGTGCCTTACCAGAAAGGACAACTACTTTAACAGATGTGAAATAAACTATAACTTGAATGCCCAACCTGTGGCCTTACTTTGACCACTAGAGCTCACAGAATTTCACAACCACAGAGGGAAGTCATGGAACTCTGGGAGTTGTAGTTTTCAAACATCCAGAGGGCCATAGGTTAAACATTCCTACACTATAACCTAATCGTGTCTAGTTCTTTAAGCACTGTAAGCCTTAATTTAATCAAAATTATTTTTCCCCTTTATATTTATATGAAATAACTTTCTATATCAAACCTGTAAATTAATTTTATCTAGCTTGCAGTTGTTAACAACAAAATCCAGTGGCCATCACACAGTTAATAATCCGATGCCCCTCATATGTTATTAGCCCCCATAGAGTAACAGCAGATTCTAGTGGCCCTAGGCGTTAGCCCAAGCAGGAGTGTACAGATTACTTGCCTTGCATATTGGATGCTGACAGCTCTGCTTCTTAAAAGCTCTTTATGTCAAAGCTTGGAAATGTCTGCCAATACCTGAAAGACAGAAGTTACATAGTTAAATTTGGGTTAAAAAAAGAGAGCAGTCCATCAAGCTCAACCCCTCCATTCAAAAGGTGCTTTTTCTATTGTGCCTGACCAAGAAGATATTTAAAGGGCATTTCCACCCAAAACTAAAATTTAACCCACCACTGGCCCCACTGTGTAGTGTTAAAAAAATCCTTACATTTCTCTTCTGCTCCTTGTGGTTCTCCTCCAGTGCCTTTCCAAAGTCCTAGAAAGTGAAGAGTAGGAGCTGTCTGTGTGTTATATTGGTCCTTACTGCTTCCTTGTCCTCCTGGAGGACTCTGGCTTGTGCAGGAGAACTTACCTTCCTCCCTCCATCTGGATTCATCTCCTCTTTAGTATTCTGTAATGTAGTGGGGATTTTCTGTAGTGTAGGACCCTCTAACTTCTTTGTGAAAGGTTATCATATCAAACAGGGAAAACAACCCAGCTTTGATCTATCTTCATAACACAAATTCTCCATTCCTTTATATATTCTTTATATTTTCTTTGGACTGGTGCCCAAAACTGCATACTCAAGATGAGGTCTTACAAGGGCTTTATACAGAGGCAGAATTTTGCCCTCCTTGATCTGTGTAAAATCATTATGACCCATGTAAAAGATTTTTGGGTGCATTTAAAAAAAAAAAAAAAAAAATACTAATCAAGTAAACAATCAAGTATGTGCAGCATTCAAAGGGAATGTCCACCCCCCAAAACCTAGAAAACGTTATACTTACAAAGCTGAATACCCCTTCTACAATGAAATAAGCTGCACAATTTCTATTCTGTCTTCTACATTTTTACAGCTATCCTAGGTATAATTTTGATCCATGTTTTTTATTGTATACACTATAAACGTTACTTTTAAGGGCAAGCAAACACTGTAGTATTTAAAAATTAATTTGTGCTTCCTACCTAGTGCGGTTCGCAGCACAAACAGATGGTAACGTGCGCACTTTCACATGCGGTACTGTCTGCACTAGTGTGGCCTCACCCTAAATCAGTGTTCTCTCTAGTTTCTCTTAGCCAGGTGGCCCACCCGGCTACTTTTTCATGCCAACCAGCTGGAAAAAATTCCTTGAGAGAACACTTGTGATTTAAAGGAATTTAGATGTAGGTTTAATAGGTGCCAATAGATAAGTAAAAACTCCCACCAACACTGCCCAGTCCAGACTTGTTTTTTACACTTGTAAGATTATTTTAGCACATGTTAACTAGCTTTTCCAAGATCCCCAAGGCCACAAAAGAGTGGCACATGTGCTTGTGCTGCCATGTTACATGGTTTACCTTCAGATGTTATGGACTACAACTACGTGCAGATGTTGCAGAACTACAACTCCATGCAGATGTTGACAAACTACAACTCTCTGCATTCTACTACCACAGAATGCTGGGAGTCATAGTTTTTAAACATCTAGTGGGCCGAAAGTTAGACATCCCTGACCTATATAATGAGCATGATGCTGTGCACATTTTTCCCCACCACCAAATTTCCCTGTCCCAACCCAGCCACTTTTTCATGCCACCCGGCTGGAAAAAAAATGTTATTGATCCAGAAATATGAAAATGCTTCAATGTCTTTCTACTGTGCTGTAGCTTTTGTGATTATGCCATAGCATCATTATCATTAAAGGGCAACTATACTGAAAAAAGTACTTTGCCTCATCTTAATCTATAAATACATTGTTAGTAGTACAAAAACTGGCTATACACATGCTTTTTTGGTTGCAAATTCACATCAGAATCAGATTGTCAATCTGCCCAAGTATACAGGGATGGATGTAAATTCTTTATATGGAATGATCATTTTATGCTACCACACATGGTCCAATGTTATCAGCTCCCTCTACTGTAGTAAAGGGAACTAATAACAATCTGACTGAAATTTTCTGTTTGGACCATTAGGTTGTGATGCTAACACCTGAGTTTATTGGCTTTACAAATTATCCATACACTTGGACAATGTGCATACACATAAATATAACCTATATGTATGGTAAGCTGAGGTTTGTATGCTGCTGTGAAACTTCAATCCAGTCATTTTTTACTAAGGCTCATTATCCCCCTCCTACTCTTTAGCGACGACTCCTTCCATCTGACCTGTGAGGGCAACCATACTTAAGGTTCGTACACACGTGTGATCGCGGGTGCCGACCCGTAATGTACGATGTGTACAAACGGCCAATAATCGGCCCGTGTATGAGCACTTTATCGCCCAAAACGGCCGTTTCGGCCAATAAATTACCCATACACAGGCCTATTACCGGCCAGAACGGCCATTCGTACACTTCGTGTGTCGTGGGTCGGTACTGGGAAAGGGAGTTTCTTTCCATTCACACATACCAACTGTCACTATTCCATTTACAGCAATATTGCGCACAGCAGAAGAGTTTATTATAATAAGGCACCTGATTAACAGATGGTATGTAAGATGCTTCAAATTGGATATCTGAGGAAATAGGGGACAGATCAACAATAATTAAAAGCAAACTTTTAAACCAAATATCTGCTTCTCTGCATATGATACCCAGACCCTGTTAAGGAGTGCATCTGCTTTTAAATAGACAACTCATGTTGTACATTCCTTGCTACTGGTTCTGTTGGCCACTGTTTGATGACACTGCTCTCTTTACCCTCCTTCTTGCAACTAAATATAGAGGGGGATTTCTTTCTTAGACAGAAACAGGTTATGTGCTAACAGTGATGCCTACGTTGACTTAAGAGAAGTAGTCTGTAGGGGGCGAAGAAGTGGAGTAGAGCTCTGTGCTAAATAAACAAGCAGTATAAATACACATAGAACAGTCAAGCAGAAACAGTATGTGCAACATACTAATACTAATCTCGTAAAATGTACACATTGAGGTAAATAATACATATTTTTCATAGCCGTAACACTATCATTATTGTCTATGATTTTGTGACTGTTCATTTTGTGAAAGTTCTTTACAACCTGAAAATATTTTGTGTTGGAATAAAAAAATAGCTTGTCTTTTACCCTAATATTGTCATGTTGCACTACACTGGCAGTATGAAGGATGCACTTGGAAAGCTTGTAAATAGAATTGTGCATTCCAGTAATGACAGAGGAGACCATGACTTCTTTTGAAGTTTGTATGTTTTTAAGTGTCCCAAGAAAAATAATAAACTGAGGGATGTCCGAATAAATGAAGTAAAAGAAAATAGTGCATACAATTTAGCATCAGATTTTTACAACATTGTTGAAGACTTGAACTGCTCAGTAAACAATCAAAAATAAGATTGTGTTATTCTAGAGCATGTTAGTTACCGAAATCAACCACCTAAATAAATTATTTCTGCAAACCTGTGACTTTTAACCTATGGGTCGGGTCTTTTACCTAAACTGTCTCTGAAGCCAATGGTCATAAAGAGGAATCAGCAGGCAAAATGCATTAACTCGCATGTTGCAGGTGTGTTATTTTAGAGTGTGCTTAATTATTTCTAAATGCCAGGAATAAATTAAATTTGGTGAAGCACTGCATACCATGTTATATTTGCCATGAAATGAAGCTTTAGAAGAGAAATGTAATTTTTTTAGTTGGGTATAAATGGATGTCCAGGCATTAATAGTGTGTTTTGTGTGCTTCACTAAAAAAGGATTGCCAGTTGGAGGCAAGCCTTCTCTGTAAAAAGCAAATGTATTCCAGTGACCCAGAGCTGTAATAACTGGGTGAATTAAAGTAAGAAAAAAAATATAATATGTTGAACTTTATATACTGTAACTTTACAACAAACCTTTAGGTATTAACTTTTTACTAATTGTGCAGTCCATTTGAGTAGTCTGTTAAAATTATTTTAGATGATTTTGTGCATGCTCCTGTATCTCACAAGAATCTTTATTTACATTGGTTCTCAAATATAGTGGGAGCATGAAGGCTGCTAAAGCTGTTTTGAAAAAGTGTGACGCGCAGACTGATGGAATTGAATCTCAGCCAAGCTCCATTTGCTATGAGATATTACATTCTTAGAGATCTTTCCACACTATTTCCAATGCCAGTAGCAGTAACAGTATGGGGACAAGTGGCCAAAAAAGTTTCGTATTTCAACTTGCAATCAAAATGAAATTCATGTAAAAAACACACATCAACATGTCCACCCCCCAACTACAATTTGCCCCACTGTTGAGCCCACTGTGTATTCTTAAATTATCCCTATCTTTCTGTTCTGCTGCATATGGTTGTCCTGCAGGGCCTGATTAAAGTCCAGGAAACTGATGAGTAGGAAGCCTCTAGGTGTGTAATCTGTTTTTGCCACCTGCGCCTTTGAGGGTTTGTGGCATGCATAGGGGAGCT
The DNA here is from genome assembly GCA_019447015.1 of Hymenochirus boettgeri. NCBI lineage: Eukaryota > Metazoa > Chordata > Amphibia > Anura > Pipidae > Hymenochirus > Hymenochirus boettgeri. The sequence continues at coordinate 184,646,181 of CM033474.1, read as the reverse complement.
TTCCCCCTCCCCCATTCCCTTTCAATGCTGTATTGCATCTCAGCAAAAAACAAACGAAGAAGCAATTGCCCCCAAACCTAGACACTGTAAAAAAAAAGAGCAGCATAAGGAGCCAGGAATGAGGGCTGGTAAGTACTTTTAGGAGCGGATTTGGAGTGTTTAAACCTACTTTTTTTTGTTTTTGGTGGTGGAGATACCCTTTAATATTGTATATTAAATTAAAGTCACTTGTCAGTTACCTGCGCCCAACCCCAGTTATAAAATGCATTACTTACCAGATATTTAATGACAATTATTGTCTCCATTCTGGCAGAGTAAGCAGGCTCTTTCCTCCATGCAGTCAACCATGGCTGTGACTGCTGACATCACAGTCACTGATTGAGGTTTCCCCTTCTGCCTTCTCTGCACATGCTTGTAAAATCTCGTTAAGCAAGGGAGAAGGCAGATACCTTTGCAAGGGTGGCAGAGAACTTATTTATAATTATTTGGTTACAAATGCATGCAATGAACTGGTAAAAATAGCTTTTGGGGTTTCAGGCAGATAACTAACAAGTCACCTTTTTTTGTTTTAAAGGTGGACATGCCCTTTAAGGAAATGTTATGGAATACCAGAAAATTGCAATCAAACAATCGAGAGAGTCCTATTATATTCTGTTCGAATCATATTTTCAGAACTTCATTAGGTTCCATGGAACCACTGTCAGAACGAAACTCGCCAGTTTCGTTCATCTCTTCACACAATGGAGGGCCTTATTGGATGATTTTAAAGCTCAGAATTAAATTTAGTGACAAATTAAAATAATAGTGCAAATTACGTAGTTTGGTTTGGAATTTATTTCCTTAAATATTCCAAATGATGTCAAACAATAAAGCTGTGTAGACCTTCCCATTTTCTTAATATTTTGCTATATATATTTGATTTAAAAAAAAATTATAATTTATAAAAGCATTTTCTTTGTAAAGTAAAACCAGAATTGGTTTATAGTAGGCAGGAGGGCTGTACCTTTTGGAACATTGGAAGGAAATTACATTTGTCAATGGACAGTTCATGTGCAAGCTAGTACAGTATACATGTCTGCGGTAGAGCTTTAAAATATGCTGGTATCGATAGCTTGGTTAAAAAAAAAAAAATTCGTATTACAGTGATTAGTAAATTATAGAATTATAATACAGATGTTATATTGGTTAGTGTAGCTTAAACTCCTTCCTTGCGGAGGCTGCGTGGCTAACGCGAAAGTTAACAGCGCAGCCGCCGCAAGTGATGTTTTATGCCGAAATCGTCATTTTATTGCGGTACTTTCAAAATGAAAGTGCCGGAATAGAACAGCGCTAGGTAGCAATTTTCCGAGCGCCGCTATCGGCATATAACATCGCCGGGCTGTTTGCACCGGGTTGCCGATAGCTTGAGCAATTTAAATGGTTCTTCATTGTGAGGGCAGTACAACTGGGAAATCCCTGCCTGAAATTGTGCTGTGTTACACCGATACAACATTTGATTTAAAAGTACAGAGAACAGCAGTAAGATTCACATTGAATATTTGATGGTTTACAAATTCGAATTCCAAGGTTCACGAATTTAAGGGGTTTAAAAATTCAATTTGAGGGTTTTTCACTGCTTGTCACAAATCACAATCTCTTTGCCAGTTTAATATTCTGCAAAACAAAATTTTTGGTCAGGTCCAAGCATTTTCCGAGGCAAAAGTTTGTCGGCCTTGGGAAAGCTTGTTTCTACACTACACATTTTAACAATAAAGGGGCTGTGTACCCAGCTTTAAGCTGGTTAGAAGATTGTGACATAATAGAGGATTTTTTTCTTATAAAAAAGAAAAAAATGGATGCCTGCAAAACACCCCAGCTTTTTGTGTAAGGGGGTCAGAATAGCCAATCAGGTTGGTGACAGACATTTGAAGGGCCAGTGACTGCTGCATAAATGGGGCCATTAATCACTGTTTTAAGGGGACAGTTTCGCTTTGGCCACTTTTAAACAGAGTAGCATTGGTGCACATTTCACCCGTGTTACTGTCCATTTGCACTTAGATCTGCGCAATTTTGCATAATCATAGCGCATGCAATTTGCAACAAAATGTTGATCACATTTGTTTTGAAAATGGATCGCAGCGCAGGAAATTTGGCCACCCACATACGATTCTCACACACTAATGGATCATGATCGTAAGCACGTGAGAAATCGTGCTAGTGAGACTGAGGGATAAGGTTGGACACCAATGTGCTTGAAAAGCTTGCTCGCATCAGGCGCGTTGCCATCTGCTTGTGCTTAACGTGTCTGCTTGATTGTCTGTGTGACTAACTTTGCCTGTGTTACAGAATGTCTGTAGGACTGTCTGTGACTGAGCATGATTGTGTGACTGAGAGTATCTGTGTGTGATTTATAGTGTCTACCTTACAAAATGTCTGCGTGAATGAGCATGTCTGCGTGACTGAGTGAAAGAGACTATAAGTATGTTATTAAAATGTAAGGGGCCTCGTGCACTTTTGCCCAGGGCCAGATTTCACCTAAAACCATCCTTGTTTGAGGGTTCACAAATTCAAGGGATCACAAAATCATTATTAAAGGGCATGTCCACCCCCAAAACTATAATCCCCCAACTACTGGCCCCACCATGTAGTGTAGTTTAATCCTTACCTCACATCCCAGCCTCATAGGCTTCCCTGTAAACCCCCCCCCCCCCCAAAGTCCCAAACTAACCACCAGGAGGATAGCAGGGCTCTGCCTGCTATCTTGCCTCCGGTAGATATTTGCCATGCGCACTGCAGCCCTTCTCCCCCTCCCTCCCCCTCCCCTCCCTCCCTTCTACTATCCCTCCCCCTAGCGCAAAACACCCTTAATATGCTGCTACCCCATGTCCCACCCAACCACATATTTTTTTTTTTTCAAAAAGCTCCCCAAACTCTTACTAACCTCTCCGCTTTCCTCCCGCTGCACTGATGACCGGCAGCCGCGTCCGTGATTGGCTGCCGCTCAGCCAATCACAGACGCGACTGCCGTCCCGCCCCTCTGCTTGCATTCTCGCAAGCAGAGGGCCGGCACAGTGCGGCGGAGGAACAGGGGAGGTAAGTAAGAGTTTGGGGGGCTTTCTGAAAAAAATATTTATGCGGTTGGGGCTGGGGGACATGGGGAGCAGCATATTAAAAATCAATTTTAGGGTGGACATACCCTTTAACTTCATTATAAGGAAGGTAGATAGGGTAATCTGCCGCCAAGACCCTGCATGCCGAACTGTGTGTTGCCTGCCTGGTGCTAGGGTTCGGCATCTAGTGGATCGTGTAGACAGATTATTGGGTGGGGTCGGGTGTGACCTGGCGGTCTTGGTTCACATTGGTGCCAATGAAAAAGTTAGAGGAGGAGGTGAGTTCCTTAAACATGATTTCCGAGAGCTAGGGGCCAAGTTAAAATCAAGGAACTCCTTGGTAGTGTTTTCAGAAATACTACCTCAGCTACGTGCTAAGCCAGGGAGACAAGGGGGGCTTAGGAACATTAATGCGTGGCTAAGAGGGTGGTTAAAGAAGAAGGGTTTGGATTAATAGAGAACTGGGCAGACTTTGCTGTCGACTACAGGCTCTTAAGAGGGATGGGTTGCACCTCACTGATGGCGGTGCAGCTGCTTTAGGGGAGGGTATTAGCAGTCTCACTGGGATAGATAGCCCAGGGAGAAAGCAGGGTGTAGAGAGGCCAGTGGGAAAGGTGGGGCTAGCTAGCATAGGGGATAGGGAGGCATGTGTATTAAAGTGTATGAATAAATTACAGGATCATAATCTAAAATGTTTGCAAATGCGAGAAGTCTGGCTGACAAAATGGGTGAATTGGAAATGATGGCGTTAAATGAAAAGTATGATGTAATAGGTACAGCAGAAACAGTTCTCAGGTCTGGGCTGTAAATTTAGAAGGATACGCCTTGTTTAGGCAGGACATAGAAAAAGGGGGAGGAGTATGTCTTTATGTTAAAAAAGAATTGAAGCTAAATTTAAAAGAAGAGATAACTGGCGACATGGATGTTAAAGTGGAGGCAATATGGGTGGAATTAGGCAACAGGAAAGGGGTTATGTCATTGTTGGTGTCTGCTGTAAGCCGCCAAATGCTAGCAGAGAGTAAGTGAGTCGGCTTCATATGCAGTTGGCAAGGGCTGCTCATTATGGGGGACTTAAAAGGAACACTAAAGCCAGAAAAATAACTATTTGCCATTCAGTTGTTTTATTCACAGGGAGGTGAGAATGCTTATTTTCTCCTCCATGTGAATAATACTACGCTCGGGGGACCTGGAACTTACCTTACAGCCGCTCCACTCGCAGCCACTTCTTCACTGAACAGCTGTTCTCCCCTGATCGCGCGCCCTATATTTTGTATTGGTGCGCATGCGCCTAAGATAGGGCGCGCGGTCGGGACAGAGCGGCTGTCGGTGAACATCGTGGAGCGCATTATAGATATAAAGGTAACTGGAGGCTTAGGGAATAGTAACCATGAAATAGTGTTGTTTGGACTATGTTATCGAAAGGAAAAGTGCGCTGGGTTAACACAGACTTTTCATTTCGGGAAGGCAAATTTTCCCAGTTTAAAAGTAGCTCTTCAGAATGTCAACTGGGATAATGTATTATCAGTTAAAGGTACTGAACAGAAGTGGAATGTGTTTAAGGGGATTTTAAGCCAGTTCACATCTAAATTTATACCCTTGGAAAATAAATGTAAAAAAAATAAATCCGTGCCCATGTGCCTGAATTCTGATGTAAAGAGGCAAATGGAAAGGAAGAAAAACCTTTAAGTCAGAGGGAACGGAAAGGGCCTTTAGGGATTATAAAAACTGTAACAAGAAGTATAAAAAAGCAATCAAACTAGCTAAAATTAATAATAAAGTTAGGATAGCTGAACAAAGCATCACTAAGCCTAAAATTTTTTTTAAGTATATTAATAGTAAGAAGATTAGGAATGAGAATGTGGCACCATTAATGCGAATAAGTTAGTTACGGAGGATGGCGATAAAGCAAATGTCTTGAATATTTTTTTTCCCCTTTGTATACACTATAGAAGATCCAAGTACAGATATCATAGAGTATAGTAGCAATAATGTTATAAAAGTGCACTTTGGTTAACCGAGGATATGGTACAGAAAGAACTAAATAAGGTTAATATAAATAAATCTCCTGGACCGGATAAAATACATCCTTGGGTACTTAGGGAGCCAAGTTCAGTTTTATCTAGGCCATTGTTTCTTATTTTTGCAGATTCCCTCATGTCCGGATGTGTGCCTCTGGATTGGAAAAAGGCTGATGTTATTCCAATATTGAAAAAGGGTAGTCGTTCAGAGCTGGTTATTATAGGCCTGTAAGTTTAACTTCAGTGGTGGGGAAGATCCTAGAAAGTTTAATAATGGAACATGTTCTAGAGTATGGACTGACATTATAAGAAGTAAAAAGAAGAGTACTGTTACTTTTAATGGACAGTTTATTTTAGTAGACAAGCTTTCGAGGGATCAACCCTCTTCCTCAGGTCAGAGCCGTACTGATTGAAACAAAGGTTAACAGAAAGTAAAAAGCTAATTACAGATAACAAGATAATAACCCCCCCCCCCCCCCCCCCAAAAAATATACTGAGGAATGTGAGTGGGTAATAAAATAGAGAGATAACAGCATACTAGGGTGGCGCACCAAATGGAAAGGAGAGAGGTAGCGGGGTGGGGGAATAGTCGGGGGGATGCAGGATGAGAGAAAAGCGGGGGTGGGGGAATAGTGAGGGGGGGATGCTGGATGAGAGATAAGCAGACACTGAGATTATTCTCGGTGTCTGCTTTTCTCTCACCCAGCATCCCCCGCTCACTATTCCCCCACCCCCCTGCTACCTCTCTCCTTTACATTTGGTTGCCCATCATTATGGACTAAAGTGCTAAGTGGGGTGCCACAGGGTTCTGTGTTGGGGCCGCTTCTATTTAATCTATTAATGATTTGGAATGGGTATTGTCAGCAAGGTTTATTTATTTGCTGACGACACAAAACTTTGTCGACCATTAAAAACTTCAGAGGATGTTCAATTGTTGCAGGGGGATCTAGATAGATTGTCACATTGGGCTGCTAAGTGGCAGTTGAGATTCAATGTTGATAAATGTAAGGTGATGCATTTTGGACTTAAAAATCCGTGTGCTGCTTATACTATAAATGGCTCTGTGTTAAGTGAATCCCTGTTGGAAAGGGATTTTGTAGTTTTGGTGGATAACAAACTTAAAGGAAGCAAGCAGTGCCAGGTGGCAACAGCCAGAGTCAGCATGGTATTGTCTTGAATAAAGAGAGGTATGGATTCAAGGGAGGAAAATATTATTCTCCCTCTTTACAAAGCATTGGTAAGGCCTCATTTGGAATACACAGTGCAATTTTGGAATCCTGTGTACAAGAAGGACATCTTTGAAATGGAAAGGGTTCATAGAAGGGCAACTAAATTAATAAGGGGATTGGGGGAGCTTGAATATGAAGAGAGACTGGAAAAGTTACAATTATGTACGCTGGAGAAAAGGCGCTTGTGTGGGGATATGATTACTGTGTATAAATACCTTATATACTCGAGTATAAGTCGAGGTACTTATTTTTACCTGAAAAATTTGTAAAAACTGATTGACTCGAGTATAAGCCGAGGGTAGAAATTAGTTGCCCTTTAAATGGACAGCAGAGTTCCCATACATGAATCCCATACAGTAATAGCCAAATCCAGTACCAGTAACCCCCAATTCCTTGGCACTCCAGATGTTGATGCAAACTACAACTCTAAACTTTTTTCTAAACATGTGGAGTGGCAAGGTTTAGTAAACTTTTAATTAAGCTTACCATCATTTACAATTCTACTGATCCCTATATAGTAAAGGGCCCTCTGACCCCCATATAGTAAAGGGCCCTCAGGCCCCCATATAGTAAAGGACTCTCTGATCCCAATAGTTAAAAATGTCACCTTAGAGTTGTAGTTTCAAGCTGTCATTTGCACTGTACTAGGAACAGTTTTTTGCCCCAAACTGAGAAGACCCATCAGATTTACAGCATCCAGATGAGCAGTGACAGTGCTGAGTGAGTCCAGCAGCGAGACTACAGGAAGCAGGAAGGATTGTAAAGGCAGGACAGCTCCTGTAACTTTCTATGCAGGTTAACACAGCGCCACCTACTGGTTACCATCCGCAATTGCAGAATTTGGATCTAAATTAGAACTTGACCCGAGAAGTCGAGGTTAGGTTTTCAGGCTAACTTTAAACCCTGAAAAATTCGACTTATACTCAAGTATATACGGTACATACAATAAACTATCTGGGGCATTGTTCACCAAAAGAGTATGTTAGAGGACACATGACCATCTCTTAAGACTTGAAGAAAAAAGGTTTAGGTTTCAAGTTCAGAAAGGGTTTTTCACTGTGAGAATGGTAAAGCTATGGAATGGTCTTCCAGTGGATGTTGTTATGGCAGGTTCATTGGTCAGTTTCAAAAAAAAGCTGGAAGAGTTTCTGCAAACAAGGAATGTTGCAAGTTACTGGTATTAATACATAAAGTAGAGTTGATCCAGGGAAATTACTGATTGCCACTTGGAGTCAGGAAGGAATTTTTTCCCCCTTCATAAATTTGATGTTGGATGACTGGATCAACAGTTAGGCAGGAAATGAGGATATTGCTAGATGGGTTGGACTGGATGGACATGTGTCTTTATTCTACCTCAAATACTGTACTATACTATACTTGCTATTGATATTGTATAGCAATGTATAAGTGGGTTTCCAATTTTACAGAAATAAGCAGGTTAGCAGAAATATCAAAATATATACACAATCTTTTAAATAACTAATAGTAACCAGGCTGAAGACCTAAAATGCTAGATCCACAACGCGATGTTTGTTCTTGATCCCCCATACCATTATGTTATAGTCTGTATTGTAGTGTCATTCTGGCCCAACCCCCTCAGTCCAGGACCAAAAGCATGTCTTCTCATTGAACTTGATTTTGGATCTCGATTACTATTCCCTGTTCTATCCCTCAGTGTAATTGTGGCTAAAGATGCTACAATCACAGCTGTATGATCTGCGAATTGTTATAATCGTATTGGGCGGCATGACAGGGCCAATGATTGTATGATCTGTGGCTCGTCTAACCATGATCATAGCATCTATGGCCACCATAAGTACTAGGCCACACTTTTGCTTTGCATGTCAATGTGAGTGGTCACTGTTTTTGGATTGCATGCAATCAGCATCTTCATATGCTCCAATTACACAAAATTGCACGGATTGCAGCATAAATAGACGGTAACTCTATATTCGGTATTTTTCTAAATCACAGTGAAAACTTGTCTTCAGGTCTCGATTGCTATTCCCTGTTGTATCCCACTGTGTAATGGTGGCCATAGAGGCTACCATCGCATCTGAATGATCCTTGGATTGTAAAATTGTATATTGGGTGATACATTTTTCCGACCGGCCTGATAAGAAAAAATATTTCATGATTGCCGCCTGTTTATACATACACAGACTGTCGATCATACAATCCGCGGATCATATGTCTATGGCCACCATAAAGGCCTGGCCCCACTGGTGTGTTTTATTACGCACTTATGATCACGCTATTGATCAGTATCACATGAGAATCGCAGCACAGTGCATGTCGGTATGGGTTGCCACATTGCATGTGCTGCAATCTATTTTCAGAGCCCATGCGTGCACTTCAGTTAATTAAAAAAAAAATTTGAGCATCCTGAAAAAAGATAAGCCTTTGACATGTATAGTCATGGTATATCTGTGTTTGAATCTAGTATTAGATTTGCCAGGGTTTGACGTTTGGTCAGGGTTTTATCAAGGTTTTTGTAGTTTTCATTAGAAAAGAGAACGGTAGGAGTTAAGGTCTTCTAGGTTTTCACATGTATTATGTTGATCCCAAATAGGGATTTGGGCAAACAATGGTTAGTTATAGAATCTTGAAACAGATGTAACAGGAGGCCTGTCAGTAATTCAGTATCTATTAGATACTGTATCTAAACCTGCTGCTTTGCCTGTGAAATATCCTCTAAACTATTTCAATCCAGACTAGCGCATTCTCAATTGCTTAGCACGGGTATTTGCTTTTCCACTAGGTATTGCTTCAGGAGTTTGCACAGTAGGGAGTGATATAATTTCATATAGTGATTCTAAAAGTTATAACTATTTTACATTGGCATATTTGCTTTCTAAATGGCTATTTGCATGGATTTGTCATTATCTGTAACAATGCTAAAGCTAGTCTTGTCCTGAAAAACTGTATTGTTTTATTATACTGGATAAAATGAAAGTCCTTTTCAGGCAAAGTGTTATTTTTTCTATTATTAAATAATAGAAAAAAAGGGATAATAACTTGTATTTGCTATACATGTACCTCAGTTTCCAGAATAGCAGGCACCTAACAATATAGTCCTTATCTAAAGCAAAATGCTTAGTAGCTGGGTTTATTTATATGTGTAATTGTATGTTAAATAAATATTTTGAGTTTTAACAAAAAAATTTCTCATACTAGAGAGGATGCGACAAACATACAGTGGAAAGTTCTGTAACATATTATCCTAGCGTGAGAGGTTATCTAATTGTGTGGCCTGCAAGTATATGCAGACATTGGAAGAGAATGCCCTAACTGTTCTGTGGGGTAATTTTCAGAAGTGGGCCCCCACAAATTGCTATATTCCTCTATTTTAGCATATGTATGCAACTCTGTAAAACATGTTTGCTCTAAGACGCTGACGTAGTGGTCTAAGGTTTCCCTCCAGGACTAGATCCCAGCTCAAATGCATTGAGATTTCCCTCTTGGTGCCCTAGACGTAATTTGAGGAATTCTTTTTTTTTTCTTTACGTATGTATCATAACTGCTCCTGTTTTTTATGTGTTTCTTAAATTTAATGTCACTACTTCTTAATGAGTAGTCTACCGGTACTCCTTTTGTAACTGAAATGGTCTGGATATTCTCAGCTTAATTCCTTTCAAAAATAAAAGTCAATATCTTCTAAAAGACTAAACATAGGCTTTATTACTTTTTTTGAGTTTAATTCTGCAGCTTAAAAGATATTAACAAATGAACCTGTTTTTTCTGGGTTCATTTTTGTGTAATTCTGCAGATTTAGTATTAACTAATAACCAAAAGAAAGCATAATTTAAAACACGGCTAAATTATTTAAAAACCCATTTTAAAGGGGGTCTGGCCTGCAAACAAGTTGATTTTAAACGAAAGGCCAGATTCCTACCTTTAAAATGAGCCATTAACTACTACTACCTGCTGCACATCCCAGGATATCAAGATATCACTGATCAGAAAGTTAGGGGGTGGGAGGTTCTGAATCTGCAGTCACAAATACTGTACTAGTTCCTCCTTCTAACCTGCGGTTGGCACATGCTCAGTGCAGAAGAAAGCAGAACAAACCAGGAAGAGATTGAGTTGCTTTGAATAATGGAAGAGTAGGAGGGGCAACAAGGGGTTTCAAGGGGAAGGGCCATTAGGTCCCAAGAGGAGGGGGAAACCAGGAAATTCAGGGGATTTGGTGATGCTGCTACCATATCACACATAAAAATTTTAATATTTTCAAAACTATGTAAAACAAATAATGAAAGTAAATTGTAAAAATATTCAGAAAAGCAATTCCTGTCAATTTACATAAAGTAATTTTTGGATCACAGTTGCCTTTTAATCTCCTAATTGTCCAGTAGACTGTTGTATTGTTTTATAAGTAAACTAGGGGATTTGAACTACTGCAGTGTGTTTCTATAAACATGGCATTTACATGGTGCGCCACCAGCAACTAAACAATTGATAAGGTACTTTTAGAAATGTTATCATTCCGTACAAACAGAAGCTAGGGGGGGCATGGAGTCAACATGGGCTATGAGTTGTACTGGCAACAACATGGAAGCCTTCTTTGTTACAGAATCTATTACTTACATGTACTAAATGCAACTTACTAGAGAAAAAGTATAGGTGTTCTGTGGAGAAAAGCTTTTACATTAGGATTTTAAAAATTAAAGTTTAGTTCTCCTTTAAAGGGCAAGTCTAGCCCTCAAATGAAAATGTATATACAGGTAAATCACCCCCCCCAAAACCCTAAACTGTAATAGTTTGAAGTCTGAAATATAAAAGTCTAGCCTGAAATCCAGAATCACACTTTAATAATAGTCTATGGGAACACAAAAAGTAGTCGACACTAGAGATGTCCGAACTTCGCAAAATCCGGTCTGCTCGAGGATCCGCAAATTTTCGAAAAAATTCGAAAATCCGCGAGCGACCCATTAAAATGAAAAATACCCTCGAAATTACGAGATTTTTCGTATTTTCGAAAATTTTCGAAATTACGAGTTTTCACGTATTTTAGAGAATTTTCGAAATTACGAGTTTTCATGTATTTTCGAAAATACGAGAAATCCTTATATTTTCGAAAATTTTCGAAAATACGTGTTTTCTCGTATTTTCGAAAATACGAAAAATCCGCGAATCGAAGTTCGGAAGGCGGAAAATCCGGAAAAATCCGCCGTTCGCGAACGGGATAAATCCGTGGCGGATCCGCGAACCGGCCATCCCTAGTCGACACACATGGACAAATGCATAGAAAAACACATCTGTTAACCTGCAAATGGTCTGGAACACGGACAAAATGCATTGTCCTAAATGGACAACGCAACAGACATAGTGGGACCTAGCCCTTAAGGTTTGTATGCACGTTAGATAATATTCCTGCGATATAGCGGATGAACGATCACACAACATTTGTGAGAAAATATAGCTTCAACGACCGTCGGAGACCAACAATCCAAGACTAATGTCGGCTATTTCACACGATCAGCCTGGCGGATTCGTTCAGCCAATTGTTGTATATTTGTCGTATGTTTATACATACTGTAGTTGGCAGATTATCGCTAGATTTTTAATAAAAATAAGATGAAATGCGCATGTGTTGCTTTTTATAAACACGAGAACATCTGCTTTTCTAACATCTAACGACTATCGTTGCTGTTTGTACAGATATCGTTTTAATTGTGAGAACTCAACCAACTAGAAGTTGGAAATTTGAACATCATCCCAATATAATTTCTTACAGGTTGCAGCCAGAAATGTGATTGTCGTCTCATTTTAAAGGGAACACTGCAGGCTTTCATTGTAAAGATACAAACATACCTTTGTAGCTCAAACCAAAATACAAATAACATTTTCTAACACTCCACACAATGTTATAAAATAGGCAGTAAAAGAGTTAAACAGGTTTAAGTTATGATTAGGGTAAACCCTTAAGAAGTAAGCCCCACAATCCTAGACTAAAAGAACAAAACCCATTGAGCCAGTGATAAAAAAACATCTGGTATGTAAATTTAAGCAGTGATCCCCAGAAGCTCTTTAAGTTCTTTTCTGTTTAGTTCTGGCAGTGCTAATATAAACTACTGCTAGAAAGATCTGAATACTGGCATAGCATATTAGCTTTTCCCCAACTACTGCAAAACCTATTGACTACTTTTTTTTTATATGAGTTAGAGACTTGAGCAATGTAGGAGTAAAAAAAAAAAATCTCTGCAACACTTCATCACTTAAAGCAAATCTGTAAGCTGAAAACTCAGGATCAATTTGCCTGAGAATGCAAACGGCCCAATGCTTCTAAGCTAAAACAAATACCTGAGTTCTGTTTGAAACTAATTTCTTGCACAAAGAGACTTCTGTATGCAAAATTTGATTATTTCAGACATTTGTAATAAATCAGGTCTCTGCATGTAAAAAGTCAGTATGTATGAGGCATGAGAGGCAAAGCCAAACAAAAAGACCTTTCAGAAGCCCTCTGTTTTTTTAAACATGCAAAATGCTGTACACCAGGTTCAAATAAACTATTTGCATTGCCCTGCCTGTGAGCTGACATACAAATTCACTAGGAGCTTTTTTCTCAGTTAAAATCTGTTTCTTTAAAAACAGAACCTGTTATTTTTTTTATATCTGGAATTGAATATACAAAAAAAACAACTGAAGTCAGTGTAATATCACTGATGGAGAAGATGCTGGAAAGTTTGTTATGTTCCAGTGGATGATATTTAAAATTAGCTGTCAGTAGGTGGCTTAATGTGCTTTTGCAGGGGGTTAAAGGTGCATTTTAGCCAATAAATTTATCCAGCAAATATACAGATATATCGATCAGAAGTCTGTGATTTATCAGCATGTTCAAATAAAAAAAATTGTGCCAAAAGCAATCACATTCAGTTAAACAGCTAATCCAGATGTAACAAGCCTGGCATTTGGCCAGTGTGTACCAGTGCCAGGGATATAAGGGATTGCATTTACTCACACTGCCTGTTCTTTTTGTCAGATTGGGCAGCGATCATCGATGCAACTAGATAGAAAGGCTTAATTGGTGGTGGGATTAAAATGTTGGACATAACTATTTATAAATATGTGCTATGATGTTCTAACATTTCATTTTAAGGGGATCCTCTTCTTTGTCTGCTATGATAAAGATCCACTGAAATCTAGTACAAATGTGCTAAATGCAAATTTGTCTTGCCTATTATGTGGGTAAATGTATATGCTGGTAGATGTGGTGCTTTACTGGGATCATTTTCTTTAGGGAAGTTAAAAACAATAACTAGAAAAAAATAATCTAAAAAAGGCATGCTTTTAAAGTTTATTCTAACTTTGGATTTTGCTAACTTTGTAATAAATAACTTTAAACTAAAGATAGCAGCTTTCAGTTATAATATATGTAAAGCAAATATAAATATAAACAGTAACTGTGCTGTCCTGTTAATCCCATTTTTGTACTGGATATGTAACTAAAGTTACAAAAATACAATCTGTTAATGTACAAAGTAATACCTTACATCTTGCTCAGGAACAGATTTTGTTTCAGTGTGGCTTAACTGTCATTTATTCACAAAATGCAAATCATCCCATATTAAATTTCTGCAATTGCTGAACTTGTTTCTTGCTTGTGTGTGGATTTTGCACAAGAAATACTTGGTGACTCATGATACCTCACATTTTGGTTTATTGTTTTTGTGCTTTATATACAATTGTCCTATATATATATATATATATATATATATATATATATATTCTTATACTTGTTGACTCTGTAATTTCAAGATAATGTAACTACCGTAGTTTCAGATTTGTTGGACCCACCACCAATAGCAGAAATTACATTGGTTGAAAAAAGATAAGTCTATCAAGTTCAGCCCCCCATCCCACCAAAAAAGCACAATTTTCTCCACGCACATAATACTTGTCCCTCATTAAACTAAACAGGGATACAAACAATGTCACCAGTTATAACCTTGGATATTCTGCCTGTCCAAGAAAATAATCCATGCCTATTTTGAATGTGTTCAGAGATTCTGCCAGCACTACATTTTCAGGTAGAGTATTCCACAAACTTAAGCTAGGTACACACCAACAGTTAGGCGCAACCGATTGTGTGGTCGATAAAGGACCACACGATCGGTTGTGATTTTCTGACCTGCCCGATTGTTTGCTCGTCCGTTTTGGACGAACAAACGGTCGGCGATCAGTCTCGGCCGCAAATAGCCACCATACAATAATTTGGCCCGAATTATTGTATCATGTGTACCTAGCTTTTTTGCCCTCATTTTAACAACCATTTACATTGCTTAAGCTGAAATGGCTTTTCCTGAAGTCTAAAGGAGTCCTTACTGTTCTTCCTGAAACAGAGGCAGAACTGAGTGAAGAAAACTTAATTTACAATAAGAAAAAAAACGGAAAAAGCAAGATTTGAAGAAAAAAAAAACAAACACACAAAGCAAAATGCACTAATTTTGCAATCATCAAGAGACCTTAGGACTTATAATCCACTATGGCTATACCACTAGCTTGACCTAAATTGAATTACTTGTAATAGGCTATGGCTGCAAGAGAAAATTTTCCTATAATGGAGGACAATAGGGTAAAACATAAGAAGCAAAAACACAATCTGTGGATGTGGATTCAGGGTTAGACTGGTCAGCTTGGAGGTGAGTTAAGCATGCTGCATCCCAAACAATGAGCAATGTTAGTGTGTACAGACACTTCTACCAGCAATGTGACTTAAACAAGTTCTCAAGGACTCATGTATGTTTATTTTTTTTCTAATATTTTACACTATTTAGTTGCTTCAGGGATATGTTCAGAGGTTTTAAAACCCTAGTAAGAAAGGGAAATTTAACATTAAGCCCAAAATTAAAAATTAAATACCGATTATTCGGGTAATATCGATTGTGGTTTTTCTTCTTAATATTTCTTTTTTACTTTTTAGATGGTCATCATGTATGGGAAATGGAGGCAAAAACTGACAAAGAAATGTTTAAACCTGTAAGTATAAAAATAGTAGTCACTATATGTGAGCACATTCTAAAATAGAAGTGCATATGATGCAAGAACTCCATAGAAATTTAGCTACTGCAGGAACATGTTACAGCAGGTTAAACCTACTAACAGCCTCTAACCAATCCTGTCACACTAAATATTAGGCAGAAGAGCATGTGACTGAATTAGGAGGTGTAGCCAGACAGTGCAAATAGGTACAGATGGGACGGCATCTGTAAAAAAAACAATTATTTTACAGATTATTGGTTCTTGGGGGTATGCTATCAGATTATGGAGCAAACATAGAATTCAATTAGAATTATACTCGTAATTTTAGAAAAGGTAATTTCAGAAAGGTTATGCATTGACAATAAGGAATTAAAGGGTGACTGTGACTCCATACAAGTGTCCTCTATTGTCCTCTATATCTGTTGTATTCAATTAGATAAACTGGACTTAGTTTAGTTCTTGGCTTTCTTATACTTTCAAATAAGCCTAGGATGATGTCTCTAGCTTCTTTGTATCTTGGGTTATAGGCGTGTAAAATTACATTTCTTGGTCTACCCTCTTCCTCTAAATCTCTGTGACAAGCACATGATGAGCTGTTTAAATAGCTCCCGATTTAAAAAAAATCTAGTTACAGACCTATAAATAGTCTCTGTCTCTGGAGTAATTGTAAAGGTAGGAGTGTGGCCTTGTTCCACAATTCCCCTTTAAAGGGTATGTTCACTGAAAATTCAGTTGAACACTTATGTTAAGTGGTTTAATCTCCCTTCCTAACTATGGGTTTAATGGATCTATTTAATTTACCAGTGTTTTATTTTACAAGCAGTTTATGGTTTTCAAACAGTAATTGTCCTGCCTAGAGAGACAGAAAATTATCTATGTGTATTGTACTACCAGTTTTTTTTTCCCCTTGTAACAACAATATGATGTACAATAATATTGACATCTATTACAACCAAACCCACCTCTACATCCTATATTAATTGATTTTTTTTTTGCCAGATTTTATGCTAGCCATTTGGAAGAAAACTAAAATATGTGATGTAGTACCATGAAATATTACAGTGTTATAGAACAGAGCATAATTGTATACATGAATCATATTTTTATTATTAACATGTTCAAAACAGTCATTATAAAGCATAAAACTACACTAAAAGTGCTTGTGTCTTTGTTGTAGAATGCACTAGTTGTAGAGATTCCACCTTTTCGCAACCAAAGAATATCCACTCCAGTTCAAGTGAATTTTTACGTCTGCAATGGAAAGAGGAAAAGAAGCCAGTACCAGATTTTCAACTATTTGCCAGCCAATGGTAACATCCTGCATCACGAACATTTTTCTTTATGTTTCTAAAAAAATTTTTTTTTTTTTACTGTGCTTAATATAAATTGAAACATGGCAAGAGGAGTTAAATGTAAAAATGAACTTGAAATTAATTGTGGGTTAAAACCTGAAATTTTACTTGTTAAAAAGGTGCTTGCTTTGTTATGACCTGAAATGTACATTGGCCAACGTTCCCTTTGACAAACATCCTATTCTACCCAAAGTACACAAATATATTTCATAAAGCCCTAGTTCCTTGAGAATGTTATGCTCAGTCCTGTTTAAAGACACTCTTAACACACCTTAGATACTAAACATGGGAGACAGAAATGCAATGCAAATGTTAGTGGGAAAATAACTCACAGGCATTCTTTGAGCTCTTATATGCATGAAAGTAGATTTAGTAAACATTGCCTTAAAGGTTCATCTTTTACATCTTGGGTGGGCCAACAAAGTTTGGGTGTGGATAGGAAGAAAAGTCTCACCCATATTTTGGCGGTGGTCTTTAAGATCCTACCAAAACAGTGACAGCTGTTGTTGATCTGGGAGTGGCTGTGCACAAAAAAAAATCACAAAAAGACTTAGGCGAGGCCGAGGTCTATAAGAATAAACTGTAAAGACTATTGAGTTTATTTTTGCATCATAATAAATTCAGGGTCTTATCATCCAGCCTTGTGCACTGAAATATGATTGATTGATGAAATGATATCCCCCAGAAAACAGTGACATCTATCCACTTAAAAAATGTTTATGGCAACTTATATTGGTTAACATTAAGACAATGCAATTAATTATTTAATCAAGCTTGACGTTTATATATGGAGTAAAATTATACATTTGCATTTTGAAAACATTTTATTATTGTACATTTATGTTCTGTTCCATTTTTTAAGTTTGGACCAAAACTGGCAAGATATTTGTAAGATAAATTGTTTTTTATATGTGCAATAAATAAACACATTTTTCACCAAATCCCTAAAGTGCACTCTTTGCTACTCACGCAAAATCATTATGGGTTTTGATCTTGCAGGGTGAAGTTGGAAATAAGATCGAAGCCCTATTACTTTTAGTGACTGGAGATAGTAATTGTATTTTCTCTCTCCAGAAAAACAATGTCACCAAATGTAGATTTAGCAAGACTTCATATAATAGGTCACTATATATTAAAAGCAATTTATTTTTTATGAAAAAAAATGTTGCTTATATGTCACACCTAGACCCAAAAAGTCAGAGCTGTATGTTAAAAAAAAAAGTGTTATCAAGAAGCAATGATCCTAATAAATGAACACCTAATGTAAGTGAATAAAAAATAGCTTAAGGAAATACAGAATAAATGAAAGGGTAGCTTCTCAGATTTTCTATTATCATCACAAAATTACACTGACTTCTGTAATGTTACAAAATACTGTAACTATACTTATATTATACCATATTTTACTTCTACTTTTTAAAAAAAAGTATAGTAAATAGAGTATGGGCAGTGATAGTTTTAACATTTTTTTTAATTGTTTAGCAATCTGCCATATATGAAAAAAGGGTCTAATGGAAAGAAACATACTAAACAGAAACTGTATCACAGAAAACTGTTTCTCAGGACATTTAGGCACAGAAATATTACTTCAGTTAAAAAGTTCCTAGCATTGTAACTATGTTATTTAAAAAGGGAGTATTAAACATAATGGCTTACACAGGCCAAAGCATGTGAATAAAGTCTTTAGCCATGAGTAAAAAAATTGCATGTGCAATTGAATTGTTATCATTAAAAAGATGCATAGCTTAACTGTAACAATGCAGTGGGGATCATCTCAAAGTACAAAACCCCTTTCCATTGACCTCCTTTAAAATGGAGCTGCATACATTTAATACATGTAGCATATGATGTAATGAAAAAAAAATTCCATGTAGGTTTCACAGTTGCAAATATATCATCACATAATGCATTTGTTGGAGACATGAACATTTGAATATTTTATATATCTATATTATTTATGTATATGTTTGCATATAGCCCCCGTAGCAAGATGTTTGTGTAATTTTTATTTATTTGAATTATTAAACCCTTTCTGCTGAAAGTCTAATTATCAAAGTTCAGAGACATTGTAATGGTCCCCTTTAGCTGTACAAAACATGTCCACATGTAAACATATCCTGAATATGGAATAAGCTGTAGAGGTTTCATTGAATTTCCTTATTGGAAATGGGAACTAATACCGCATGTAAAAGTATTTCTTCCTTGTTAAATAGTTTCTGAATAGATGAGACCTACTGTAGCACTAAAGGTTTTTCACTCATTAGTCAGACTGTAAGAATTCTGTGGAAAGTACACAGTCTTTACATGTATTGAATAATTTCCATAGTAGATATGTAACTGATATTTTCTCAAATCTGGGAATCCTTTTGCATTTATACTTTTTGAATGGTTTTCATATTTTATTAATTGTTTATTAAAAAAATCATTTAAGTTTGTCAATGAAGTGGACCAATTAGTAATGATTTTCAGATCACACTGAACCTTTGATATTTGTTCATCAGTGCTTGCCATATTGCTCTTGTGATAAAAACACAACTGTGGTTAAATGTCTAATATAACACACTGATATTTACTGAACTAATTTTCAAAAAATTTTGTTGGAGTGCTACAAAACACAATTCTTTTAGTAATTTTAGTACATTTATTGTGCTTGCTCTAGAAGATACAGCATCTATCAATAATATCTATCAATACTTGTTGGTACGATTTTAGAGAAATGTGGGTTTGCGTCACAGTTTTAATCCTACAGATTTTTCATGTGAAATTTTTCTTTATATATACTTGCTGTATAGATTTGAAGGACCATGTTGTGCTTTTATTATATAGGACTTGCCTGGCAATGTTTTACAGAATGATTGTGCTGTCAGGGAGCTATCTGGACATGTGCACCTGTTTTACATGTGTACACACAAATAATAGATATTGTGAGCCAACCAACCAATATTTCGGTCAGTCTGCACAAAATATTGCCGATGCTAAGTGGCCTAAACCGACTGATATTCAATCATTTTCCCACCCAAATCCTACAAAAGAATAATAGAACATAGCAAAAAACCATGCCCGATTGTGCTGGGCTCACATATGTATTTTAGCTTATATTTTCCTTCAAGGCATGCTTCTCAAACAACGTTACATAACTAAATTGGAAATGAGGGGTCATATAAACAAAACCTGGTGATACATGTTGAATGTGGACAGTTACTACTGAATAACTAGCTACTATATTTCTATATATTTCTGATACATTTTCTTTTCTCCTTGGTCTTGTATGTGGTTAGACGCATCAGGGCTAAAGAGCAAATGTGATAATTTTGCGTGAATAATAATTTTTGAGAAAAGATTGCAGATAAAAATTGTGACTTTAAATAAATTATTAATAAATACAATTGTAGAACAGCATTTTTTTATGAATCATAATGTAATTAATGTTTTTCAAATGACACATGGCCAATGAGTAATGTCCTAAAATCTTTGGCTGGGAGGAACTGTATATCTTTTTAATACAGCTCTCTTTAATAAAGCACACAAGGTGGAAAGCCAGTGTGTTATAATTATGGATACGCTGTTCTTTGTTTTACTTTAAGTTTACTTTCTTATTACTGATTGTAGCATTATCTACACCATACTAGATATTAAAAATAAAGGCATCTGCTATCTAGTAAAATTCTCTGTTCTCATTTCACCAGAACATCTTTTAAATTTAGAAAGAGAAAGTATGTTGAAAATATGCAAATGTGATGATTAATCCTGGCTTTATCCAGATTTAATAGGTGTTTTGCCTGGATGTCATGAATTGCTAAGATATACACACCATATCATGCCAGCCTTCCCATCCTCTGCATGGGGATTGGTCATTACATGATTTGAGCTGTATTAGATAACAGCAGTAATTTTCAGTGACATACATTATGTTGTCTTGTCAATCCTGGGGGTTGGGGGGAGGAGGGTTGTTCTGATTGATTGTATATCATTTCTGAAGCAACTCCCTCACTTAACATTTTTTAGAAACAGTTAATTCCAGTGATCAAACATCTATAAATCATGGTCAGTCCGGCAGTCTTCAATGAACAATTAGGGCAAAATATCGGGTACCCCATAAATTCACAACCAGCCCTTTATGTTACTGATATTTAGGATATTGTGAAATACTAGTTGGCATTTACTGTTTATATATAAAAAGTGAATCCACATTGTTACTGAAAACGGTGAGCAATACCAAATACAGATTACTATCATCACACTGCCCACTCAACTTCCTTCCTCAGACCTAAATTTATCTTCAGAGTATTCCATCGCAGCTAAAAAACAAGAACCTTTTCATGATGAAATTTGGCCAGTAAACATACCTTTATTCCCACCTTCTGTATCTAACCACATGTGTTCGTGGCAGGCAAAATAACCTAAAAAAGATAAATGGTGACTCTTTGAAATACATCCTGTGGTCACACATTGACGTAAGTGTGATAGAAAAATACCAATCAACATAGTTATTAGGGACACAGACATATTTTTACTTAGTCTTGCCATATCACAAATACTATACTGTAAAATATTTTTCTAAAGCCATGAGATGGTTGAAGTAGATCTGTAAGCAATATTAGCTGTATAACTATTTTTTCTTCTACTTCATACTGATGGGGTTTTTTTTGTTTTTTTTTTAAAGAACAAAAGTCTATTAATAATTTCAGGTGATCCCCCTTACAACCAGGATCTGAACAGCACATATTAACTTTAATATTAACATGGTTAATACCTTATGATCAATTAAAACCATTAATGTACAATAGAAAGAGCACATGTTCCAAATTTGTGTAGGTTTTGGGAAGGCTTTAAAAAATGTCATGATTAGAGGCAAATATATCAATCAATTAACATAGGCTGCATTATTTGTTACATAGCTTTAATGACAATTTGGGATTGGAAAAGGCAAAAGAGAGAGACCCCATGCAAGTTATGGGGCTGGGTCTATTAGGTGGTATATAAAGTGCTATGAGTTTGTGTTTTCCTAATCTGCAGTCCAGGAAAGAGTACATTTTGTAAGTGGATTATGAAGCTGATGTTACATTAATCCGATAAATTGGTAATAATTGGAAGCTTACTTAATACCCAGAGTTTTCCTCTTGGTATTGGTATTACTGGTCGTATACAAGTAGAAAGGCGCAATGCTTAGGGTGACCATAAATATGGGCACATAAACATACATGCATTAACCAGATACAAATATTTTTATAGAATATTGTTATTTTAAATCTATGTATATTATGAAAAAACTAAAGCTGGACACACACCTTCCAATAATTCGGGCCAGCCAACCGACATTTTAGTGTATCGGTTGTTTGGCCTGAACTATTGGATGGTTTTTTCGAAAACTGAAAGTGGTCGAGACCTCTTACTTTAGCCAGCAGTGGATTGCGTGTAAGGTATCTATATTCCATGCTCCTATACAATTGATTGAAGAATGGAAGGTAAGGCATAGGTCCTTTTACTCTTGTTGTCCAATCAATGCATTAAAGGAATAATTCACTTTTTCAGTGAACAATTCCTTTAATGTGCATGTCTACCCTTAAAAAAAAACCAAAAAATACCCGGTGACTTGCCAGTTATCTGCCTGCAACCCCAACAGCTATTTTCCCAGTTATCTGTAACTGGATAGTTAATCATGAGTTATTTTTCATTCCATTCATGGAGAAGGTATCTGCCTCTTCCCTATGCTCAATGAGCTTTTTATAAGCTTGAGCACTTGCAAAGAAGACAACAGGGAAATCAGCAGTCAATCACTGGTTGTGATGTCAGCAGTCACAGCTTTGATTAACTGCATTGAGGGGGATGAGGAGCCAGCTTACTTTGCCAGAATGGAGGCAAGAATTATACTTAAATATCTAGTTTATAGAAGAAGAATCAGGGCCACCCTGGATTTTATTAAGAAAAATTGTTGATTGTGTGCTCAATTTTTCTTCAGTATACCTGGTATCCTGACAAATGTGCTCTGTTAATCACCAAAACGTTGAGCACAGAATAACAATTTTTCTTAATAAAATCCTGGGTGTCCAGGATTTTCTTCTCCAGACATGCTGTACCTTACCTGGAGGCACCTGGTGGAAAATATATGGAAGAGTGCACATGCTGTATAAACACTTAAATATCTGGTTAATAATACATCTTATAATGTGCTAAATATATAATTTGGGGTTGGGGACAAGTAATGGAAATATGGCCAGATTTTTGTTTCAAGGGTGGATTTGCCCATTAATAGCAGTAGGAAATAATATTCAAGGACTAAAATTAGACGCCTGCTAAGGGATAAATAAAGATTCAGAAGATTAGTACTACAACTGATTGTTCTCCTGGCTTTTACCATTGCACATGTTTTTGGTTACGAGGCCTGGGACTGTGTTACAAAAATGTTAGAATCATTTTCCCAGGAACCAAAACTACAGGAGAAGAAGCATGGTTGTAGGATTCATATGATCTTAGTTGCCCTTTAATAAACCTTAATCTTCTAAAGACATTTTCAAGTATATTTTTAACATCTGTATCAATCCTTTGTATGTAAGCACATAAACATGGTGATTTACTTAAATTCTAATAATATAGTAGTTCTACCTTTTAATACTTTTGTTTGCTCCTCTTCATGCACTGTTTTAAGACTTAAAATTGCTTCCACATTCTGTGGCATTTAGAGAGTTGAATTCATCTATTCATTGATATTCTGTGACTGGCTTTTTCATTCATTCCAGAGGAAAGGATAAAATGGCATTGGAAAATACTCTGCGTAGACAAACATAAATACCAGTTAATAGCTATAAGTAAAGTACTGTAATGTGTTTTTCCAAATTTATGTAAACAGTTGTGCATCTTTCAAAGTTATATGAAATAAGTTTTTGCAGGGAATATTTAATGGCTCATTTTTACCTTTTGAAATCTCCTGAAAGTAATAGAAATTGCAAACAAAAGATTCTTTCTGTATCCACGGGTAAATTAAGCTTTGGGCAAAACTTTTAAGTAGAAGAGAATGGCTACCCTACCATATATGCAAAATGTTTTTTTTTTGCAGCAGCACTGTATTAGGATTTTTGGGAATTGGCTGCACCCAGTGTATTGTGTAAGAAATCATGGATCACCTGGTATTCTATAGTTTTTAAAAAAATCTTTAAAAAAACTTTTAAAAAAAATCTTTAAAAAAAAACCTTTTAATGTACTAAAACAGCATTAAAGGGCATGTCCACCCACAAAACTAAAATTTAACCCCATACTGGCCCCACTGTGTAGTGTTAAAAAATCATTACCATACATCTCTGCTCCAAATGGTTCTCCTGCAGCTGTCTTCCTCTGTGAAAGGTTTCTGATTCCTCCTCTGGGAGGACAGTGGCATGAGCAGGGGAGCCCTCTCCCCCCCCCCCCCCCTCCATCCCTCTGTAGCCCTCTTTGCTGCCGGATACCCTATCTTAAGGGGGGCCTCTCAGCCAATCAGAGTTGTGTCTGCTGGTCCGCTCCCTGCTTGCAGAAGTAGAGTTCTGAAGCTTTTTTAAACAAACGGACTAAGCGGTTGGGGTGGTATAGGGTGCCCTGCCATATGTTAACATTTTTTGCAGGTGGACATGCCCTTTAAAAGTTATACTGTTAGTTTTAGTTTAATAAGAATGCCAGACATTATTTGCGTTGTACTTATTCCAAAAGGTCCAGTTTTGTGTGGGCACATTCTGTCAAGATGTTTACACAATAAAACAAGAATTATATGTGATATTTGTACATGCTAAATGCAACATTGTAAGCTTTCAAAAAACTTACCAGCAAAGGCCAAATTTTAAATCTTCTGATGTCCCCCCCCCCCCCCCCCGCCGTAAGGATAGGACTTCTTGATACTTTTCATGCAATAACTTAAATTGCCATGAGCTTCTTATGATTTAATAATAGAACAAACAGAATACAAGGATCATAACTGTTCATGCTGTCTGTATGATTAAAGCCAGGCACTTAACTAATTACACATGACGTATGATTGTTGCCTAGTAAAGGTAATTTTCATCCCTTGAGGGCTATTGCTACACATTTGTTCTTCTATTGATAAACAAGGAAAAAGGCAAGAAAGAGCTCAGTTTGTACATCCAGGCTGCCATGCCATGAAGATTATTCTGTGTTAAATTTATTGAATGCTTCAGAATACCTAGTTTAGTATCACATTCAAAGCTGCAGTTTTGGAAACCGTATGTATAACAGGTGTCTGGGTAATTGCATTGATACCCCATTGAAATTAATTCTAATTTTGTTGATTAGTACTGGGTTTTGCTAGTCTTCACTGAAAGCGAATGTGGAATTGCCTGCGCTTGCTGCAGGACCTGCTATAGGGGATAAAGGCCTTCCAATAACTGTACTGGATAGTTGTTTCGTCAGTGAACTTTATTTTGTTTTATCCCAGTAGTTCAGTATTTTTCCACTGTTGTTTTAAATGTTAAGATAAATTAAGGAAACATGCTGAAAGAGATCATCTACACCATCATCTACTCCTGCGAGACCACCCCAAACTCCCGCAACGGAGATGAGTCTTTAATCTCATCCCCATCACTCCCGCTTTTGGCTGCCACGCTCCCGTAATGGCTCTGCCCAGCTCTGGAATGCCCCTAACCCCGTTTGTTAATTTGTGAACCATAGCCTAACAATAAGTTTTTATAGGAAAACCTACATCTTGATTGTTGCTGGTATTCCTCTCGCTATTCCCAAGCTTCTAATAACATCTCCCAGGTGGTAAAATCTTCATTTAGCAGCAGACCCAATTGAACTTGAACAGAACTAACATCAACAGTCTCAAAGGAGCATAGAAAACAGGTGAAGGATGAATGAATGATCAATGAGTTGATATAAGGTACTATTTGTATTAGCAATTTTAATTTGTTTTTCTTTCTCTATGAAGAGTAATAGGATAGGGTTTTCCTGCAAGCCTCTAAAGTTGGTGGTTAGGATTTCAGGTCCAGAGTTTTTTTGATATAAACAAAAAATTGTCTTCTTAAACTGCAGTTCCTAGCACAGCTATATGTTTTACTTGCTTTGTACATTTCCAAAATCCTAGTTTTATTACTAGAAAAAAAAACACATAGCTGTACATAGCACGACATGATTCTTTCTCATACAGTACAGCTAGTAAAAAATGTAACTTAAGTTCATATAACTTGCACTTATGACTATGAAAAAATCCCTTCACTTATTTCCTGAAAAAGTATACTTGAAAAATAATAATTTGTTGTTAAATAGATGGTAGTATATTGCTATTTCAGCATTTTATATTCACAAAAATCTTGATCATTTAGTGCATGAATTTGAGTATTTATTAGGCACAGTTTCTTCAGAAACTTTTAACACAGCACTGCTGTAAATCACATACTGTGGGCGTGTTATGAAAACAACAATACAGCTATAAGAGTCCTTTCTTGATGAAATGGCTCTCCAAGGCTATTAATGTTTTAAGTTGGTCCCAATAAAGAGCCAACACCTGCAACTGTTTCTTTGGCTGAATTTCTGCAATTCACTTGTAAGTTTCATATTTCTTTCTTTCTTCGTTTTTTTTTCAATAACTTCCACATTGATCCAAAACCTTCAGCCTGGGCTCTGAGGCAGGGAAAGCATTCTGAATAGGTCCTTTGTACTATGGCATTTCAGACCCACACCCTCATTTGTTGGCTGTCCCAGCTGAGCAGTTCAACATGATTCACTTTCATTCCATTTTAAACATTTTTAACAAAGAAAAGGGATTC
This sequence comes from Hymenochirus boettgeri, assembly GCA_019447015.1. NCBI lineage: Eukaryota > Metazoa > Chordata > Amphibia > Anura > Pipidae > Hymenochirus > Hymenochirus boettgeri. The sequence goes on along the minus strand of CM033474.1, from coordinate 184,619,765 downwards.
AGGTACCTAACACATGTTAGAAAATTTACCACTTAGATATCACCCCAGTTATTTACAGCATTTCATATTTATATATATCATATATTGTATTACAAACCTAGCAAGTGCCCATCTGTATAGGGAAATCTGTAGTTGCCTGTATAAACCCAGCAACCAAAAGTTAGAATTCAGCTTTTGGCAATTTGTAATAATTAAGAACTGACCATCTTTGTTGTGCTGGCCATATGCATTCATTTGTATAACTTTTAAAAAAACTGGTGACTATTATAGATGAAAGTCTCATAACCTAATACATTGACCCCATGAAATATAAATATTAGAGGGCATGTCCACCCCCAAAACTATAAAATGTAACCCACTACTGGTCCCACTGTGAAGTTTAAAAAATCCTTACCATATATCTCTGCCCATTGTGGTTCTCCTGTAATGCTTGTCCAAAGTCCAGGAAAGTCATGAGTAGTAGCTGTCTTCTTGTCCAAAGGATTCTGCCTCTTCTGCAGCCCCCGGGAGGTAGTGTGATATGCGCAGGGGAGCCCTTTCTACCTCTGCCTCCCACCATCCGGATCAATCCTTGCCTGGCATTCCACTTAGCGTAAAATCCTTTTGATATATGGTAGATACCCCCTTGCCAACCCCTAACCATCAAGTTATTTCTTAAAAAAACAGAATCCTTTTTTCCCTGTGGCACTGTCCATTGACTGCAGCCGTATTTGTGATTGGCTGCATTTCATCAATGCGCCGCAGGAGTGAAGGGCAGTAAGTACAGTTTTAACAGTTTTTTAAAGATATAACATGGCGGTTGGGAGTGGGCAGGGGGTATCTACCATATATAAAAAAAATATTTTTAGGGTATACATGCCCTTTAAAGGTTATGTCCACCATTTTTTAAACTTTGTGTTAATCAGTTTAACTGAAGAATGGGAGGTAAATGAGCTATGTCTTACCTCCTGTTCTTCAGTAAATCTTGCAGGAGAGAAGGGGAACTGTCCAATGCTACTGACAGTCTCCAACGCATCCCCAGTCCCTTGCATTGTGCACGTATGCACACACAGTGCAAGGGAGTGTGGATGCATCCGAGATTGTCAGTGAGAAGTCGCAGCTGGACCTTTCACAGGTAAGTTCTGCCTTCCCTCCTGCAAGTTTTACTGAAGAATGCAAGATAAGACAGCTCATTTACCTCCCGTTCTTAAGTTAAACTAAACAACACAAAGTTAAAAAATGGTGGACATATCTTTAAGGCAGGGATGTCCAACCTGCAGCCCTCCAGATGTTTGAAAACTACAACGCCCAGCATTCCTCCATTGCAGAAGAAACCAAGGAATACTGGGAGTTGTAGTTTTCAAACATCTGGAGGTTGGACATCACTACTTTAAGGTAAAAAAAAACTTTCTATACATTATTGTATTATTAACTTACATGAACATGCATATTTGATTTTAGTTACTATACATGCATGCACATTTCTAGACATGATCGAAACTGTTGAGTTTTGTTCTGTTTTCGAATTTTCGAAAACTGACCCATAGAAGTCTAAAAAACTGATCGGGCAGTTTTCGAGCTTCCACATTCCATTTTCGAGAGTTACCGAAATCGATCATTACTTTAGAGGAATTTAGATTTTCATCTACTTTTGATTTTTGATAATAGTCTACTTTCAATTTTCGATAAAAAAAATAAATTCAAAAAATCTGGGTTCCGTGAAATCTGGGAGTTCCCAAAGTTTCATCAGGACTTCAAAACACTCAGATTCGATTCAAAACTGTGTTCTATTCGAACCCTCATTAAATCTCTACATATTTCTTTGATTCGCTGTAGTGGGCCTACTATAATCTTACATTCCTTGCTGCATCAAGGTATTTAAGTGTTCAAGTAAGCAAGCCATATTAGAGCCAGCTTAATTTTAAATCAATATGTGGTCATTTCTCTGAGTATGTATTATTAATCAAAAATGACAGAAATTGAGACACCTAATCGGAAGATGTCTCCATCTTGATTTCTAATTCTATTAACATGTGAAATTCTAGAGCAGGATGCAGATGTGGTTATCAATTTCTTAAGCTAAACAAATAACTTAAGGCCCAAAATCCATATTTCATTTTCTTTAAGTGATACGCCTAAAATTAGGGGGGAAATTAGTTATTGTTTCATGTCTGTGATTAAATAATTTATAAAGCCATATATAGAATGAGAAAATATAATATTTTTAACCTATGGAACATTAATAATAAATACATGACAAATAATATTACGTTGTTTACTGCAGATTTATCTACTGTATGTGATCTAATCACATTATTTGCAGTCTTATTTCATTTTGTTTCCCATTAACATCTGTTAGAATTGAGCTAAAAAATGTGATAAGTAGACTGCTCTGCTCCATCTGTTTGTGTTCTGTGCTAGTCTGTTGAAGAATTGTGCATTATTATACCTGCACTTGAATTGCTTTTTATTACTTGTACTTTAGATTTCCTCCTTATGCTGTAGATTAAACTATCCACTTATGTGCACATAGCTTGGCTTTTCGTTATACTTACACTCCTAAAGAGAAAAGGGAGCTTTTACATTGCCTTCCTTGGCTGCGATATTTCATTGTGAACATCAAAATTTAACTGCTTTTTCTGCATGATAATATAATTTAACTGAACAGTATGGAAGTTCTAATATATATTGCAATCTCATTTTAAAAAGGTAAAACACAATCATAGTTTTTAAACAAGTCCATAAGTATATAATTATACCTAGAAAAGTTTGTGTGCTATTATTCTTAAGAAACCATGTTGATGCTTTGTGCTGGTCCACTACAGTTTGAAAACCCCATATAACATCTGGATGATGGCTGCAGATTAATCGCACAGTTCAAACCTCTTTTACTTCTTATTAAATAAGCTCAATTGTTAAAAGGTAATGAAACTGTCCCTTACCCATTTTTGTTTTAGTTGTAACCATTCTATAATTCAGTGGGAGATAGGTGCCGTTATCTTGGGTTCATCAGTAACGGGAGAAAGGAGCACTATGTTATTCAATGGCTACAAAAAACTGTTTTTGTTGAGGGTTTAGTGATTCTTTAATTGATTGCATGAATCTGGATACATGTGTTTATGGTCTAAAAAAAAAAAAAAGTAATTAACCTCATGAATAAAATTTTAATTATTTTTCCATAAAAGACAGAAGAATGCAGGGCACTATATTTATTTTACTCTAGGCAGCCATAACGTGTGCACACCCAAATATCAGAGATTGTTATTTGGATAGTTAGGATAACTTAGGCGTGGTCTTGCTGTATTAGATTAGCCCAGGCTTGCTGGGATACTGGAATTGCCTCACAGGACACGTTTGCCCCCTGGATTTAAAGTGCAAGGTATACTTGCACTTTAAGGATACTCGAGACAGGGCGCAACAGGCAGACAAATAGAAGAAACCAATGGGATAAAAAGGGTAGACAAAGAGCCACAAGCTTTTATGGTAAAAAAGTATCCGGAAACAACCAAACATAATAAAGTTCTCCAGAAAGCATGCGCACAAATGAGCCAAAGAGGCCCACCGAGTGGCAAAGAAGAGGAGGAGAGGTTAGGAATTAAGGAGGGACCTCTGGACACTTAGAACCTGTCTTTGGTGGAAATTTTTTATGTAACTTTGAAATTCATTTTGCAGCATGAATTCTATGGGCAGTTACTCAACATCTTTCCTCAGGTCCATAGTCCTTCTAGTCAATAAGGTATTAAAAGGATTTAAGTACCCATCGAGAGTCCAAAACTTATTCTACCTCAAATTTAGGTTCTCCTTGAACATCCATAGGAGGATGAGGAGGATCTGAGGTGGATGCAACATGAAAAGTCTTTAACTGGTAACGTTATTCTGCTGATTTTTTAAGAGATTGGAAAAGTATTTTGGGCCAAATTTTGCAGATGGTTCACAAGATAAATTGGGTGTGGAAATCAGGACTAGATCTCCAGGAGGGAACAAATTTCTTTTTTTTTAGCTGCAGCTTGTTTTGAATTTGATTAAATGGTGCAAGATTTGAGACATATGAGTGAACCAATCCCCGAGAGCTGGTAGTTCAGAAGAGATGACTGAAAAAGTAGATTTGGGATGCAGACCATTATTGCACCAAAAAGAAGACTAGACAAATGAACAGCATTATTATAAGCAAATTCAGCAAACGGCAGGAATTCTGCCCATCTTTCCTTCACCTTTCATATAGCTTCAGTGGTTAATTGGTCTGGCCATTGGATATGGGATAAAAACCTGAGGAAAAAGATAAGGAAATGACAAGCTGAGAACAAAAAGCTTGCCAAAACTGGAAAACCAAGGTCTCTGGTATGGATAGTGGCATGAGAGTACTAGAAGGGGCTTTTCTGGAAGCTTTAATGCGGGCACAAACAGCACAACCATTAACATAACACTGTGTCCTTAAAAATAGATGACAACCAGACAAATTAGGTTAACCGGGATCATGTTTTCTTTTCTCCTGTGTGTCCTGAGAGTTTGGGGTCATGGAATTGCTGAAGGACCTGTAAATGATAGGTTAAAGGTACAAATAGACCATTCTTAGTGTTTAGCGGAAGGGACAATCCTAATGGAATGTTTCTATGGTTTTCAGTATGTAAGGTAATAATTGAGCAGGAGTGAGGGATCCAACAACATATCCTTCTGGAACAATGGCCTCAGTTAAGTTCTCAGAACTAGAAATGTACTTAGGAAAGTTTCTAGAAAGGGCATCTGCTCTAATATTCTTAGAACCAGTCTTAAAGCTAGTTCTAAGATTAAACCTAGAAAAGGAAAGAACTTACTGTGCCTGTCTAGGATTCAGACTTTTAGCTGCCTCAATATTTTTAAGGATTTTGTGAAGACCATAACTGGGTGATCAGCTTTTTCTAACCAATGCCTCTACTCCTCGAAAGCTAATTTAATAGCCAATAGCTCTCTGTTGCCGGTGATTTTAATTGAAGAGAATTTCCTGGAAAAAAAGCACAAGGATGCGTTTCACAGGACTGCCTCTACCTCTGAGGCATCTACTTTAAAAGGATATCTAACATCAGGATGGGAGCAGAATAGAAGGCCCTCTTAAAGGATAAGTGCACTGTAAAATCAAGTTATGCTGATTTGGAATCTGCAGCTTTAAAAATACTGTTGCCATATTTTTTTTCCCTATGCCCCTCCAGAGCCTACCTTTGTGCCTTGAAAGTTGCTGACATCTTGTTACTGGTTTGCTGAATGCTAAGCTCCGCACCTCTGAGATTTCCTCTGATTTCTCCTGCTTGAGCCTCAAACTGTAATGCCTGTGAGTTCTGTGCACTCTCCTGCATGACCTCAAACAGTAATGTCTGAGTTTTGTGCACGTGCGTGTAAAAAAAAATATGGCAACAGTATTTTTAAAGCTGCAGCTTCCAAATGAACATAACTTGATTTTACAGTGCACTTATCCTTTAAGACATTCATGCCTTCTGGGCTTCTCCTGACCAATCTGAGGGTTCTGCACCTTCTTGGTGAAATTAGTCAGCTGAGCAGCTACAGAGGAGAAATTACACAAATTTACAACAAATTTACCCAGAACCTCATGGAACACATACATTCTTGGATAACTGGGGAGTTGCTAAGACCAAAGGGCATAGCCAGGTATTCATAATGCGATCCTTAGTATTGAACGCAATTTTCCATTTGTCCCCCTCCCTGATCCTGATCAATTTATAGGCCCCCAAAGATTCAACTTGGTAAAGATCTTATTAAGAGACCTATAATCTATACATGACTCAATTCTTTTTTTTCTATGAAGATAAGGGTTGAAGCTGGCAGTATAACTTACATGAGTTTAGGAAGTTGACAAATTTGTGTTGGTCCCCAGAAAAATTTTTCAGCATTGGTACTTTAGGCTCCATAACTGGAACTGGGTCTTGAACTGAACCAAGAGCTTGAGGCAGCTGATGAGTCTCTTGGGTGTTAACCCTTTGAGCCAACTGATTATTAGCACCCAACAGTAGGTGGAGCTGCTCCTGGATTTCTTCTATAAAGGATGGTAGTAGGCCAGATATAATGTGATGCTCCAGAGTCCCTGATTATCCATTCAGTCTAGATAGGCCAATCTATAGCCACTTCACCAATAGACAAGCCCTTGTTTGCCGAGAGGCTAGAAGTGCCTTACCGGACACAGCCCTAAAGTGCAAGGAACAGCTGACAGAAGTAGCTTTTTCTTGAGTTTGTAGAGAATAAACAAATATTTACTTCATGTTTCATACTGAATATATACTGTAAATTCCCTGATCAAAGCCATGCAAGCTCCTTGTTGATGTACCTCAGGGTGAATTTGAACCTAGCACTTTAGTACTGCAAGGCATTAGTGCTAAAGTTTATGTTGGGTCTATGTTGTTTAAGTTGTGCAATTTATGAAATAAAGCTGATTAGACACAAAGATCTACTGGAAGAGTAATCATTAAACCAATTTCATGAGCTGTGCAGAGTGTCTTTTCTCTGGCACCTAACATAGTTGGATTTCTTGTGCATGTCCACACATCCTTAGTATATACTCAGATTCAAGCAAGTAGCAATGCAGTTTTTAAAATCTGCCCTATACCTAAAAAGGCAAAATTCTACAGAAGGACTTATCTTTGAGATCAGTCTTTCCATAATTTGTTCAACAATATTGACGTGTCTGTTGCTTTTCTGTCATTGATCTTTTTTATTGTGCTAGGTATAGATGGTGTTTTGTTATGTAATGTTTAACGGATCTCATTGTAATAAACATTTTTGCAGATTTTTTTTTTTTAAAGAAAAACTGCAAGCTATAAATGTGTTGTGCTTGTCTTGAGACTAGGAACCAAATGTAACTTTATTACAGCTGGTGGATGTTGTAGAGGTCTGATGGCTCATAATACAATTTTACTAATTTATTGAATACAAGTGTGTCTTTCACATACAGCTTCATTCCTGGCTGAAATGCTGTCAAGGGGGGAAATGATTACTATATATATATTTATGATTCATGGCTGCACAGATGGGAAAATTAATCTCACAGCTTTTTGGTTCAAATTTTAAATAATGTCAGCTATGTGCTCTTACATATGCTTGTGAGACACAGATAATAGCAAAGTATCTTACATAGTTTACAAAGTCATTGCAAGATTTAATGAAAAGTTTTCATGCAAAGAAAGTCATGCAACTGTAAGGAAAAGTGATACAAGCTTTGAAATTAGTATAAGCTAACATTATTGGAACTCCTTTTTAGTCAACTCCCAGAAATTAAATGTATGAGTCCAGTTTCACTCCTTTAACAGGAGTAGTTAACATTGCTGACATTTTGACACATTGATTTATGCAAATAAGTTTTATGAGTCTGAATTAAAAAAAACAATAGTTATTGTGGCTCCGGCTTACCCCCATGCCGATCCGATTGGTTGCCACAGTTCCTCTCCCAGCGTGCTCGTCTCCTGGATCGCTTCATCCAGTACTTAAACAGACAGGCAGGCAGTTTATTAGGATAAAATCTTTCTATATTGAATCATAATTAAAAACAAGTCAGTCACACTTGGTGCATACAAAAAAATTCCTGATGTGTTTCGGCTGTATAAACTCGCCCTTAGTCATAGACAGTGGACAATCACCCTCCCCTTCCTTTTAAAAACTTAACCTTCAATCAATCCTCCAGATCAATTAACACTCCAAATTAACCCTTCATGTTGCTACAGACATCATTATATTACTTGGTATTTCCAAACACCTCAATTGATATTTCATAATGGTTGAGGGGAAACTCTCCATACTCTCAACCACCTGTTTGTCTGTTGCAATACTACTTATTTATTATAACTCCCAATTAAAGGGTAAGTAAAGACAATTTAGCAAAAAATTACTTCTATCTATCTCCCATTCATAAGAAAACTTTTTTTCAACCTCACTCAGAAAATTAGTGAAATTCAAACCCTTTGGATTTTTCGTGGGCAACCTCAAATATACTCTCTTATTGATTTGATCTAGAACATCCCCACCTCTAGTTTGTTTAAGTATTCTCTCAATCCCCTGTACTATACACATATTCACATCCCACTGGAAACATTCTGGAAAATGACAGCCAATCGGTGACTTTTTGTCCCCTTTCTCAATATTTCTTAAGTGTTTCCGGATCCTCTCCTTTAATTAACGGATCGTTCGACCAATATATTGTTTGTTACATTTACCACATGTTACAAGATAAATTACATTCTTAGTATTGCAATTTATGAAGTCCTTCATCTTATACGTTTTTTTTAGTAACTACTGAATCAGAACTATCCATTTTTTTCATCCTCATACACGTCCTACGCCCATTTCCACCACATTTAAAGTTTCCCATTGTTCTAACCATGTTTTCTTTTTTTTTGCCCTTTTACGATCACTCCAGCACAAGTTGAATACCCTTTAATGTATGCCTAGGATGGCAACTTGATGCATGCAACAAAGTATTCCAAGCCACCTTTTTCCAATATACCACTCAAATCCTATTTTTTGCCTGTCTAAATTAAAAAATGAACCCACTAGGTGACTAAATAAAGGACTGAAAAAAGTGGCAGCAATGTCTACAATGCATTCCACCTACATTCCATTCCATACATTTTAAAGGTTGTAGTTCAGATATATAAAGTGGTTTGTTTGATACAGCTAAACTTGCTCAATAGAGCAAAGAGAAAGAGTTGAGGTAAGGGATACAGCATGACGTTCAAGGCCTTCCCATCAAGATGTTTTGGACTTAACATGCTGTCCAGCCACTAGAAGAGAAAAGGTCAAAGACTTACAACAGCTTTAAAAGTACTAAACCATTGATTGAGCATCACTTTTCCCAGGTAAGGCCCTAACATGTATATATGGACTCCCTAAGATACACAAGGAAGGGATGCCATCAACATCAACTCTGTATAGTAAAAGGTGACAAAATACCATATATAGCCAATATCTTAGGGCCCTGTGATTAGAAGATTTATTATTTGGAATAGAGGAAACTATGGTGCCTTATTATGTTGCATCCCTCTTCATATGTATACCCATCACCGAGCCTGTTGAAATGGTGAGAAAGTGTCTGTTATAGGACACCCTTGCCAGCAGGACAGATTTTAGCATAGAACAGATGTGTTTCATACTGGACTTGTGCCTTAATACCGCATATTACAAAAGTTCTTCAAGCATAAATATGGATGTACTATGGGATCTCCAGTTTCACCCATTGAAGCAAACAAGTACATGAAGGAATTGGGAACAAAGGCTCTTAATGCTTTCAAGGACATTACACCCAGCCACTGGTTCAGATAGATGGAAGAAACCTGGGTAAAAATCCACCTGAAGTATAGAAGAAGTATAAACCTTTACGGAATTGCTGTGGTCTAAAACATCAGATTTGCATGGAGGTACAAAACAACACTGGCTTTCTTGAACTGTGAGAATGGCAAACTGGAAGGTTTACAGAAAACAAACCAACACAAACCATTACTTAATGTTTGACTTCAACCACCCTTTAGATCACAAGCTGGGTGTCATCAGGACCCTACAACACTGAACCGAGAACATCCCCACTAGCACAGAGGCTAAGGAAATGAAAGGATAACCATTGTGTGTAAGTTTTTTAAAATACAGTTTAAATTAAAAGTACTTGGAACAGGGATATAAGACTGGTAATTCTTACCTCCCAATATTGTTTCTGTGAGGAGCATCAGCCCAAAGAAAACTGATTCTGCCAGTCTTCCTCCTGGCTTCAGCACTATCTTTAATAAATGATTAGTCAAAGACTAACCTGGCAAATGAAAACTGTTAGTGCTGTAGCTCCTTATCAAAAAGATATTGTAAGGTAGGAATAATCAATCGTACCTCCCTTCCCCAGGTACTTTACATTTTTAAAACGTTAAATTAAGTATAGTTATCCTTTAACCATCTGAGAAGCCTTTAAAATGGGTCAAGACACTGTTTAAGGAAAAAAGAATGTCAACATCTTGGCCAAAGGACAAAGAGGTTTAACACCAACTGCCTGCCATGTACAATGCTGTTTTGACAATTTCCCTGGGCAGTTTTTAGAACACCTCTTATCTACAATACAATCAATGCCTTGCATTCAGGAGGTCCCTAACACCTTTCTGTTATATGCTGATTGAGAAGCATTTCAGGGTATTTATTGGGAACAGATTCTTTTACAATTTAAATTAAGAAAGCCAGTAGGACGACTAGTGAAATGTCTTCAAGAACTAAACTTTAATTCCAGTTGATCTAACTGAATACCACAGATAAAATAATGTAAGGTTTTTCTGTGATATGAAAAATTTTAAAGGTTCCTGCAAGAGTAAAAATTTAGAGAAATAATACTACTATATTGAAACAATTTGTTATTGCACAAGTTATGTTGGTGGTTTACAGAGAGACAATCAGTATCTGCCTTATGCTGGTGATACAGTGGCCCAACATTACATTTATTAGATGTTTGAGCTCACCCAACCATCAATTCTATAGTAACCAGGAACAAATGTATTATTATTTTCTTGGCCAAATGATGATTTGTGATTAACATTAAACCACTATAATTAATTAACAGGCTGGGCAGTGTTCCAGAGCATGGCTGGAACATCAGCAGGTACTTTTCTGTGTTTGGGTACATTGAAATAGTTGTAGGTACCAAATATCTTGATCTGGATAGTTATGTACTAAACTACATCCTTTTGCAGCAGTTACGGTATTGAAGTACTCTGTTATGTGCTAGCTAATAAATACTGATTTTTTTTCACATAAAATTTTAAATTAGCCCAGATTATATACAAAATCCAATGCCGAATCTGTCCAATTAAAAGAAAAAGCAAAAACTTGAGGGGGGACACACACAAAAAAGATTACCTTTGACCCCATCTCAAGTTTGGGTCACTTGTCCATGAGGAAGTGGCAGAAAGCTCCCCAAATATCACTTCACCTACACAATCTGCTTAAAAGTAGAAGAATGCAATTCAGCAAAAGGAAACTATCAATTTTGGGACTTAGTTTCACCTACCTAGCTTTTGCTTGTCAAAACTACTTTCCAAAATTTTTACTTAGCATCTTAAATGTTGATTGTTTGTTGTATGTATGGCCTTCTGGTATTTCAGGTATTGTTTATAATAGGAACTATTATTTATTGCCACATGTAGAAACTGTAGAGCCTTGGATCTGTTAGCTTTGCTTTAGTATCGCAAAGGACAAAAAAAAAGTATATAATTTACCAGAGACAGTTTAATTCTTCCCCTGTTTTAGGTTACATGCTGTGTGTTTTATATACTATTGTCAAGCCTTTCTTTAATATAAAGCATAATATATAGTATTTGGGCATTTCTAGCAAAAGGAAAGGCAGTTACTTTAATTCATTTAATCTACAGCGCTGTTCCATTGGATCGTTAAGGTTAAGGCCACACTACAGCGGGTGTTAAAACACAGGAAAAGCACCTGAGCACATTTTTGGAGCTCATGCAATTCGCAAAAAAACGGTGATCGCATGCGTTCCAAAAAGTGGATCTCGGCACCTAGTGTGGCCAACAGTAGCGTGTGTGCGTTTTAATGCGCAATCGGATTGCACGTTAAAATGTGCTGGTGTGGCCTAGCCCTAAAAGAAAAGGTTGAGAAAATGTAAATGATGCTTTTTTTCTGCTACCATATCATTTTTAAATTTGTATTAATTAGACCATAGCATGTATATACTGTACAAAACTTGCTGGAATGTTATTGTTTTTTGGGATGTTTAAAGTATACTCTTCTCTGCAGCAATGATCATTTTTTGCATGGTAGAATTTAGTGACTGTTGTGGCTGTGCTTGATACTTTGTGATCTGTAACTAGTTTTATCATATCACTTGATTTCACTTGATAGTAAAATAAAAAGATACAGTTGCACAAATGTTGAAAAAAATATGCTTAAATATGCTTAAATAGAAGGGTTTTAAATATCTTTATATTGTGCAAAGGCGACAAAGTCACATATTTAGGGGGTGATGCATCAAGAGACATAATAGCTTTGAAGTGCCACCTCTTTCCAGTGTAATTAAGCTATAGCAGCTCCTGGTGCTTAGCAATTCCATCTTGAGTCCATGGTTACTTTTAGGTAGCTAACTGACTAAGTGTTCTTTTACCATTATTGCATCACTTACCATGTTGCGTGACAAATTTTTTTAGGACATACAGATGCCACAAAACTCATCTTAAAGTCACACTTATTACATTGGTTAATATGGCATTAAATCTGTGTTTTAGCATTGTGACACATGGTGGACCATGATCAATCAAACTTAAATAAACTGTGATTGGGCAAAAGAATTTTAATGTTGAGAAATGCATTTGGACATAAACAACATCAAGGCTAGATATAAGAAGTAAGGAGTTGACTCAAAAACAAGAAATTTGGGTGCTATTGTGGACAATAGCTCTAAGCAGTGCCATGCAGTATCTGCTAAAGCAAACAAAATTCTTTCCTACATAAGGAAACAGCGTCAAAGGAGCAGGGCATAATTTTGCCTCTGTATAAAGCCCTTGTAAGGCCTCATCTTGAGTATGCAGTGCAGCTTTGGGCATCAGTCCACAAAAAGGATATAAACAAATTAGAAAGAGTACAGAGACAAGCAACTAAACTTATAAGAGCAATGGAAAATTTGTGCTACAAAGATACATTATCCACTCTGCAAAAAGCAGAGTGGAGCAATTTAACAGCACAAGATGTCATTAGTCTTGCGGGAAGGGGGGAGTTATGAAGAGTATACTTTACTGTTCCTTAAAAATGCATGCTATTACAGGTTACATGTGTAAAATGTGAAATAAAAGCATGTTCCTGACATATAATTTTTTCTTTATTGTCATAATATGTTTTCTTAATATATACAGTACTGTCAAAATAATGTGTGTTGCTTCCAATTACACCTTACACCACTAGAATGAAGAAATCCAACAGTAAGCATTTTCATTATTTGTTATTGGTAGACAGAAGCTTTGCATTTCCACAGCACCTATGTCTTAGTTCAAGGGTACAACTACGTTAGGCTTCTTTTCTTTTGCTTATCTATGTTTTTTTTTTTAAATTTGAGCTGTAATTCAACAACCAATAGCCATGTATAATATTCTGTTAAATTATTTAAAAACTGTCATACAGAACTAACGTACAACAACTAGAAGAATTGGTTAATGAAAGCCTCTAAGTTTCCCTGACATACAGTGCCACGGTTAGGCTTAGGGGTAAGGTAATAACTTTAACTTTCACACTTTGACATATTTTGCCACAAGTACATTCCATGCGAAGTATTTAGATAATGCTATGCCAGTGGAAAAGAGCATTTGCTGTAGAAACACAGAGTAGGTCTTTTATATGAGTGAACAAAAAGTTACTTTAACTTGAAAAAGGTGTACTGAAAAGGTTTGAAGGACCATGGACACATTTTGTAAATTCAATCCATTAATTTAGTGTCATAACTTTGTATTTTTTTTTTGTCCATAATTTGTAATTTTTGTTCTTTATAGACCTATAGGGGGCATTTAGAATATAGTTGGCCTTTTGATGTAACAGGTCTGGTTTGTTGATCAATGGAAGTAAAGCATTTGTTTGATTTTACAGTTCATTACATTAAAAATAATGAAGTAAAATATGTAATTGTTAAATGTGTGTGATTATACATGTGTGTATATTTGAGCTGCTGATGAACGATGCTGTAATAAGGAGGAACATCTGTCCAACCTTGCAGTTCTTTCTTCCTAAAGAGCAACAATACTGAAAAAAATGACTTCCTCATCTTAATCTATAAATACATACATGAAAATGGCTATTTTCTATGGTCCTCTGGAGCTGGTGACATGATCTCCATTTAAATGTAATACTTGACATGGTGGAAGGTGTTACCAGTTGCAGAGAAGCATAGAAAGAAGTGAGAGCAGAACATGCATTCACTTTTTTTCACTTTTTAGAAGTGTTAATGTCATTATATAATTAAATCAGACCTTCCTTAAATGTGAATAACCTAAATGTAATTTATGTGTAATCTTTTCTTTGGTGCTCAATCAAACTAGGTTTTAAAAAGATACTTAACTACACTTATGTTCCTATTTATATGTTTATTTACCTCCTTAAATGAATTAGACTTCCAATTCCATTGTAGTATTTTTAAGCCATGTAGCACGCCTGACCTTTGATTCATTCTGATGTACAAATGTTTCTTTAATATTTTATGATTAGTGATAAAAAAATGTTTACATTTGCAAATAGTGTGTGGAAATCACCTGTCATATTTCAAAGGGAAACATAAGATTAGAAAGGACTTTCTCAGTGCATGAGATATATTTTATTTGACACTGTAATTGTTAGATTTTGCTTAAAACAAAAATAAACTATTATGAAGCACACAGGTCTCTTAAGAGGAGTGTTGATTAACATAAGAGCAGATGTGTACTTAAGTGTAAATAAACACAGCCAATTATACAGAAGGCTACCCTAATTATCCCAGTTTGTGGTGACATCATAAACCACAACTGTATTTGCATATGTTTGTATGTCTTCCTTAATTCAAATGAATGTGTTTAGTCTGAATGTGATTTTGCAAAATGTGCAGACATTTATCAAATGGCCTATCAGTAGCAGAAGCGCAGGCAGAGCTACTTCCAAGTTAACATTTTTGCTTTGATTACTACAAATCCATGGAGCCCTTGGGTCCAAAGCTTCTTCCACAACAGGGCTATTTGCAAATAGATTTTTTTTATAGCACATTAGAGCTGAAGGAGATTCCAAAGAAAATAGTTCTTGGAATATTAGAACCAGCTGTAACTTTCTTATACTGATGACTCATGCTTTTTTATTGGGTGGGAGAATGAGGCAAAAGACACACAGAGTCTTATTCAAGACATTGTTTGTTTTGCAAGGGGTATCCTAGCCACAAGCCAACTTGATCATACTAAAATGCAACTCTTGTTTATTTAATTTTTTTTTTCTTCTAACAGTTCCAATTATAAAAACAGAGCCCACTGATGATTATGAGTCAGCTCAAACCTGTGTCCCAATGAACCAAGGATTAACTCAATTATCAAAATCATACTACAGCCAACAGATCATGATGCCTCCTGATCCTGGTTCATGCCTTGTGCCTGGCTTCACTTCCTGTCAACAAAGAAACACTGTGATGTCATCTTCTCCTAACTCAAGCCCCAAGCTTCATGACCTGTCAGCTTCTGCATACAACAAATGCATCTCGAATCCAAGTCATAATCAGCTAGGACTTCAACAGCCCACTGGCGGGGTTCCTACCATTCAGGAAGTGCCACGGTCTATAGTTGTGCACCCAAGTTCACCCGATCAGTCATCCCACATCATGCTGCAGCCGCAGGTGAGTCTTCATCAGAGCAGTAGCTGTCCCCTTGGTTTTCAACAAACAGTCTACCCCAACAGTCCCTCTTCACCAGTTCCATCTATCACCAAAGAGCCATCCTATTTGCAGCCCTGCAGTCCAACTCACTCAGCAGTAATGGGTCAACCGCAGCACCAACAGCAGAAGGTTCAGAGAAATGAATCTCCACACAGTCAACCACTGTCACTGCCAGAGTTGCATGAGGACAGTAATCATAATTTGGCCCCTATTCCTGTAACCATCAAGCGTGAACCTGAGGAATTGGATCAGTTGTACTTGGATGATGGTAAGTGTTTCATAGTTGTTGAGGCATTAATTTGACTGTATTGCTGTATCAGTAAGTTTTTAATAAACCACATGCTAACTGTAGAGCTCAAAAAGGATACCACTAAGACTAGGGTCAGTAACAAGTTGATTTTTAATAATTAAAAATAAGAACTTTTTGTTTTTCTTGTAATGTGTGTTAAGAGCAAGTGCAGTTCAAAACCACTAAGCTTAGACACCAACTGCTACACGTAAATAATTGCAAGCCTATGCAGTTCTGCTCAAGCAGTGTGGTACTGGACTGTTGGGGCCTACCAAGAAATCTGAGACCAGGGGCCCACCTAACATTTCATATCTTCATTATCACTCATTAACATATCTGACTCCTGATGATTCCTATTGTTTATTAAAAGGATTTTATTTCTTTCCCTTTGGCTCTGTTTTTAAATTGTAGCAGTTCTCTCGGTTTTCTTAGGTGAGCCCACTGGGGGATTCCCCTGTTACCATGTGGGCCAGCCCGACACTGTGCTCAAACTGTGGGCCGAAAGCATCCCACCCGCCATTTTTGCACGGGTGGGATGCGCATGTTGCGTGTCTCACGTGTGTTTGCTCTGCAGTTATGCTAATATTGGAGCGCATGCGATTTGCAAACAAATGGTAATTGCATAGGCTCCAAAAACACTGCACAGCTCGCACTGACGTGCTAATGGATCACAAAAAAAAGTGTGGCTTAGCCCTAAAGGAGTTAGGCAGATTATACACAGAATTATATTTCAGCCCCTATCAATCCCCAGCCTAATATTTTTGTCATCTTGTTTGGGGATTGTCAGCAATAGATTATAGGTCCAGCTTGGCAATAACTGTCGATTGTAAGTATTTCAATTATTGTTGACAACAGTTTAATTCTTGACAGACATCTGTTTGGTATATTGAGCTGGCCCAAATCGACCCATGTGCACCAAGCCTAATTAGATTGGCTTTCCCTACTTCCCATTAAATCTTATGTTAATAAGTCACAATATACAGTGTTTGAAACTGCAAATTGTTTCAGTTTTCTATTTAAAGCAAGGACATAACTAATGCTTTTTTA
Organism: Hymenochirus boettgeri; assembly: GCA_019447015.1. NCBI lineage: Eukaryota > Metazoa > Chordata > Amphibia > Anura > Pipidae > Hymenochirus > Hymenochirus boettgeri. Next base: position 184,603,071 of record CM033474.1, on the reverse strand, counting down.
TTTAATAAATTTAAAAAGATCATCTTCAGTTTTCAATTCAAAGTAATTGGAATATTTTGTAACATACATCTGTGTGTGATTATCATTTGGGATAAAAGAGCATTCATGTTCTGTCTTTTCCATACAATTTTGGACATACTTTTTGAAGCAATCTTCAAAGCTAATCTCTTAAGAAAAAGCAGTAGAAATTTGGTTTCTGGGTAACAAGGGGTTGTTTTTACTATGAAGACAACAACACTAAGGGGAATGTTTATGAAAGAGCGTTATCGTATTATTACGTTTTTACTGTAATCTATGAACTAGCTCTATTACAGCATTGTATCACCAAAACAATTAGCGCTGCACATTGCATGGGGAAAACCCATGGGTATTGCAATTTATAGTTTCACTAGTACCACCGCTAATCATGGCCATATTGGACATAAATTAAAAAATTAAATAAAATTACTGACTAATAGAGTGGTGTTCTTGAGCTTGTCTGCCAGGAGGAGGGTGGAGGTGCAACAGAGGGTTGTGCGATGTGTGTATCGGGATGGATTTGCGCTCATCAGGTGCGTCAGGGGGGATACCCTAGCTCAACAGGTCCTTTGAAAGAGCCTTTTGGGGCTTAAGGAGTCTTGCACCTTAAAACCAAGACCCCACTACCAGGCTCTTAATAAGATCCCTTGTGGTCCCTTTGTTGGGGATCCCACAGCTTGAGCTGCAAAACTGCAAGGGCTTTGTTAAGAGCCAATGGGGTCCTGGTTTGAGCTGCGGTTCCCCCAACAAAGGCCCTCATAGGGGCTGCAAAGGCCTGGGAGGGGGTCCCGGTTTTGAGCATCAGGACCCCTTGTGCCCCAAATGGCACTTCTCAGTGCTGCAAGGGTCCTTGTTTTGAGCTGCGGGAACATTTAAGCCCCCAACAGCTTTTTCATGGGCCCGGGTGAGGGATCTCTATCTGTAGGGGTGGGGGAAATTATCCTGCTACCTGCAGTGAACCTCCCTACCTGATGGCCTCTACCTGACATGCACTACACCCACCCCTCCAGCACAACTCCACCCCGTGCCCCCCCCCCCCCCATGCGCTAGCGGAAGTTTTGATTTTACCGCTGAACAACGCAGCACAAAGATATGTTCGCCAGTTTATAAATTACAGAGTTAAGTTCATTAACTACCTGTTTTTACTGCGCCTTTATAAATATGCCCCTATGACTGCAGCTATTATTTTTTAGCAAAAGCAGTAGCAGTTCTAAAGGACAACAAAACCGTAAGTTTTAACTTTTTAAAAATGAAACGTATTTGGGGCAGGGAAGTAGGATTAATTATTCCTATTTCTCAATATATTATGTTGAGGAGCTATAGCACAGTTTTAATCTGTCAAATTAGTGTCCTGACTTTCTTGTATTTAAGGTACTGAAGCTAAGAGGAAGACAGGCAGAAGCTACTTTCTTTGTGCTTGTGCTCATCAAAGAAATTATATTGGGAGGAAAGCATTACCAATGCTACCTCCCTGTTTCTTTTTTTTTTTAAATGTATACATGCTAATGTTTTTTTTAAATCCCTGATTAACACATACTTTTTAAACTAGTGTTTAATAGTCTGTTTGTTGTATTCTCTTGTACCACCACATGTATGACATTTCTATTTTACTCTGCATTTCACTTCACTGGGAATTTCTAAGCAGTCACTTGCCAAAATTATGTTCCAGAATTCATTTCTGTGAGCTGAATGGGAAATCCTTTAAACAGCTACACTGTTTGCTTTATATAATTATCCAAAGAGATGCAATTGATTAATCTGTTGTGATTATTTTTCCTACTTCCATTTCTACAAACTTTTGTAACATTTTTGTATAGTTTTTATAGTAATTACTTAACGGACATTTTAAAAAATGTATATATTCATGTGTGTCCTTGCATTTACAAGGGAAACAAAAAAACAAACAAAGCAGAGTTAAAAGCAGATAATATACTTCAAATGTGCTTAACATCCTGACCACAAAGACACATTTTTTGGATCTGTGTTTGATGTAAAAAAAGACCAGTTCAAAAAGTGTTTTCCAGGGTACTAAGTCAATGCATGGCCTTGCATGTATCACCTGGTTTTAAAGGATAACTGTATTGCCTCAATGCATTTTTTTAAAAATTGCTTTAAAAAGAGTAAAGGTGTGCAGCCCTCCCTATACATTTTTTTTCTGATTTCGAGCCTCTCTCTGCCTTCAATTAGCCATGCTGTGATGGGGGCGTAACGATTCTGTCTGCCTCTGTCACTCAGAGCTAGCATGCGACATGTAGGTTGTATTCTAGCAACAGGACAGTTTAAGTTTGTTTGACTGGCAGAAGAGGAGGAGAGAGCTTGTAACAGACATTCCCACCAGCCAATGACAAGTAATATGTTAACGATGGCCCTGGGCCATCTAGGAGGCAGGCTGTTAGTACTCATCTTTGCTGTGTGATATCTAAGGGAGGGCAGCACGGTTGTAAATGAGAATAAGTGATTTCAGCTGCTGGAATTGTGGACATGTAATGGAGGTGATGTTGTTTTTTTGGGTGTTGTTGTCCTTTAAAGGGCATGTCCACCCCCAAAACTATAATCCCCCCCACTAATGGCCCCACCATGTAGTGTAATAAAATCCTTACCTCACATCCCAGCTCCATAAGGTTCTCCTGTATTTCCCCCCCCCCCCAAAGTCCTAAAAACTGCCCACCAGGAGCATAGCAGAGTCCATATAGGACTCTGCCTCCTATCTGGCCTCTCTCCCTCCCGTTTTGCAATCCCTCCCCCTACCATAAAACCCCTTTCCCATATAATAGAATAACTTCCCCCAGCCCCAACTGCTAAAAAATTATTTTAAGAAAGACCCCCGAACTCTACTTACCTTCCCTCTCTCCCCCGGCATTCTGAGAAGCCGGAAGCCGCGTCCATGATTGGCTGCCTCTCAGCCAATCACGGACGCGGCTGCCGGTCCTGCCCCCTGCTTGCAGTGTCATGCAAGCAGAAAGCCGGGCGTCGGAGGAGAGAGGGAAGGTAAGTAAACATCGGGGCACTTTCTTAAATTTATTTTATAGTGGTTGGGGCTGGGGGAAGTTATTCTATTATATGTCAAAAGTTGATAATAAGGGTGGACATGCCCTTTAAGGAAAGGGGCTGAAGAGACCTGCACAATCCTGCTGGGAAACTATAATTCAGCCAACATTCTTACGGTATATTGACAAACTGCTATTTTAAGTTTTTTTCCTGTTTTAATCTTATATATGCATATAGTCTAAGGAATTTTGTTTTTGTTTTTTTAAAGAAATAGCTATGTGTTATAAAAGAATTGGCATTTGCTTGTCTTTTTCTACATTAGATGTCTCAATATTTCTGATACAGCTTTTTTATTTGTTAGCATTTCTGGTATTTTAACACGCTCACTTCATCTTGACTGATGTAGCTATGTTCTTCCAAACCCATGTGATTGCTCTGGTTTCCAGTAGTCACTACATCATTAAAACAACATTCAGGTAGTTTGAAACTTTTCTCTGCAGTCTGGATACTGAATCTTGTACTTCCTCCCCATCCCAAGTAGTGGGGGAGGGCAAAAAAAAAAACAACTAAATTTCCTAATGGAAAATATTACTAATCTGGCCCATGCCTGAACTAGTCCCTCTGTATTTTTAATGATGATTGAAAATGTACATGTTAAGATAAGACTTTTTAAATTTTTAAGATTTGAATGTTAGAGAAAAAACAAGTTAATAGAATAATTAATTTGGGTTCCGATTTTTATTGCATTTTAATGTTTACTCCTGTCAGATGAGAAGCACCCATACAAATAGGGTTCTAAGGATTCCTTTTCCCTATTTAACCTGCAGGTACTGCATTTCTCTAGGCGCTTTAAAGTAAATAAAGTAATAAAGCTGGCCAAACATGAGTCTATCGGGGAGATCCAATACCTGACGCCGCGTTACTTACCTTAGCCCGATCCCGCGATACAATAACTGACTTAAACGATATTACGTCAGTTACTGCATCGCGGGATCGGGCTAAGGTAAGGAGCGTGACCTTAACGCTCCTAAACCTTTACCATTAAGTTTCGCGCTACGATGTAGGGCAAACCCTAACGGCAGGGGTTTTGGATCTTTAGCACAGCGCTGTTTCCAAAAACATTTGGAAATGGCGCTGTGCTCTAAATTCCGTCTAAAACCCATGTTAAACCGAAATTTTTCGGGTTAACGTGGGTTTTAGACGGAAAAGGGCTATATTGGATCTTCAGTCAATTTGTAAAAATTTGATTCCTGTTCTCACTTCCGTGAATTCGACCAACCAACATTATGGGACAGAAGATGATCGGACCAGCTGAAAATGTCTAGGTTGCATATGTTGAGCAGATTTCAAGCTGAGATCAACTGTGCAAGATGGTTCAATTGCTAGTACTGTGTGTATTTTACTTTGTGGCAAATGCTAACCTTTGTTTCTCCTTTTCTTCTTTATACTTAAGGCGATTTGGCTGGGGTATTTTTTGCACCATATTTAATGGTTTGATTAATTTGTCTTGTGTGAAACCCTTTTCTTGTTTCCTGATTATTCTATTGGCAGATACCTGGTAGTTATAATTGTTAGATGCTATGCGTCTGGCCCGTATTTATTGTCCCTTAGGTAAATATTTTGGGGCTATGGATACTGCTCTAAGCATATTGGGTCTATCTGTAGGTTTTGTAAAAAGGGATGTTTCTTTTTCGTTGTTCTTTATCGAGATGGTGACATCTAGGAAGTTTTTGCTTGTGTCTATTTCTTAAGTGAACTTAATTATAGGATGTGCCCTGTTCGCTTCATCTAACATTCCTATAAACTCATTCGTAGTACCTCGCCACAATATGAGGAAATTGACTACAAATCTGAAATACTCGATTATGTAATAGCTTATATTTGACAACGTGCATTAAGATGTTGGTAAAAGATGGTGCCACAGCTGAACCCATGGAGGTCCCTTGTTGTTGTTAAAAAAGAAATTATCTTCAAATTAAAAATAATTATTTTTCAACACAATAGTCAATCACAAAGTATATGAGATGGTGTGGTAAGTTAGTAGTGAGTAGGAGATCCTCCACATACTTACGAGCTCACAGGCATTATTGTTTGAGGCTCAAGCAGGAGAAAGCAAAGGAAATCTCAGAGGGGTGGAGCTTAACATTCAGCTAACCAGTAACAAGATGTCAGCAACTTTCAAGACACAAAGGTAGGCTCTGGAGGGGTATAGGTAAAAAAAAAATATGGCAACAGTAATTTTAAAGCTGCAGCTTCCAAATGAACATAACTTGATTTTACAGTGCACTTATCCTGGGGGATGGAGGTGTATAAGCTACATATATACAGGTAAATATGACATTCTCCTTATCTAGGTTTACCTCCGTCAATATTTGCAGTAAATGAGTGGTATCTTTAAGGCATGTAGGGATTTGTGTTACCGGTGGTTGAAAGTATGTATCCAAATACTTAGATTATGGTTCTAGTACCGAACCTATACCCAACACTATTGGCATGCCTGGTGGGTTGTATAATGATTTATGTATTTTGGGTAGCAAGTACAGAACTGTCCTACGGGTGTATTTCCATCAGGAAAACTCTTGTGTTTCTTAGAGGATTAGTTCATTATCATAATCCTCATTAATGAACACATTTATTTGATTATGTTCTAAAGTAGGATCTCTTCCGATCTGTTCATAGTGACCTGGGACATTAAGTTGGTTGAGTGCTTCTTTAATGTACTACTGTTTGTCTAACAATAGTATAGCTCCCCCCTTATCTACAGATTTTATTACTATCTCTGTATTGTTGGATAGTTGTGTAAGTGCTTTGAATTCACTTTGGCTTAAATTATCTCTTCTACAGTGATACTCATTTTTAAATATTTTATGCACCTGGGCCATCACAACCTGTTCAAATGCTTTTAGGGAGTCTTTTTTTATTTCTGGTGTAAACATGCTAGGGTATGTAAGACCTGTCTGGGGTAATGGTAATACTATCTTATCTTTAAAATACACTTTTAACTTATTACGTAGACATTTTTGGAATGATATTTCCCAGCAAAGAAAGTGAGGTTTGTATGAGGGGACATAGCCAAGACCTTTATTTAAAACAGAAAGTTCAGATATAGACAGAGCATATTTAGAAAAGTTAATTACATTAGTTACCTCAACTTCGCTCTGCGTGGATATCTGGTGCGGTTTGGAGGCTGTTTTGTACTGCTGTCCATGGAATAAGGCTGTGATAAAAAAATTGGACAAATCTGGAGATGAAAAGCCCTGTTCTGATGAGGTTCTGCTGGTTATGGGTCACACTTGAAAAAGGACCAAAAGAGTCTGAAACATGTTATGTGGTATTTACGAATAAACCTGTTGCTTGAATTCGTCAGGTACCTGTAACTATATTTGAAACTACTATTGAGGTGTTGGGAACAGGATACCAAGGCATACTTGGTGACATCCAATTGAGGAATACTGAAAACCAGGTCTTACCAGTGCCTTGTTAATAGGGAGAATAATAATTTTCTCCCTTGAATCTATTCCCCTCTTTATACAAGACAATATCTTGCTAGCTGTAGTCGTGGCTGTCTGGCATTGTGTGCAACAGCTGTGTAATGAGCCCCACCCTAAAAAATCAATATTTTTTAAGCTAGTTATACACCTGCAACCATTCTCTGTCCTTCCCTCCACCTTAGGAACAGCAACATTTTTCTAAGAAGCTTAGGGGTGGGACTTATAATTCAGCTAATGATGCTCCGTCCCAGCAGTAGGATACAAGTGGGCATGCTCATGCCTGAGACTTCGGGCAGAGCAACGGGGCCAGTGATTTCACAGTTTACAGTGCTAGCAGGAAACACCACCATTTATGCTGCTGTAATTTCTTCAAAGACTTCAGCTAGACTTATGATCCTGGAGTCATTTTAAAGGTAGGAGTGTGCTATTTTTGATAGAGTGCACTTGTATGGAGACCACAGTTCTTCTTTAAATGGAGGTGTACTGTTAATCTGCAGCAACCAATTAGATATTATCAAATATAAAAAATGTTTTTTAACTGTAGTAGATTAGTTAAAATATATTATCTGATTGGTTACTGCAAATAAACACAGGCAACATTTTGCAGCTCTTATTAAATAAGCCATGGATTTTAATTTGTGCTATAAGCATAATTTGTTATTAGCAGTTTTAATATAACTAATGTAGATGAGAACTTGAGCTTGAGCACCTTATTGCTGATTTAAATAAATAGGTTTATAGAAAAAGGCATACTGTCATGTTTAATTAATACATTTAATTAAATTTAAGCAAAGTGCTGGGTTGATTGTGTTTTAGTATACTTATGTATGCTTTTGCACACATAACCCCCCATCTCTATTCTCCATCCATATTGCTTTTCTTACAGCCCAATCTCTATAAATAATATTTCCTTTAATGTCCTCTGAATGCTGAATGCTCTTCTAATTAAGCATGCCATACTTCCAATAATAACATGTGTGATCACTCCTTTAGTTTACTAATAAACTTAAATGTTATTTTATGTCTGGTGACTTCTGCCTGCTAATTATTGTTCTTGTAAAGTCTGTGTGCAGGATAAGGTAAGGAGCGTGATCATAGAGTTTAGTCATTCTTAGTTTACTATTAGGGCTAATCCCACTATGTGCATTGCGTTTTCCCTTTTAAGTTCTGGAAAGTTTGCGGGTTAACAGATGTGATTTTCTATGCGTTTGTCTGCGTGTGTCCGCGTTTCCCAGTCCATTTGCGTTGGTGTGCATTTTTTGGAAAATCACAGGAAATACTGGAGAAAACGCAAAAAAAACCCACAAAAAAATAAGTTTGTCCACATTCATCCACTTTCTTTTTTTGGGTTCCCATAGATTATTAAAGTGCTATTCTGACACACACGGACAAAAGTCTTGCATGCATGCGGATAAAAAATGGACCGATTCGATTTGTAACATAAATTATATAGTGGGAACGGATTCTTGCAATTTCCATTATATTTTAAATTACATTGCTGTTATATCTCCCTTGTTATATTGTTCAAGAGCAAGAATACACCAGGAATGTAGAGGGAACTTGATTTATTCATACAAAGCAACAAGTATATCACATTTTCTTATACCATGCTATTCCTTAGCTTACTTCCAGGTACTGCCCCCTTTCCCAGCATGCCTCTATGCTTTAAAAAAACAGTATTAACTAAACATTTAAATGTTACATCATCCCTCTTTTTTTTTTTTTTTAAAGATAAACATAAAACATATACAAATAGAAATGAAAGAATCAACGGAACACAGGTATATTAAAATACACATCAGTTTATATTATGAAACGGCTTATATTTCCTCAATAAGCCTTGGTGGGGGTTTTCGTGTTTGGCAGGGGTATCATCTCACTGAACACGGCTCATCCTGAATCTGAGACTGACCACCACTCCTTGGGGATGCTGGAGTATCAGCAGGTGTATGGATGCTTTCAGGTGATTGCACAGGCCCTCCTAATGTATGATGAGAATCTATGACTCCTGTCTGTGCCTGTGGTATGTTATTCAGACTAGAAAGAACCTTAAAGTATGAAGCATTCCAGGTTATGCTATATCCATCTCGTTGTGCCGTGATAATGCTACCTTTTTTGGCTATGACACAGTAAGGCTTGGGATTGTATGCAAAGGTTGTTTTGTTATGTCTCTTTTGTAAAACAACCACCCTATCATTTAGACATGCATAGGAGGACTGAGCATGATGTCTTTGGTCCACGTATAGTTTCATTTTCTGTTTGGATTTAGAATCTGTTTCTCTAACAGAAGAATCACTAGGTGGTTGATTGCGTGCACTGGGGACTTCTGGAAGAAGAATATTGCTCTGGAAGAAGAAGATTGTTCTGTTAAAGACACGTTTTGCAGAAGAAACATTAGTGGATTGAGTGGGGAGTGTTTTGGTAATTGCATAAAAATGTATATAATGCCTGCTTTAGTGGAATTTGTTCTAGATAAGCAGCCTTGATGCTCTTACTTAGAGTACTCATGAACCGTTCCATAATGCCATTAGCTTGTGGCCAGCAAGGGATTATTTTTCTGTGTTTAAATCCAAGATATGCAGCAAATTGTTGAAACAGATGTCCATTAAATGGTGGCCCGTTTTCTTTCTTTACCACTCAAGGTATGCCATACGCTGAAAATTTGCTGTCCAACGCAGGTAGTATAGTGGTAGCTAATGTGGATGTAATGAATAAAATATCAGGGTGTCTTGAATATTCATTTACAACAAGTATGTACAGTATTGGCCATCGGGTAGGAAGACAAATGGAGTGGTTCAGGCTTGGAAGAATTTGTTATTACTTGGCAAGTGGAACAGTGCTGTATAGTGTTTTCAACTATTTGATGCAAGTTTGAAAACCTAACTGAGAAAAGTTTGCCAAAGGGACTGAGGTACTACTAATTTAGTTCTTTTTAGAATGAGATGGTCCTTAGCAAGGGAAAGTTCATCTTTGATAGCTGCAAATGCCTTTAGTTCACTGATGAGTACTTCAGGATCAGGAAAGGTAGCTCTTTGGTTTTCATGCCATCTGTTGGTTTTAATTATGTGTATTAATGCAAGAAGAGTTTTGTCCTGTTTGGTTTTCGGCACAGCGTGTGCAGCAACAAAGTTAATATATTCTTCTGCAATAGAGTTTGTGGAGTAGAGGGATATCGTGAAATGTAATCAGCAGGATTGTTATATTTTCCTGGACAATAAATTATTTTGTAGTTATATCCTTGTAGTCGTAAACCTTACCTTTTAATTCGAGCAGGCATTTTTTACTCTTGGATTTCCAAATATGGTAATAAGAGCCAAATGGTCAGTAACAATTGTAAATGGTGCTCCATATAAAAATAAGTGAACGTGTTCACATCTCCAGATAACTGATAGACTTTCTTTTTCTGGCTGAGAATATTTCTTTTCTGTAACTGTTAGACTTCTGCTTGCATAAGAAATAGCTTGTGGGTCTGCGTTTTCTGGTTTATATTGGACAAGAATGGCTCTGAGTCCAACTGGACTAGCATCCACAATCAGTTCAGTTCTTAGTGCAGGATCAAAATAAGCCATGATAGTCGCAAGTTTGATTGCTTCAAATGATTTTTGACATGCTGACGACCATTGAAATGCATATCCTTGTTTGGTGAGGTCTCGCAAAGGTGCACTGATAGTGGTAAAGTCTTTGATGTACCTAGCACAGTAACTGGCCATGCCAAGAAAAGAGCGAACTTCATTAACGTAATTTGGGATTGAATTTGATTTTATTGCCTGTACATTTTTAGGATAAGGTTGCATCCCTGCAGCGGAAAATATGTGGCCATGAATTTACATTAGTCTTTGTTGAGTGTAAGTCCTTGGGATGATAAGCACTCAAATACTGCATGCAGGGCAGAGTTGTGGTCATTCTGCATTTTTCCAAAAACCAATATGTCATCACTGTAATTGAGTGCATTAGGAATATGTTGAATAATGTTTCTTAGCAGCAGCAGAGCTAACACCAAACGTTAATCGTTTGTATCTTCGCAGACCAACATGTGTGGAAAATGTAGTAATGTATCTAGTTTCTGGACTGAGTTCCAGTTGGTGATCACCCTTGTTGAGATCCAGTTTAGAGAACACAGTGGCTCTTTTTAGGAGATAAATAACATCACTGAGAGTTGTGTTTGACAGCATGTCAAGACACAAATCCTGCGTGTGTAGACGCATGTCTACACAAATCCTTATTTTAGTTGGATCTTTGGGTTAGGGTACAGCAACTTTGGGAGAAACCCATGATGTGTTGTTCCTCTAAAGACTTTAGTTTGTCTTCAATCTGCTTCCTCGTGTGAAAAGGAAGCTGTCTGTGTGGTTGTGAAATTAGACAAATGTTTTTATCATGTGAAGGTGAATTTGAAAATACTTAAGTTTACCATGATCCACAAAAAGATTGGAGTAATTGTTGTAAAACATAGGTTTTATCCTTGTAGTATATATCTGATTCAAATTTACCTATTGTCGGTTTGAGTTTGAGAGCCATAAGGGAAAATTTAGTTTTTTACAGGTACCAAAGCAGGTTTAGTGCTCAGTTGACAATATGTGCACGTGTCTATAATGTTCACAGAGGCTCCTAGTAAAAGCAACTGCAGTGTTAAGGAGAGATATTGTGATGATTTGGAAATGAACAGTTTGTGCAGTGGATGTAATAACCACCAAGGCACTGCAAACAGTAGGTGACTCATCTCCAGAGTTTGTCCTGAATGTATTTGACTTGAGCTGAGCTCAGTTTATCTGATGTGCGTAGGGATGACTTAGGAGCAGATTCAACCACAATCGCAAAATGGTTCAGTTTTCCACAATTAGTACATTTACGTGCTAGGCCCGGACAGTCACCATTATGAGGGAAATGTTTGCCACATCTGTAGCACATCTTTGAGCAGTCATTGCCTGTAGTTTTGCATTTAGTGTGCACAAGGTTGCCCTCCTCTATGACAGCAGCTTGAGTCTCAGAAATTTCCAGGGACCGTGCCATGTGTAGAAGATCCAGACAATCTGCTTGTAAAGCTTTGTGCTGTAGCTTCGATGATGTGCAGGATACAATGATTTGTGTTGTGATATTTATAATCAACATCAGCGAAATTGCAGCTTTGTGCTAATTGTCTCAAACGGGTGACAAAGATGTCCATAGTCTCCTGGGGTAGTTGTTTAGCAATTCTGAACTTGTATATTTCATATCTGATGTTTTGCTTGGGATTAAAGTATTCAGTTAGTGCTTTAGAGAATTTTGAGTAGTCAGTAGTGCTGTCTGTAGGTAAGGTGCAGTAAATCTCATAAACAGGCTAAACAGCAGAACCAGCATAATGAAGTAATAAAGCTTTCTTGCTTTTATCCTCTGTGATAGCCATGACCTCTGGATTTTCAAAACAAAGTAGCCATTTTTCCCAATTCTGTGCTAGATTATTGGTATCAGACTAATCAAAGTTGGGGAAGGTGTAGTTGCTTGTCCATATTAACTTTACTTTTGAAGCAGCAGTGATAGTTCAGTGCAAAAACGTGTACTTTTCAGAAAAAAGAGCAGTATTTTTTCATCCCAATGACCTACATCTGCCAATTCAGCATTTTGTCTGTGTATAAATAAATGCAACCGAAATAAGGACTTCCTGTTTGCAGGACCCCTAGTAGAGACCGTTATGGTCTTGCCCTTGACCCAGCGCCTGGGTTGATACAGTTGCTCAGTAGAGATCTTTGACGCATCCAACAGCCAATCAGCAAAAATAACTGTTAGTAACATTCCAAAGATGTGGTGCATCCTGGGAAGAAGAAGGACTGTTAGAACCTGAAATGTCAGCTCACTAATGTCAACAGCAGGGAACAGCAAAGGGTATGAAATCAACTGATTTTTCAAAATGGGAGAGAATATGTAGAATAACTAAGAAGGCATTTCACAAACTAACAATTTAACAAATATTGGTAAGTTCCACTGAACTATCCCTTTAAACTGAACAGTGCAGAAAGTGAAAGGAAAGTTGTGCAGTCTGCTGTAGCTGAACAGTGACACCCAAGTGAATAGTTACTGGGTCCTGTACAGTATGTGGAGGACTTGTACTGGAAGTCAGTAGTATGCTGGTACTCACAGGGGTAAAGTCTTTAATCCTCGTCACCAGTTGTTATGTCTCCCTTGTTATATTGTTCAAGAGCAAGAAGACACTGGGAATGTAGAGGGAACTTGATTTATTCACACAAAGCAACAGGAATATCACATTTTCTATTCCTTGGCTTACTTCCTGGCACTGCCCCCTTTCCCAGCATGCTGCTATGCTTTAAAGAAACAGTATTGACAAAACATGTAGATGTTACATTTGCAATTCGGAAAACGCAACACACATAGTGGGACCTAACCCATTACTCCTTGTGTATGGCTTTACTACCAAGTGATTATTTTTAATTTCTTATGTCAGAGAAATGTCTAATGACCTAATGTAGGTCATGTGATACATAAAAAACAAATATATTGGTTTACCAACATTTGTACAGTGGGTTATCAATTTGTTCGGCCAAAATTTGTTATATAGGGGACATTCTTGACTGTTTTCTACCATTACACTATTGGACTTCATTCTGTAATGGCATATACCAGTGCAGGGTTAGGAGGAAAATAAATGCGCTTTTTTTTTTATAATCTTCTAAAAATATATGTGAACAGTATATTGTGCCATGGGAATGTCCCTAATCGGAGTTTGATAGGAAACACAATAGGAGCAATGCACTGAGACTTTGTCATTTTATCCCTGCCTGCACTTTTAATTATCATTCTCATGTCTCAATCACAGTGGTCTTTTTCTTTGTAAGCAGACATCAGGGGGCCAGCTGCTACCAAAAAAAATCTGTTTTTATGCTTCTGTTATCAGCTCCCCTTTTAACTCTCCTGTTCTACTTTCCCAAACTCATTTGTAGTTTTCCACCTCATTTGTGAAATTCATTACCCTGGGACACTTCTCTAATCAGACTCGTGCAGCTGCTGTTTTTTTAGATATGACAGGAAGTAGGCACCAGATAACGTGGAGAAAAAAGTAAAAAGGGATAAAAATTCATCTTGATTTTACCAAGACTCTGGCTCCACTACAAAACTGTTAAAAAAGTAAAAAAAAAATTGTAGACATTGCTGTCTGGACTGTTGATGTCAGGATAGAACATTAAGCCATCACCTTCTGTTGGGTACTCGTGGGTTATATGATACGTCTCTTTAAATCTTGGCTGAGTTTAAAGCTCCACAGTATAGAGATGGAACTGACACGTGTACAGTAAAACACTTGTGCTTGCTCAGCCTTTTAATGAGAAACCCCCTTTGCTTAAAAGTAGGACAGAATCCATCACAGATCTTCAGAATCCCTTAAACGTTCTGTATGTGTTCTGTTGCTCTCTTTCATTTCTACTGATTGTCAGAAATGTAAACTTCTAGATAATTTTTAGTTGTGAAATTCTATTCATTGGTACAAGCAGGTGGACGGTTTCTTTACAGCATTATAGTTTGTCTCACCATGTACAGTTATTTATGAATTTAAACACATCTGTTATTTAGTAGGGTAAATGCACAAAAACTGGTTGTGTTTCAGACTTTAAGATCTGTTAACAACAGACAGTGCTTAATGTGATCTAATATAAAAAACAATAAATTAGATCTAAGAAAATGGTTCCTTCCATTCGTAAAAAAAAAACACACCCACTGACTTTTTTTTTTGTACACTAGTAATCTAGTTAACATCTGGGAGCAATTATATTTTAAGATTTTTTTTTTTAATTACAGACTCCAGATGAGTTTTGTCATAGAGGGTGCCTGTATTCTATAGTGACAGATGTTAATATCCAGAATTCTATGCAGCTAGCCAGGATGGGGAAGCCGTGCTATTTGCTTGTCTTGGCTCATCTTTCTTATTTCACATTGTAAGACTCCAAGCTGCCTTAATACACATCTTTCTATTTTTTCATTCTCTCTACTATTTTAGGAGTAATTATCCGGAAGCTAAGCAATTACCAAGCACTTAAGTGTTTTGATTATTTTAATGAGTTTAGGTACTATCCCCAGAAATCCCAGATTCTTAGAGCAGAAAGTTCTATTTGGTGATGGAAAAGAAAATCTACATTAAAGAGAAACCAACAGATTAAAGGGTATCTTCACCCCCAAAACCAAAAATTAGGAAGAAGCAGGAAATCCCCCAAACCTAGATGCTAGGTTTAACCCCCCCCCCCCCAAAATGGATTTTTAATGCCCTTGTTTCCTCATTCCTGGGCCCTTCTGCTGCTTCAGTGCACAGAACAGCAAAAGAGTCTGGACCGGCAGCCGCATCTATGATTGGCAGAGACTCAGCCAATCACTTACGTGGCTGCTGGTCCAGCCACTTCTGCTTCTTTCGTGCGGAAGAGCAACAGAAGGCAGCAGAGGGAACGGTAAGTACATTTCAGATATGGGGGGGGGGATTTCCTAGCCTCTTCCTGCTTCTTCATTTTGGGTTTTGCTTTTTTGCAGCAGGAAAAGGGAGGAGAGCACCATTGCGCATTCCTCAAACCTCTGAGAGGCGCAGGGAGTGGCAGAAACATAATATTCACCGAGAGGCTTCCTATTGCTTAGTTTTCTATACTAACCTGCAGGACAACCTTTTCAGAAGAGAAGGGTAGGGCTTGTTTAACACTACACAGTGGGCTTAACTGTGGGGGAAATTTTAGTTGGGGGGTGGACATGCTCTTTAAAATTAATAAAAGTCATTAGGTTAAAAATTATATCCTGAGGACTTTTTTTATATTAGTAATATCAATTTATTTTCTAATAATTTCATTTTGATGCACATTCAAGGGACATTAGAACATATTAATTTGGCTTGAAATTAATTTGTTCTATTCTTCCGCTTTTTTGGACTGTTTTCGATATATAGAGACACATTGAGAAGTGTGCCATTACCTAACTAAGGAGTCTGTAAAAGCATTACCATATATCATATCACTATCATATAACTACACAAACAACACACACACACAATTTTAATAGAGAAGTGTGTGTGTATTTAGAATGAAGTAAGGCATTTAGGTTTTAGCATCCTGTGGTCCTCCAGTTGTTTACAAACTACAACTCCCGGTACTCCCTGCTGACATCAGCTTTTGGTGAATGCTGAGAGTTGTAGTTTTAAAGCATCTGCAGAGCCCCTCACAAGCTAACCTACCCTTTTGTTTCCACAATCAAAAAAGGTTAGTTTTATTGTGTGAAATGCAAAAACATACCACCTAACACCGCACAGACAGAGGTACACACACCTACTCATACACTCTTACAACCCATTTTACATTCCATTTCCATGGCAACCATACCAAAATTAGTTTTATGGTCTAACATGCAAAAACGTGGTTTTACAGTCATAAACTCAAAAACATACTCCACCAAACAGACACAGGTACACAGACTTACTAATTAACACCACCTCACATTTCTGTCTCCATGACAACCATATACACAATAATAAAAATATATGTATTTAATCAGGATGTATCTGTTGTATTCAATTAGATCAACTGGACTTGAAATGTAGTTCTTGAAGACGTTTCGCTAGTCATCCGACTGGCTTTCTCAATTCAGAATGACTTGTACAAGAATCTGTGGCAATTATGTACCCTGGAAAATCCCAATTAGCATATCACAGCCAGGTGTTAAGGGTGTGATTAGATAGTGGCTAAGAGGTGTTATAGGAACGCCCAGAGTAAGGTGTTAAAACAGCATTGTACATGGCAGACAGTTGGTGTCGAACCCCCCCACCTCTATTTAGGCTTGGTTTCTTTATTTTCACATAAATGGCCTCCTTAACACCTCTCTTGAACCAGTCACGTTCCTTCGCCAGTATGTTAACATTACAATCTTCAAAGGTATGTCCTTTATCCTTAAGATGCAGATACACGGCTGAGTCCTGACCCGAGGAATTGGCTCTTCTGTGCTGGGCCATACGTTGATGCAGTTGCTGTTTGGTCTCCCCCACATACAAATCAGAGCATTCTTCACTGCACTGCACTGCATATATGATGTCGCTTTTCTTGTGTTTTGGTATTGGGTCTTTCGGATGTACCAATTGCTGCCTCAGTGTGTTGTTCGGTTTAAAGCAGACAGGGATACGATGTTTTTTGAAAATTCTTCTTAATTTCTCGGAGACCCCTGCTACATATGGGATGACCATGTTCTTCCTCCTGTCTTGCTTTTCCCCTTCACTGTTGGTATTTGTGTTCTTTTCTTTCCTTCTACTTCTTTTGACAAAGGCCCAGTCTGGATATCCACAAGTTTTAAGGGCTCCTCTGAGATGTTTCATTTCTTTAGCCTTCGCCTCTGTGCTAGTGGGGATGTTCTCGGCTCTGTGTTGCAGGGTTCTGATGACCCCCAGCTTGTGATCTAAAGGGTGGTGGGAGTCAAACATCAAATACTGATCTGTGTGTGTTGGTTTTCTGTAAACCTCTACTTCCAGTTTACCATTTTCCTTAACTTCTACCAAGCAGTCCAAGAAAGCCAGTTTGTTGTTTTGTACCTCTTCCCTTGTGAATTTAATGTTTTGGTCCACCGCATTAATGTGTTCTGTGAAAGCTTGTACTTCCTTCCAACTGTCTGCCATGTACAATGCTGTTTTAACACCTTACTCTGGGCGTTCCTATAACACCTCTTAGCCACTATCCAATCACACCCTTAACACCTGGCTGTGATATGCTAATTGGGATTTTCCAGGGTACATAATTGCCACAGATTCTTGTACAAGTCATTCTGAATTGAGAAAGCCAGTCGGATGACTAGCGAAACGTCTTCAAGAACTACATTTCAAGTCCAGTTGATCTAATTGAATACAACAGATATACCATGACCTGGATGAATGAGAACCTTCACAAGCTTAATCAGGATGAATTATGAAATAAATATGCCCTCTTTCATTGTCATAGCAATGAAGTTTTAAAACCTGCAGCACATACACACACATTCCCTTTCAAAATGCAACATTTCAGCTGTTATGCAGCTGTGCTTAATAACTTGTAGGATTGTTGTTTTCATTCTTTTTTTAAAGGAGAACTAGAGTGCCAATAAAGATTTTTTTTTAAACAGTTATAATTAAAAGTACCTGGGGCTGGGAGGTTGGATTGGTAATTTGTACCTCCCAATATTGTTTCTGTGAGAGGCACTCAGTGCTTTAGCATGAGCTTTAATAAAGGAAAGTCCAGGACTAACCTGGCAGATGAAAACTACATGTTAGTGCTCCTCAACAAAACGATATTGGGAGGTAGGAATAACTAATCAAACCTCCCTGCCACAGGTACTTTTTATTTTGGCTGCAATTGAATAAAGAGAGAAAAGGGGAACATAATGGGAACATAATTTAAATTACTTTTCCCGTAAATCCTAATTTTTAGGGTAGTTAAATATAGGGTTTAATGTGGTAGGGACTGCCAGGTTAATTTAGTGGAATACACTCCTTTATGAATTATTTTTTAAAATAAAAGATAATAAGGAATGTAATTTCCTCAGCAACATTCTCAGCATGGAAGATTCTACTTAAGTGCTTTTCCTTTTTCTCCAAGAGTTCACTTTTAAGTGAGCTCACTTTTAAAGCTGACATTTTCCTCATCTTGTCATGAATTTGTGCTTTCAAAACTTAATCAGCACATGAGTAATCTCAACCCCACCACATAAGTAAATTAATTAAAAAATATTTACACTTCAGAATACACGGGGAGGTGCAGAGGGCTTTGCACATACCTTGTAGCAGTGTTATAGTGTGTAGGTCTGTAGCTCTTCCTGTTAGCTGCAGCAATATACCGTATATACTCGAGTATAAGTCGAATTTTTCAGGCTTTAAAATTAGCCTGAAAACCTAACCTCGACTTATACTCGGGTCAAGTCCTAATTTAGATCCAAATTCTGCAATTGCAGATAGTAACCAGTAGGTGGCGCTGTGTTAACCTGCAAAGAAAGTTACAGGAGCTGATCTGCCTTAACACTTCCTGCTTCCTGGCTGCTGGACTCACTCAACGCTGTCACTGGATGCTGTAAATCTGATGGTCTCCTCAGTTTGGGGCAAAAAATAGCTGCTAGTACAGTGCAAAGGACAGCTTGAAACTACAACTCTCAGGTGACATTTTTAACTATTGGGGTCAGAGAGTCCATTACTATATGGGGGTCAGAGTTCCCTTAACTATATGGGGGTCCCTTGCCACTCCACATGTTTAGAAACTGAAACTCTTAGCAGCAAAGCATGCTGGGAGTTGTAGTTTCCAAACATCTGGAGTGCCAAAGAATTGGAGGGTACTGGTACTGGATTTGGCTATTACTGTATGGGATGCATGTATGGGAATTCTGCTGTCCATTTAAAGCGCAACTAAAGCCTAAAAACAACACAGAATCAGAAGGCAGTAGTGGTGAGAATTTCTACCCTCGACTTATACTCGAGTCAATCAGTTTTTACAAATTTTTCAGGTAAAAATAGGTACCTCGACTTATACTCGGATCGACTTATACTCGAGTATATACGGTAAATAATACAGATGATACTGTGTCCCAGTTTTCCTGCCCTCCAGTCCTTTGTTATTTACTCTAACCCACCAGCTTCTGGTTTGTTACTTAAACACACAACATATGCTCCAACATTACAAATTTAAATGGGTTAACATATAGAAATAACATGGTGCAGAGCAGCTGGGAGAGAATAATGAAGTGATCTTTGCACAGCTCTGTGCAACACATTTCAAAATAGTGCATAAGTAAATGTTGGAGGGTAGACACTTATAGAAACCATAGTACAGAGCTGCAGGGGGTGGGGTAATGATAATTAATTGTAAATTGAACAGAAATGGGTCAAAATGGTGATCATATGCGTTAGAAAATCACAACAGATTGCCTTCTTGGCAAGATTTACATTATAAATAAAATGTCAATGTGAAACCCCAAAGTGCAAATAATGCAAAAAAGGGCTAAATTGTGACAGTGGGCTTAAAGGTTCGTACACACGTCCAATTCGGCAGCGAGCAATGACCCCCAACGCAGATACATTCACACGCCGTTTCGGACGAGAATCTCACGTGTGTATTCGTTCTGTCGGTGGTCATTCACTGGATCGCCAAACGACCCCCGACCGAACGAATATGCACACATGATTCTCGTCTGAAACGGCCATTCATCTCACAGATGTATCAGCATCGGCGGTCGTTGCTCACTGCTCACATCGGACATGTGTACGAGCCTTTAGTCTTAATGAACTTTATAAGGACATTGCTCTTTCAATTGTACTCTTGATTGTATCTGGAAATATGTATATTATATATATATATATTGTGTATAATATAGAGTCCAAACGGAAAGCACTCACAAAGGGACTTCGCAAACATGCTTTATATCTTTATTCCGTTTCTATGCATTTCAGCCTGCAGGGCCATCGTCAGGAACCAAAATCATATAATATATATTGCAGCAATACATATACTTCTATAAATTGTACAGTCAATGCAAAAATAAACACAGAAATGCTCACAGATATAAAGGGTTAACAGGTGGATGATTCATAAATACATATACAAAGGGTTAACAGTTTGAGCATAATCTTCTAAATCAGCTAATCAAATTCACCACATCAGTGGTTTTCAATCTATTTCAGACTGTGGTGCACTTGACATTTTTCTCGAGGCACACCTTTGTTCTTAATGTTGGGCATTAAGTTGTAATTTCCCATATTTTATGCACTTTACAGTGTAAACTGTATTCATATTGATGCAGTGTAAAGTAACACTAAATGGACTGCATTGTCATTTTATCACAAATATATTTTTAGAGTACAAAATAACAAAAATGTGAGTTATTGGGGAAAATATTTTTAGTACCAAAATTCCGAGGCACACATCTGGCTTTTTGAAGTCACACCAGTGTGTCCCAGCATACCATTTGAGAAACCCTAATCTATGTTGTTTGGCTGGGAGACACTGGCAGGTGGAGACTCTTGGGTGAACTGTTACTTTTTCTTTAAATAACATCTGATTGTTTGCCTAAGATTATGACACAGGCAAGTCTTTGGGCGTCCCCTGCATTGGAAGTCTATGCTTGTAGCACCCTCCTCACCCATAAGGAGTTTTAGCAAGGGGGGGAAACCCCAGAGACATTTTTTTTCAAGTGCTGTTCCCCCCTAAAGTGACAATGCTCTACTTGGCTGAAATACGTAGATATGAACATTTAGAAAGGTAGCCGAAAATGTTGTTGTAGCTCCTTTTGTATTTGTTAGATTCCAGTCTGATATATCTAACTAATGCTTATCAGACATTAGGTAAATTCTGAAAAGATTGGAGATTTTGTCCCCCAGCATTCCCATTCCTGGCCCATTCATTTTGCGATCAAACCTTGGTTCTCTTGCTAGAATATGGCCAGCATAATCAAAATCACAGTAGATTCACAGCTGCAAGCATCTGATTTAAACCAAGTTCGCAGTAAACTCCAAGATGTCCATGTGGCCATGCTCTTTGTCCTGTGTTATGTTGTTTCTTATTTCCTGTTTTGAATTTTCTTCTTTAATACAATGGGGGATTCAGAAAACTTGGTGTCAAAAACTCTTTTAAAATAGTTTTCTTTGGCAACAAGAATCTAAACCCAGATTACAATATTATAATGTACTGTAACAACGAATATCTAATTATTGTATAATAAGTGTCACCATTAGTCTGATCATCATAAGAAAGGAATTTCAAAGAGCAATACAAATAGATGGTGTCTGGCTGTGTTTGCAGAGGTGCCCCTACCATGAAGCAAACTGAAACATTTGCTTATGGCACTCCCTCCCTGTGGTCACCTTGAAAGGCAGCAGTTAAAAAATAAACCTTCCTGCAATACTGCACAGGAGCTCAGTTCCTAGAAAAGAAAGGGGTGTGTGCTATACCATGCAGTGCCTGTACCAAGGAATGAAGCAGAAAAGGGGTATTTCTAGGGTTTTTCAGCACCTGATACAACTTTTAAATGGTGCCTTTAGGCAGACAAGGCCGCCTGCCAAGTGTGCGTGTCACTTGTAGAGGTGAATGTGGTTGACTGACTTAATAATGGCTGGTGGAATGGCTGACTTTACACTGGCTGTTGAACTGGTAAATATGCCCACCATACATAGTGGCACATGTGCATACATAATGGCACACACATGTAGAGATACACTCGCATGTGTAGATAAATGCATACAGACAGATACACATGCATACATAATGACACACACATTCAGATACACTCACATGTGTAGGTAAATGCATGCAGACATGCATAGACACATACACAGATACAGACACTCATACACAGATACATACATACACACACAGATATTGAAACACACACTTGGATACAGACACTCACATGCATACAGAAGGGTTAGGTAAACTTAACAAATTTGTCCCCTGACCGCAATTACCATCATTTTCCATTTCTATACTATAACCTAGGGATGAAATTGAACTCGAACCCGAGTTCGAGCCGAACTATTTCAGTTCGAACGGACTCGGACTTCTCAAACTATCCCTGACCCGGATTTCTCGGACTTTCGATATTTTCCTGACTTTTGATAATTATCGAATGTTTGGATGTTCGATGCTCGCGGTTTCGAGAATTATCGAATTTTTAAAACTTCAGTAACTTAAAATTTTTTTAAAACTGCAGTAACTTCATATAGTGGTTATACATAGACAGAGCTTGACAGAAAGATCTGCTGCAGAACCGCCTGATTATAGTGGTGCAAAAGGTGGTGTTTTATACAACTCAATCACAGTTAAAATTTTTGATTTTGCCTTGTACATTGGTCTGGATGTCCTGGACATAGTTACGCTGCTGTCGCTTCAAGTCCGAGCACCTCTTTTGCAGTTGTGAGGTGCTCTTTTGAGTGTTAGCTGTTTCCTTTGCAAGTGGCGCATAATGCGCCTTTTGCGCTCCTTTATAATTGGCATCCCGTTGTACCCCCATCTGGTAAGGTACTCCACTATGAATCAAAATGAAAAAGTAGTATGCAGGTGCTTCCAGAATACTATGTGGTGTAGTGCTCCTCCTTACTATTACCCATAAGGCTAGAAATTACTCCAATTAGGAGGGTGTCTCTAGGAAAAAACTTATACTAATGAAAATGCTGCCAACCACTTCCAAAGAGTGCATATGGTCTGGCCAGTTCCTATAAAAAAAGACACACACTAAATACCCATGGATGAAAAAGGCAAAAGTATATCTCTTTTAAACTACCTTTATTTGCTGTGGACACTCTTGAATGCAATCGTACATTACAAAGCATATTTATTTGACGCGCATTTCGTGCCCTAACCAAGCGCTTCGTCAGGGCCTTTTTTTTATAGGAACTGGCCAGATCATATCCACTCTTTGGAAGTGGTTGGCAGCATTTTCATTAGGTGCTTCCAGACAATGAAGACTCCAAAGGATATCTTTTAGTGCTTTATTGACAAAACATGTTTCGGACGTGAAGTCCTTTGGCAAGTGATAAAGGACTTCACGTCTGAAACATTTCGTGACAATAAAGCACTAAACGATATCCTTTGGAGTCTTCATTGTCTGGAAGCACCTGCATACTACTTTTTCATTTTGATTCGACTAAGGTGTTTGGGACAGAACACAGCAGGGTCCAGCAGCAAGAGGTGTTCGGGACACTGTCTATTACCTTAAGAGGTACTCCACTATCACACGCTGCCATTCCATGCTGGGCATGTTGTCTGTAGGCTAACTAATAGTGGAATAACACACACCCACTTTCGAAGCTCGGTTTTAGAGCCTGCATTGGATTACTAATACGCGAGTAAATATCGAATTAACAAATATGTGAGTAAAATGTCAATATACAATACGCAAGTAAATATGGAATAAACTAATACGTGAGTAAAGTGTCTATTATACCAATACGCGAGTAAATATTACATAAACGAATACGCAAGTAAAATGTGTTATACCAATACGCAAGTAAATATCGAATTATCGAATCCACAAGTAAAATGTCTCTTATACCAATACGCAAGTAAATATCGATTTATCGAATCCGCGAGTAAAATGTCTATTATACCAATACGCGAGTAAATATCGAATTATCGAATCCGCGAGTAAAATGTCTATTATACCAATATGCGAGTAAATATCGAATTATCGAATCCGTGAGTAAAATGTCTATTATACCAATACGCAAGTAAATATCGAATTATCGAATCCACAAGTAAAATGTCTATTATACCTATACGTAAGTAAATATTGAATAAACGAATACGTGAGTAAAATGTCTATTATACCAATACTCGAGTAAATATCGAATAAACGAATACGCGAATAAAATGTCTATTATACCAATACGCGAGTAAATATCCAATTATCGAATCCGCAAGTAATATGTCTATTATACCAATACGTGAGTAAATATCCAATTATCAAATCCGCAAATAAAATGTCTATTATACCAATACTCGAGTAAATATCAAATAAACTAATACGCGAGTAAAATGTCTATTATACCAATACGCGAGTAAATATCGAATTATCGAATCCACAAGTAAAATGTCTATTACACCAATACTCGAGTAAATATCGAATAAACGAATACGCGAGTAAAATGTCTATTATACCAATATGAGAGTAAATATCCAATTATCAAATCCGCAAGTAAAATGTCTATTATACCAATACTGAGTAAATATCAAATAAACTAATAGTGAGTAAAATGTCTATTATACCAAACGTGAGTAATATCGATTATCGATCCACAAGTAAAATGTCTATTATACCAATACTCGAGTAAATATCGAATAAACGAATACGCGAATAAAATGTCTATTATACCATTCGTGAGTGTAAATATCCAATTATCAAATCCGCAAGTAAAATGTCTATTATACCAATACTGAGTAAATATCAAATAAACTAATATGTGAGTAAAATGTCTATTATACCAAACGTGAGTAATATCGAATTATCGAATCCACAAGTAAAATGGCTATTATACCAATACTCGAGTAAATATCGAATAAACGAATACACGAGTAAAATGTCTATTATACCAATAGCAAGTAAATATCGAATTATCGAATCGTCGAGTAAAATGTCTATTAAACAATAACTCGAGTAAATATCGAAAAAAAGAATCGCGAGTAAAATGTCTATTATACCAATACTCGAGTAAATATCGAATAAACGAATACGCGAATAAAATGTCTAGTTATACCAATACGTGAGTAAATATCCAATTATCAAATCCGCAAGTAAAATGTCTATTATACCAATACTCGAGTAAATATCAAATAAACTAATATGTGAGTAAAATGTCTATTATACCAATACGTGAGTAAATATCGAATTATCGAATCCACAAGTAAAATGTCTATTATACCAATACTCGAGTAAATATCGAATAAACGAATACACGAGTAAAATGTCTATTATACCAATATGCAAGTAAATATCGAATTATCGAATCCGCGAGTAAAATGTCTATTATACCAATACTCGAGTAAATATCGAAAAAAAGAATCCGCGAGTAAAATGTCTATTTATACAATACTCGAGTAAATATCGAATAAACGAATACGCGAATAAAATGTCTATTATACCAATACGTGAGTAAATATCCAATTATCAAACGCGATAAAAATGTATATATACCAATACTCGAGTAAATATCAAATAAACTAATACTCGAGTAAAATGTCTATTATACCAATACGCGAGTAAATATCGAATTATCGAATCCACAAGTAAAATGTCTATTACACCAATACTCGAGTAAATATCGAATAAACAAATACGCGAGTAAAATGTCATTATACCAATATGAGAGTAAATATCGAATAAACGAATACGTGAGTAAAATGTCTATTATACCAATATGAGAGTAAATATCGAATAAACGAATACGTGAGTAAAATGTCTATTATACCAATACTCGAGTAAATATCCAATTATCAAATCCGCAAGTAAAATGTCTATTATACCAATACTCGAGTAAATATCAAATAAACTAATATGTGAGTAACTGTCTGATATACCAATACGTGAGTAAATATCCAATTATCAAATCCGCGAATAAAATGTCTATTATACCAATACTCGAGTAAATATCAAATAAACTAATACTCGAGTAAAATGTCTATTATACCTATACGCGAGTAAATATCGAATTATCGAATCCACAAGTAAGAGTCTATTACACCCAATACTCGAGTAAATATCGAATAAACAAAACGCGAGTAAAATGTCTATTATACCAATATGAGAGTAAATATAAGATAAAACGAATACGTAGTAAAATGTCTATTATACCAATATGAGAGTAAATATCGAATAAACGAATACGTGAGTAAAATGTCTATTATACCTACCATACGTGAGTAATATCCAATTATCAAATCCGCAAGTAAAATGTCTATTATACCAATACTCGAGTAAATATCAAAATAACTAATATGTGAGTAAAATGTCTATTATACCAATACGTGAGTAAATATCGAATTACGAATCCACAAGTAAATGTCTTTTATACATACTCGAGTAAATATCGAATAAACGAATACACAGTAAAATGTCTATTATACCAATATGCAGTAATATCGAATTATCGAATCCGCGAGTAAATGTCTATTATACCAATACTCGAGTAAATATCGAAAAAAAGAATCCGCGAGTAAATGTCTATTATACCAATACGCGAGTAAATATCCAATTATGAATAACCGCAGTAAATGTCTATACCAATACCTAGTAATATCGAATTATCAAATCCGTGAGTAAAATGTCTATTATGCCAATATGCTAGTAAATATCGAATTATCAAATCCGTGAGTAAAATGTCTATTATACCAATATGCTAGTAAATATCGAATTATCGAATCCACAAGTAAAATGTCTATTATACCAATATGCTAGTAAATATCGAATTATCAAATCCGTGAGTAAAATGTCTATTATACAAATATGCGAGTAAATATCGAATTATCGAATCCGCAAGTAATATATCTATTATACCAATACGCGAGTAAATATCCAATTATTGAATCCACAAGTAAAATGTGTATTATACCAATACGCTAGTAAATATCGAATTATCAAATCCGTGAGTAAAATGTCTATTATACCAATACGCAAGTAAATATCTAATTATCGAATCCGCAAGTAATATGTCTATTATACCAATACGCGAGTAAATATCGAATTATCGAATCTGCAAGTAAAATTTTATTATACCAATACGCGAGTAAATAACGAATTATCGAATCTGCGAGTCGTTTATGGGATAATTATCGAATGTTCGAACACGAAAGCTTAAAAGTAGTGCACGTGAGAACAAAATTGATTTTTCAAACGTCCTGGATATTCTTAACGTGTTCCCCAGACCATTTCCCAGGTCCCACAGCCATTAACATTAAGTTACCATTGATAGTTTAAAGCTAGGTACACACCTAGCGATTTTTTCTCCTGACCGACCGTTCGATACTTTCGACCGGTCGTCCAGGAGGAAGGACTTTCGGTCGCGGCAAAAGCAGCTGCGTCTGACAGTTAGCGCGACCGATCGTGCGGTCCATAGAGGACAGCACGATCGGACGAGGTTTTCCACCATGTCCGGTCGTCCTTTCATCCGATTCGTACGAATGATCGGTTGGACGGACATGGCTGCATTCGGATGAGATATCTCATTGTGTGTACCCAGCTTAATTGTATTACATTCAAACTTTTCAAACTATTTGACTCCCATTGACTTTAATGGGTCCGTTTTTGAAGTTCATATAGTCCATATAGTTTGAAAGTATGAAAACGGACCAAACTTTCGAAAGTTCGGCCATCTCTACTAGGACTCTGGCAACTTTTAAAATGGGCTCAACCCAGCCCCCCAGAAAGTATGTCAGCACCATGCGTTCAACCCAAACTATGAGGAAATCCCACCCACTGCCAGTGTGAGTAGATTTCTGTTCCCTGTACAGTATTCTTTCTATTACCACTGTAGTTACAACTTACTGTCCATTCTGTAAATTAATCAGATTATTGGTATATAATAGTACATGACAACAATTAACAATATTGTACTTTCAAGATTCAGAGAGATTCCTAATGGCCAAAGGATGTTGTTGGGATATCTATTAAAAAAGGTTCATTTTGTCTATCTGTTTAATACCTGCTAGATTTTTTTAATGTCCTTCAAGGATCTTGCTGCAGCAATTGAATTATAACTCCCTGAATACAGATTTTAAATGCTGATGTGGGAGATATAGTACCGGTAAGTAATGTACTTTCCCCAAAAATGCTGTAAAACATGAAACAAAAACATTTTTATTAGATGCCTCTGGTGCTGCCCCCCTTGTCATTGTTCCTTATTTTAATACAGTATTTATGTGTATGTAGACTACAGGCTTTCACAATTATAGTAATGTAACTCTGACATCTATTGAAAATAATAATATACCATCTTCACAATCTACAGTGTAGGAGATAAGTTAGTGCAGTGTTTTCATTTATAGAGTTTCCCATGCTAGTGCTACAGATGTCTCCCAGCTGCTAGAAGGGATATGTGCCTCAACTCCAAGTTTAACTTCTGATTTGTGACCTCTGCATGCTTTTTCTTTATAGAAGGGAAGTTCTGGAATGTGGGATAGAGATGTCATTGCTTTACTTTGATACAGCAAAGACTGTAAGTGCTAATATTCAGCCTGACATTGACAGTATATGCCAAGTGTAAAGGAATTTAAAGGCTTAAGATTTAACATTTGGGCACAACAAAGCCAAGGTTTGATACCCGTTGGTCTCCAGGAACACTAGATCTTTCAAGGAAAA
Organism: Hymenochirus boettgeri; assembly: GCA_019447015.1. Taxonomy (NCBI): domain Eukaryota; kingdom Metazoa; phylum Chordata; class Amphibia; order Anura; family Pipidae; genus Hymenochirus; species Hymenochirus boettgeri. The sequence goes on along the minus strand of CM033474.1, from coordinate 184,574,779 downwards.
GTTTTCCAAAGATAAAAGTAATGCTCTTTATAGATGCAAAAATGCACAAAGCTGTTATCTTTATAGCCAAGTGTAAAGCCTGCAGGCACACAAGCTATAATCATCTGTACAAAATGTATTGGTCAATCTGCTGGCAAATTTGACAGTAATGTCAATTTAGAACCAGTATGGCAAATTTTCATTATGTGTGGCAGTCTTCGTTATGCACTGCATGCTAATTAGATGATAGCATATATTTTCAAATTGCAATGAGCTGTTGGCTGGAGGATAGACCTGTGTTTTATATTTATTACTGAACTAATTGCATGTCTGCTGATGGAATTTCCTGGGGGCATAGTGGTCTGCTAATGTTTGTCTAAAGTATCTGTATGATCATGGTTTGGGGTTAAATAATTATTGGGAAGGGAGTGTGGAGAGCCTTCTTAAGTTTAGTTTTAAGAATAATTTTTGTATTAATAATTTTTACTTTGCTTTTGAGTTAAAAGTATGAATTGCGTTTAAGACATAATCAGGCCAATTTATCCATAGCCACAAGAGCCCTGATATAAAATGCATCTACCAGCAGTGTTGCATTTAAGTCAGTGTGGGTTAAAAAGTCATGGTAAAAGCGATGCAAAAGTAAAATGAAATTGCTATCAACTCCTATCCTAAAGTCATACTAACTGCGAAATTTTTTTTGTATGAAATGAAGAAAAAGAATAATCAAGTATTTTAATAAATGCAAAGAGATTTTGGAGTAAAGAATAAAATTATATTTTAGCTTTTTATGAATCATAGTAATACCACTCACTAGTAATACACAACTGCAACTGAGCCATTAAAACATGCAGAGACCTGCATCTTACAGGAATTGAACACTAATGTCTAGAATACCTGCAAGGTGATATTAGTACTATATATTTACAAGGTTAAATTCAAATTGATGTGATGGTTAGAAAATGCTCTATATTGACTATTGTGTGTCATTTTGTCCACATTCCGGCAATGCTGCTACATTTATTACTTGAAGTGCAGTAATGGGGCAGCATGGTGGCTCAGTGGTTAGCACTGATGTCTTGCAGCGCTAAAGTCCTGAGTTCGATTACACTCTTGGAAAATCTGCAAGGAGTTTGTATGTTCTCCCCGTACTTGCGTGGGTTTCCTCTGGGCACTCCGGTTTCCCCCACAATCATAAAGACATACTGATAGGTTGTATGTGTCAAATAAATGTGCTTAGATTGTAAGCTCTTCGGGGCAGGGCCTGATGTGAATGTATACATGTAATTGTAAAGAGCTGTGAAAGATGCTGGCGCTATATATATCCACAATAATAATAAAGTAGCTTTAGCCAAAGCTGCGCAGCTCTGCTATAATTATCGGATTCCATTGTTGTTTATGGTCAGGACACCAATATAAAACATAATCAGGGTTATTCAAAAAAAAGTTCTTATCGTTTAAAATGGTGCTAACTTTTCCCCAACCAATCAGATGTAAGCTTCCAAATGTTAAATAAGATCTGATTGGTTGGGGCAGAATTAGCACCATTTTAAACGATAAGAACTTTTATTGGATCTCCCTGACAGTCTCTGTTGTGAAGGAAGATATGTGTCATTGTATATTGTTCCAACTCTGCCCATTGAATTGTTTCCAGCATAACAAAGTAGTGTAACATACCTTGGTTAACGCCATACACTGAGCACTGGATTATTGATTGATTGAGTTTAACGTATCTGGGTCTCATGTGTGCTTCTTAGAAGAATCTTTAGCTTCCTGAAGCTTGAGCAGTTTATCCATTTTTTATGAATTAAAGGGAATGTTTTCCCCCCAAATGAAAACTTATATACAGGTAAATCACCCCCAAAACTACATTAGTTATAAAGCTGACAGACATAGGGCTAATCTATTTAGGCAGCAAAAGGATGCTCCCTCCCTTCCCTCTGCATCTCTAATGTCTCTGCCTCCTCTTCAAATTCTCCAAGCTCTTTTACAAGCTTTTACATGCTTAGAGGAGTAGCATTCAGTCATTGGCTTTGAGGTCATCTGTTAATGTACCAATGACTCACAGAATCTTAAAGAGAGGTAACAGAACATCAGGTAGCATTTCAGTTTAGAATCACATCTCTCAGCTTTGGCGGGTGATTACCTATAATACATTTTGTATTTCATTTTTCATGGTGCAAGTAATATAAGGCAGCTGTTGTTTTTGCTAGGTATAGGCCACTTTTGCTGTGTATAGTCATGCATGTTCCTTCTGCATCTTTGTTCTTTTCTTAAAACATTTTTCTGGGTAATTCAGCTAATATCCCTTTTTCCATAAAAACTTTGTTCTGTTTGACTTTAATGTTGTATACAAAAACAAGAAAACCTAGCAATGGATATATAGCACGGGCACACTCCTTTAGTATCAAAATATGTAAAAGCTCCTTTATTAAACATGTATGGAGATACAAAGATACAATGTCTTATATATTAGGTATAAAGGGAAACATTTATTATACCTAATATATAAGACATTTTACATATTTTGATACTAAAGGAGTGTGCCCGTGCTATATATCCATTGCTAGGTTTTCTTGTTTTTGTATATGCCAATTTTTGATGGATGGAGCACCTTCATGATAATATATATATAGCTCTGACTGATGGATCTATCTCACTAGTGCCCCTGTGATATCCCCATTATATTTATTTGACTTTAATGTTGTGACCTTCTCTTGGACTATGTTTCTATGTGTTAACTTAGTACCTCTTTAGACTTTTTTGTTTTAGTTCCTTTCCTTGATATTATTTTAATTTATACTTAAGACCAAAACAACATCACATATTTTAATGGGACATTTTTAGCAAGTTAAGCAAAAAAAGGTGCAAAAGAATTACATGTGTTTTTTTAAAAGGGGTTAGTGTGACTTTAAAAAAATTCTCTGTCCAGTTGTCAATAGATATCTCAAGAATGGCAGACTTAACTATAAGCCATTATCATTTTTCTGGCACTGCATTGAAAGCCTTTTCAGAAGCTTAAGCTGGGTACACATAGTCCCAATGTAGTAGATCACCATATGTGATCTTCCACAGATTTGGTTACACACAGTCACAACCGAGTTCCCTATAGGAAGACCATTCGGCTGGTCACACACGTAGCTCTCGCTGCGAGTGGAGCGATGGCAGGTAAGTTTAACTCTGGAACCCAGGGGTTCTGTTATTCATAGGGAGGTGGGAATAAGCAATCTCACCTCCCTGTGAATAATATTTAAAATGCAAGGTACATGATTACAATAGTTTAGTGTCCCTTTAATTACATAATCAGCATATCAAAAATACAGGACCATGCTCCCCACAGACTGTTAAAGGCACACAATATATGATTACTGAAAAGGTAAAGAGGATTAGGGAAATTGATAACAATTCAGTGCCAGAGACTATAGAAAGCAGAAACTTCTGACTAAACTAAAGACATATTTAAGAAAGTTAAAGCTAAAATAAGGACGATATTACTAAATAATATTGTATTCTTATTGAATTAGGCCCTGTTTTCTCCATAAAAATATCACATCTACGATGGTTGATTAGTGAACAAATTTCCATAGGGTTTATTAGTATTATTATACTTTTTGTGTAAGTAATCATATCGCAATGCAAATTTATCTAATCTGAATAACTATTACCTTATAATTTTACTATTCCCAATTTTTCTATTACTTTTATCTCCATAAGACTACTTTCAGACGGACGTTAATCTTGAGCGGTTCCATATAGCATTCCTCTAGTGGCTACCATCGGTGAACCACTCAGGAAACTTTCAGTGAACAGCATGTGCCATTCATGTGAAAGTAGCCAAATACTCTCTGAATTTTACAGTTCTACTACTCTGGTCAATGTTAGGGTAATTAGAATTCCTCAAGATTAGAACTAGAGATTGGCCCAAGTTTTAAAGAACCTGCTGTTGAAGCAGAACTGCAGGATTTCTAAAATCCATGCTTGAGAACCGTGGTTGAAAAACTGGAAATCGTGGCTTAAGAATTTAAATTACACTTTGATTGGGCTTTGGATTTTCCATTCTTTGGAATTTCATTTCATTCATATACATTTTATTATATACTGTATATTTTATCAGAAAGATCAGGTACATCCATGTGTGGTCCTTAAGTGTTTGCTGAAATCCAATGCTCTGGTTAAAGCTGTAAAGAGATGCAGGGAGCTAATTGTATTGGTAATGTGGTAATTAGGAGCCTGAATGACATTGTGAAAATGCTCTACTTCTTAAACTATATTATATACACATCCTTCATTTATATACCAGCTTCTCCATTTAGGTTAAATCCACATTCTTACTTATGTAAATATTTTTAAAAATAGTCATAAGCTAATTTGTAATAAATGAGTGGTGTGTGTTCTGATTACAGTACTCGAGAGGATTAAACACATGAGATTGTTCATAGTAATAGGCAATCAGTCTTCCTTTAGCTGTCACTGACTGACTTCATGGTCTGTAACCAGCTGTTACATTTTTGGGAAAGGAGAACGTTTTTTACAGGTTCAGTGGAATCCAAAGCTGAAATATTCAGACCAGCTGTGATCATACTACTGGCAATTTCTTATATCTCAGTGTTATACTGTATGTTGTAGGGATAGAACTGAGACTGGGGTTGCTGTAAACTGTCAACAGTCTACAGCACAGGAGTTAAAAGAAACAGCCTGTGTGTATTAATAGAAAGAGAATATCTTTGCTCCCAGTCTTCATTGGGATAGCCAATGTATAGTATAAACAAACAAAGCACATGCCAGGAATCTACAAAGCCCTGGAAGAATCATCAACAGGTTAGCCTGGTTATTTTGCTATTTCCTTGATTTCATTATACATGTCACTCTGCATTGTCATCCTTTTTTACCCAGAAGTCTTTACTTTGGAAACATTCTTTGTGTTATTTTAGCTTTTAAAAATGAAAAGAAACTTTGGCAAATGTTTTTTTTAATTTTATAGTTTCATCTGACAATTGTAATAACTGCCAAAACCACATACATAGGGGAGGATCATGTTTAATAACTTGCTACTTGTTGTCAGTGAACTATCCTGCTGTCCTATCTCCCTTTCCAAAAACAGCATGCCCCCGGGTAATAGATTATTATGATTAGACAGGTACAAATAGCGTAATGTTTAAACAAACCTAGCACACCTGAAGTAGCTGAAGGGTGGAAAAATTAACTTTTAAAAGAATGTGTTAGGCCACATTTTCCATTACTTCACAACTTTTTAATCTTGAATAGTATTCAGCTTTGTTAAATGTTTGAATTAAAATTATATACAGGGAATGGCCTAGACGTGTGTGTGTGTTTGTGTTCGCGCGTAGACAGAAAACACAGGAGGGAAAGAGAGAAGCATCTTACACGGAAGAATGTTGGGCTGATTAGAGCATGATATCCCTCTGCCAGTGTACCATATTTATACACAGTGCTGTGGCATTATTTAAGAGGTGGGAAAGTGTCTCCAATAATACCTGAATTGCATTAATTTTCCATCTCCTTTGTATCTTTCCTTCTCAGCAGGGAATATATCCTGAATACAGAAGGGTGGGGCAATGCTGTGTGGTAGCAGAGAGGTAAATGAGAACTAAGTACAGTTTTCCAATGCATGGGGATGGACACGCAAGGAGTATAAACTTAAGATTTAAAAAAGACACATCTTGATTTACAGTAGGGGTATATATAACACAACATAAAATGTTATTTAGGGTCAGAGATCCCACAAGTCCCCACTACCTTAAACCACCAATGTTCCTATAACCCACCATTTAACTTTTATTTCTTAAATTTGACAATCTTAATTTACCTGAAATAAACACACAAAACTACTTTTTAGTGGCACAAAATGGGAGGTCACTTTATTCATAAAAAACAATATATATAATAAACATGACAGAGTCCCCTTCAAAACTAAATGCGGTCTTCCTCCCCCATAGACGATTGGTATTATGCAGCTTGATTAGCCCCAATCGTTCACCTCCCTTGCCAGGTGAGTCCCCCTGCACATCAGCTGGCATGCATTGGTATTAACAGGCTTTGATTTCAGCCCTAATCCTTCACCGCCCTTGCCAGCTGAGTCCCCCTGCACATCATCTGGCATTAACTTGATTAGCCTATCCAATCAAACACCGCCCTAGCCAGCTGAGTCCCCCTGCACATCAGCTGGCCTAAATCGCTCCCACCAGCTGAGTTCCCCCGCACATCAGCTGGTGTGCGGAGGTCTAGTCAACCGGGATTGTCCCATCGTCCGTACCTACCCCAAGTGCCCCATCTACTTGGCCCACCTTATTTTCCATCTCCTTTGTATCTTTCCTTCTCTGTTGTCTGTACAGCAGGGACTATCTCCTGGATGCATAAGGGTGGGGCAATGCTGTGTGGTAGCAGGGAGGCAAATGAGAACTAAGTGCAGTTTTCCAATGCATGGGGATGGAGACGCAAGGAGTATAAACTTAAGGTTTAAAAAAGACACATCATGATTTACAGTAGGGGTATAACACAACATAAAAATGCTATTTTCATTTTCAATCACTATAACTATTTCTTAAAAATATTGAAAAGTATTGTTTAGACTACTGCACTGATAATTCTAGAAAAAAAAATTTTCTTTTTTTTTTCCTTTTATAGAATTCAAGCTGTAGCTGTAATAGCGCAGCCATTGAATGTGTGTACAATGAACATATTGCAAATGTTCTATTTTCTAATCTTCTGCATGCAGCTTAAAGCTTACAAAATGCATATTAAATATTCATATTACAATACAGCAGCTACCAAGAGAGAGGATAATGTCCAGAGAAATGTATCCTACAAGTACAAGTACAAGTTTTAAAGCAGTGGGTACATATTTCTGCATATGTGTCAAGGTGCTAGCATATTGGGATAACTGTAATTATCAATTATTCACTAGTTTCCAAATTGCTCATAAAGGTTTGAAAAATTGCCCTAAAATTCAGACACCAAACATGTCAATAATGATGCCATGGAATCCATACATTTTTCACTAAATATACCTACATTTGCCCCTTTTTTGCCTTGTACTTTTGTGAAATTAATCTTCCATTTAAGATCTATTAGCAATTAACAACTCTCTGCTTCTACATAATGTTATCCCTGTCTGAGCCAGGCAGAAAAGTACAAACAAAATAATTTAACAGTTTGTTTACAATACAACTTTGGGAAACCCCACCCCAGATTACTCAGCCAGCATGGCAGACATAGATGGTCAGTAAACAAAAGGCAATCTCAATGAAGCTTACATTTTACAATGCAGCTAATGTAAATGTGTTTCATTTTAGTGCTGTATATTGCCAATTGTTGAATTTGCGATAAATGGGTTCCAGTGCATGAATATCCTAAAAAGTTACAGGTCAAATATCAAGGCACACATTTAGAGAAAACATACAGGGAGATTCAATAATATCCAATAATATAGTTCAAAATGGTGCTAATTGAGCCCCAACCAATCAGATCTTATTTAACATTTGAAAGCTAACATCTGATTGGTTGGGGGCAAAATTAGCACCATTTTAAACAATAAGAACTTTTATTGAATAACCCTGATATTTTTTAAGTACAGTTTTTTAATGTAATTTTTTTTAATTATTATTTTTGTTAATACCGACTCTTCAGTGGGTGTTAGAAGATCCAATGCTATTGGAAAGCCTTTAGATACTTATTTAAATGATATCTACCTATTGGCTGATGATTTTAATATGAGGAAGGCAAAAGTTTAGAATAAGGTATGCTCTACAGGATATTTTTATAAATACACTTAACTTTCTAATATATAATTTGATTTAGTATTTCATAGTCCTGAAACCAGAAGATTAGAAGTGAATTTTGTATCTATCTGTATGAATTCTATTAGTTTGGATGTGCTGTTTTTATCCTCAATCCCATACCATATTTTTGATACTTTTTTTGTTCTTTGTGTTTAAATGGCCATTAACACAAACCTCCACCCTTATTTTCTGCAATTCCTTTCCATTTTCTTCATGTAATGTACCCTCTGTGTCCATTCATTTCTATAAAGGGGAGCGTAAGTCTCCAGACAACATTGTCCCAATAAAAAGAAGCCCAAACGTACAACAAGCTGTGTCTCACCTCTCCCTGTGTGAGGTGTGACTGCTGGGTAATTTCTGAAATTAACCCATGGTTACTAGAGGTAAACAACCATAGACCACCTTACCTGGGCGATACTCAGCTTTGTTTCCTAGAAGCTGACAGCCATTCATATAACAGCACACAGATCCTCCCTCTCCCTGACATGTAACAGAGATTTCAATGTAAACATATTCAAACGATCCTGTCCCTAACAATGCTATATTCCTTTGATTTTCTTACAAAAAAAGAAAAGTAATCTTTGTAGTTTATTTCTTAGCTAACTTGGATGAAACAGAATATTAAAGTTTCAGTAAATAAAAAAGGAGTCTGGGGAATTGAACCTGCAATGTACTTCTCATGTACTTCGTCAAGATAAAAGCAAAGCTTTATACCACTATCCCAACAGATCTGCTGTATAGAGATTAGTACATGTAGAAACTTTATCTTTATGTAAGAAAAAAGTCTAGGGATTTGACCCTGTGTCCTCTTGGGCTGCTTGTTTCTAAATCATGTTTATACTGGTGAGTCACCACTGCAGATGCAAGAATACTGGTAAATTTAGAAGCTTTATCGTTTGCTAGGAACACAACCAAAAAAAAGTCAATAAAATAACAATTTTGTATTGCCCCAGGAAGGCTGTTTGCTATTTACACTGGCTGGTAAATAAACTGCAGGGTAACAAGTAGCTTCTTATCGGGGACTTACTTATTGGTGTAGAGACATCTGTATAGAAAATAATGCTTTCGCATTAGGAGTTAAAAAAAATAAATTTAGTTGTACTCCTTTAGTAGAACTGCAGTCAAGGATAACAATACAAACAAAAATGTAAAAGATTACGAAAATAAAATATCACAAAAACTCCCTTCATGTCCTTTTTTTTTTATAATAGGTCATAAATATTAGGTTGTTGCGGTTGGTGTACGAAACTAAAAATAGAACAGCAGCATGTTACCCAAATACAATTTCTATTTGTGTCTACAAAGGAAAAACAATATGTTGCAACCACTTCTCATTTCCTTTAGAAACACAGCTCACGAGACTGGCTACTTGAACTGCCATGTAAAGGATAGAGTCATTTCAGTAAGAGACTTTCTGAAGCACTTTAAGTGCTAATTGCCAAGATATAGTACCTAACAAGCTTTCTTACTTTCTAGAAGATATTTATGGTTCCATTACATTCGAAAGTGCTGGTTCTTTGCATTGAACCAGACAGTAAATTAATCGATGCAACTTTTTAATGAATTCTCTTCTGTTTTCTAGGTATGTTTTTTTAGCAGATTTTTGAATAAAGCTATGCTGTCTAGAGTATGATATTGACAGCTTATAAATACCAGGTATTTTGACACAAAGGATTTTTGCAGACTATCAGTATTTTGTTTTTTTTAAAATAAATATATTGCACTTGTAGCAACATTTGGCATGACCAAAAACAAAAGCTAATGTTGCTGTGATTTTCTTAAACTACCTATCCATTCTATGCAGAAAGAAACTAAACATATGGGAGTTAAGAAAAAAAAACAGTTTCTACTCTCTAAACTTATGTGTGGTCCAGCAGTTCACCACATCCTCTTTTACTGTCTGTTTTGATGCTAACACAGAAACAAGGTGGCCAATTGCTCATGTTACCTAAAGCTCTAGTTTTAACAATTACTTTGATTACTTGAAATGTCGACTATGAAACTGGAGGAACAAAAGTTGGTGAACTTTGGTTGATTTAGAATTGTTGCTCTTTATGAACCGATGAAGGCAGACAGACAGACCTTCCATCTACCAGTATTTCTTTTGCATTCTGACAGCTACTGAATATTTTTTGTCAAGATATTAAGCATAACACTACAAAGCAAAATTTCCTGCCCAGTGAATACTTGTCTGCTACCTTGAAAGGTTGTTGCTTACAATCAAACCAGTGGTTTAAAATATAGCCAACAAGGAACATTTACACATGTTTTTATAAATATATATATATGTATATTTTAGTGAAGTTACAAAAAAGAATGTTTTATGACTTCTGCTGACTATGTATGTAAATGTTAAAAAGGACAGAAACATCTGTGCTCATCATATGTAGCCAGCTTCTTTAAAACAACAACACATGATTATGTTATTAATACTGTAAATTCTAACTTTGCATCAACTAATTGATGTAAAAAGATGAGCAAAAGAGCCCCTGTAAACCTTAAAATCTTGAATTGTCCAGCAATAAAATAAAATAGGTGTAGCACCCCCCAACCCCATTTTCGTTATTTTTTTAACTTCCCCTAAAGTTACTTACAAGACCTGGTCCCTCGCCATCTGGGAGCCACTTCCTGCCGCTGTTGCAAGCTGGTTTTGAGTAAGCACAGCAGCAGTGGGGCACTTCCTGGTCAAAGCATAGTCTTGTAAGCATCTTCAGGGGCTTCTTTGGGGAAGGTAAGTAAAACGAAATGGGGTTTGGGGGGATGTTATAGGTAAAATGTTATTTTATTGCTGGACAGGCCCTTTAATGGTAACATGCATGCAGGTAGGTCAGTAATATAAGGGTGACATTTCAAGAAATAAAATTTATATGTAGAACACCATGTTAAAGTTTCAAAAACATTAACCAAAGCTTTTTTTGTCTGCGAATAATGAGTAATTTTTTCATAGATATTTTTCAGAGCTATGATCAAATTGCGGATCAAACTATGATCAAATTATAACCAAATTTATCCACACAACAAAATTAGTCAAAAAATTAACATTACTAATACCTGCATTTAGCTAACCATAATTATTTATTGATATTTTTATTGCCTGCTAATTACTCTTCATTGAAGCTTAAGCTAACTAATCGTTTATTGTTACAAATTTGAAATCAAAACTTACAAAATTCAGGGAATTACATGTACAATTCTGAGACTCATCTTCAGATCAGTCAGTTGTGACTTGATAGCTCTGTCAAGGGGTGGGGGTAGGGGGTGACATGTCAAAAATGCCCTTTTCCATGTGTTGAGTTAGTTGTCCTCATTTCCCAGCAAAGTGTATTTTCCTATTTTAATGAATGGAAGCAGAAACACATGCAATCTGCACCAAAAATCAGGATTATATGTTTCAGGAAAATAAAACATGCACAGTAGAATCTAGCCCGGTGTCTAAGTAATCAGTTACATGTGGAAAAACAGCCAAGGGTCCTGTTGTAAAGGCCTGTTTTTCAAATTACAAAGTAATGCAAAACAGTTAAGATCCTTGTCATCACACACAAGTTTAGTAACAGTGTTATACCCTACAATGATGCTTTCAGGTGCTTGAGTGGGCAGCAAGGGGAAGCCTGTTTTTTACTGTAGATCATCTGCATGGTTTTTCTTCCTTTTTCTGTTTCAAGCAGGTGTTGTTTGGTTCTTTTTTTAACCTGATTATGCATTTAATCTTGTGTAAACATGTGAAGAATACTTATTCCTATGAGAACTATATTACATATTATAAATATTATATAAAAGGTATTTGGAAGTCAATCATTTACAAACCATTTTCACCCGTATGTAATTTTTTTAATGGAAAAAATTAAATGAATGGTTGTGTTAATACAATACATTTCTAACTTAAAAACCATAGTACTAGAGCCAATTATAAATGAAGAGTAAAATAAAAATCTTCTGAAGAAGTGGCTCTAGCCACAAGAATGAATCTAGGGGGTGGAATATTTTTATTGGAGTCTGTCTGTGAGTGCCTGTCTATCTTTGCTTTCTCTATTACTGCTCATTAGAGGATAGTTAAAATGAATGACAAGTACAACTTAATCTCTGCTGGTAAGCTCCTGAGAAATACTGTGATCTCTGGAGTATTAAATAAAGCTTGCTATCTTACCTTTAAAGCAATCCCTGGATCATATCTCTTAGTGAAGACAGTCAGAAGACAGTGCTGAAAATAATACACTATTTCTTGCTTCTTGCTTGGAAAAGTTTGGTTAAAAGTAGGCTAAAGACATACCTCCCAATATCCGAAAGACTAGCAGAGCCAGAGTCCCACAGGGCCAGGCCCCCAGGACATGGCCAACCACTTGTCTTTTCTAGTTGTATAATGTGCTTAAAGGATAAGTGCACTGTAAAATCAAGTTATGTTCATTTGGAAGCTGCAGCTTTAAAAATACCGTTGCCATATTTTTTTTCCCCTATGCCCCCTACTGTCCCTATGGCAACGGTATATTTAAAGCTACAGCTTCCAAATGAACATAACTTGATTTTACAGTGCACTTATCCTTTAATATACCCCCTTACTGAAAAGTTGAATGCAAGCTACTTATAAATTGATTGGTCAATAATTGACTTAAAAGTGCATATCTTGTTGCCTGCTGAAATATTTTAGCTAAAATCCAATACAAACCCCTACCACAAATTTTTGGAATTTAGATTTTTAAAAACTAGTTTCCCAATCCAATTTTTTAATTTTTTATCTAATTTTAAAAATTTGGATTTTCTAATATTTGATTTTTCAATGATAATTCCTATCAGAAATTCCAAAAACTCCATCTGAAAATGTTTTTGGAACTGAAAAATCAGTTCTGAATTGAAACCAGCTTGATTTCAAAACTGGGACTCATCACTATTAATTATCTACAAATCTGGTGTTAAAATGACATTGAGAGTTAACTCTGAAGTTGATGCTTTGGCACAAATATAGAATGTGTTTGAGGTTATAATAGGAATTTGTTGTATATTCATTGATCATTTTGGACAAATTTTCCTCACGATTTTGCTAAAAATAGGCAAATACTGTTGTACAAAAAATTATGCTTTTGATACTAAAAAAATGTTCACAATAGGTTGTTCAGTTTGCTATTATTTAATCTGTGTATCAATTGTGTGTCTGCTTTGGTTAAAAATACATGCCAATCCAATACATGCATTTGCTAAATTAAATTTGCTACATTAATTCAGCATTTACACCCCCACCTGCAATTTCAATAATCATGCCCCACGAGTGTTTCTATTTTATTTCTGTTGTAAACCCACTACCTATACCTTTATGTTAACTTTTTTTTTTTTTTAAATGGTAGGTAGGTTTATGCCAGAAGTACGATACTGATTGAGAAGTTAATCATTGAAAAGCAACACATGCAATTTAACTAGTTTTATATAGGCAGATTAAAATAGAGGGAAGTAAGAATTAACACAAGACAACTGTTTAATTTATTTTCCACATAATGGACTCTATTTCCATACCACACAGGAAAATAGGGGTAAAGGTGCCCATGCATTACATCTTACCAGCCCAAGTTCTGGACAACTGGCCATGCCAATTACCTACAATGTTTCAGGGGTAACATAGATCATAAAACAGTATCTGGTTGTGCTATGTTGCAAGAACATTGACAGGTGAAAACCACTGGTGTAGTAGACATTACAGCTCATTCAGTGTTCAGTGGATCAACAAGGATATCTTACTCCTTTATTTAACAATCAATTTCATCACTTTTCTAAATAAGTGGGAAATTTAAATTTTAATTAATATATACAGTATTGAATAGGAGTAACAAATGTCTTTTGATGGTAAATGCACATTTTTTTGCTTAAGTCTCGAACTCTTTAGCATAAATAATGTGTAGACTCTATTACACTATTACAAATATTAAAGATTGCATCAGCTCGACTATATTTTTAAAAGTTGTGAGGAGACAGTGGATACCTTTGTGTGACTAGACAAAAGAGGAATGGCTGGTTCAGTTGAAACTTGATGCAGTGTTCATTTTAAACTGGAGTAAAAAGAAGATACATGAAATTTAAGGAGCAGTAATATTTGTAGCAAGGAGAGAGATGTGCTGTAATTATAAATTCATAAAGCCCTGTATTGGTAAATGTGGTGTGTAAAAAGGAACTTTAAAGCCCCCCCCCCCCACCATAAAACAATCTGCCCACCTTTCTTTCTTGTGTTACAACTACCTTCCTCTCCATTGCCAGCCTTCAATAAACAATTAATAGTATGTGATGTTGACCATGATTGACAGCTGGGCAGATGAGAGGCAAACATTGGAAATACCAGGCATAATATTTCTATTACTTTGTAGGACAACAGAAAAAAGTCTTCCTATTTAAGCTGCTCATGGAAAATTGGCTAGTTTGTAGAGTTTATTATCTGTGTAATATACAGAAATATAATGTATTCATAATATATTCCACCTTGTTATATATGGTATGGTATGATATGCATTGTTGTATGTATTTGTGTAAAATACACATTCCTGTGGCATTCCCAGTTCCTGGATCTCTGTTAGAATTTTAATACCAGCTAAATGGTTGAATTGGAAGTTCATGTAGAGACACATCATATTTAATTCCTTTAGGAAACACTACAGGGAGTATTATCAGCTCTTCATGAATGTCCCACATATTATTTATTAAGATGGCAACTACTACTTAAATATTGCATAATTCATCTTTCATACCACCAGAAAATGCAGCAGACCACTCCAAAGTGGTCTGCTGCATTTTCTGATGGTATAAATTGACGTGGACCGAGGAGCAATACGGTCAGCACTAGATAACTATTTGGAGGAGTGGAGTTCAATAAGCTGTGCGTTATATATATATAATTAATCTTTCATTCAGGCATGCAACTATACATTTATTACTTGCTATCTCATAAAGAGAATATTTTTGTAGCTGTATTAGTCCATCAGAATATAATAAAAAGATGAGTATGTAGAATATGACCGCACTTTTTTGTTGTTTTTATTTTGTTTGAGTAACATTTCACTTTTATAGATAGGCCTTTCCCTTATGTCAAGCAGTACACAAGGAAAGGAATGTTCCTCTCAAACGCTGTTTATAAAAATGAACTTTGTTTGCATTTTCCCCAGTAATACACTTTTGGGGAGATTCAATCCTTCTAAAGCCCACGTTAAACCAAAGTAATATCAGGTTAGTATGTGTTTTACATGGATTTTAGGGCACAGCACCATTTCCAAATGGAAAATAGCTATGTGCAACCGATACAAAACCCCTTTATTCCAGTGCTTTTGGAAAGTCTTACCATAACGCGATCCCACAATACACTACCAGACGTAATCTCGTTTATGTCTCGTATATGTATCATATCTTGTATATTATACAAGTCAGTAGGTTTAACATGAATTGCTTCATTTATATTTGAGACTTTCTCAAATCACCATTACTTTCTTAAAGATAACTTCCCTTTACAACCTACAGCCTAAAGGAATCTCTGACAATTGACATACTAATGTATTTTAAAAATTAATTAATCTTAGAATTCAGAACTGCAGGTTTTTCTATATAGTGACATTTGCATTAACCATATCTTCATGGTGATCAGGTGCTGGTGGTGGTAGTGGTGGTGAGGAGTGGGTGAATGGGGGAGGAATGGAAACAGAAGGGATGTTGTACAGCTTGCTTTAGATGACCTTTGCCAGGTTCAGTCATTTCCTGTCCGACTGCCAAAAAACACAAGCTGATAAATTGACATGAAATGATGAGTGTGGGAACTGTATAACTTGACAGTGTACAAGACAATCAGAAAATAAAAAAAAACACTCTTAAAATAAAAACAGTGTACTATCTGTAAATCTGAGATCATTTAAAAAAGTAAAACTTTTTATTTTTGTTTTTTACCAAATGAGGCAAATTAAAGAATAGTTTAAGACCACCCAGCTAAAAATTTAACCTATTTTCAGATTAGTATTAAGGAAATGCTCTGATGGATCCTGATAAATTTTCCTAGTATTTGCCCAAGTATTCTTACCATACGAAAAACCCTTACAAAATCAGGCATTTTTATCAATTATAAGAAATGTGTATACAGAATCGGTGTCACAGGAAATTGATTGTATAAATCATCAGCTTTTTAAATAACATAAACAAGTGTATGCCTTAACAATAAACCTTCAATAATTATTTATAAGTAATATTCTGGACACTTAAAATTTGGCATTTGAATATGGCACTCTCCATATATCGCTAACACATTCTTTAAATATTGGGGGGGAGGGGGATAAGTACCCTGCATATGCTTTATGTGTGTTAATTTTGGATGCAAGCAGGGTAAAGAAGCCTTGGATAGTGAACCACCGACAACACCAGATTGTAGGTGGGTGCCCAGGTCTTTTTACAAAGTAGTAGCATAGAGTGGGACATGTTTCAAGGCCTTTAGGGTCAATGGTCTAACCCCCCCCCCCCCCCGGGCATATCAAGCAGTATTTGAAGTGAAGAATAATTAGCATTTTGATAGTTCAGCCTTTTTTAAAGAGTGATTACTGTTACATAACCCATTAGGGCTGTGTGTGTGTTAAAGTTATAGAATGAATAACTCACAGAGCATGCACCATCTTAATAACTAAGGGGATGATTTCTTCCAAAGTTTACTGATTTTTTAAAGATAAGCTATTAGTTTTGCATTATAGAATCCATTGTCTAGTTTCTATTTTAGCTTTAGTTCACCTTTACATACAATGGCTCTTTCATAGTGGCCTTCAGTAGCCCTTTAAAGAATAAAAGTATGTGTGACCAAACAGGGTTTGGTAAAAGTAACTAAACTAAGAACTTTTTCTCTAGGGAATTCCGTGGGTCTTTTATATTTTTGCAGGACTACTATAATGAGTAGCAACCAAGTGCAAGGAGTAGTTAGAAATACGTTTTAGAAATATTTTAACAAGGAACAGTACAAAGACGGATCTAGTTCTAATTGATAAAATATATTAAATTAATGTTTTAGAATTCTAATGTTTTAGAATTTTTTTATTGTATAATGCATTTATTAATATATAAGTGTGCTTGTGAAGGTTCTCATTCATCCAGGTCATGGTATATCTGTTGTATTCAATTAGATCAACTGGACTTGAAGTTTAGTTTTTGAAGACATTTCGCTAGTCATCCGACTGGCTTTCTCAATTCAGAAACTGAATTGAGAAAGCCAGTCGGTTGACTAGCGAAACGTCTTCAAGAACTAAACTTCAAGTCCAGTTGATCTAATTGAATACAACAGATAATATATACCGTATATACTCGAGCGAGTATAAGTCGACCCGAGTATAAGCCGAGGTACCTATTTTTACCTCAAAAATTAGTAAAAACTGGTTGACTCGAATATAAGTCGAGGGTAGAAAATGACCCTTCCACTACAGTACAGTAGAGTTCTTTTTATGCAGCCTTACCTTACCTTACCTTATCTATCCTGTCCCTGACCCAAATGACTCCCTTACTCTCCCCCCCAACCCCAGGAATAAAACCCTATTTCCCTGCCACTACAGTACCCACCCTTCCACTACAGTACAGTACAGTTTTTTTTATGCAGACATACCTTTTTCCAGGTACTGTGGGTGCTGTCACAGTTGAAGAAGAGTCCGGGCCCTCGACATCACTCACTTGATGGAGGAATCCGGCTGCCGCATGCACTGTGATGGAGGAATCCGGCTGCCGCATGCACTGATGGTCGCATCCACTGACGTCAGTACTCGGCGCCGGTCTCATTTCCCCGGCGCCGAGTAGTGACGTTAGTGGATGCGACCATCAGTGAATGCGGCAGCCGGATTCCTCCATCAAGTGAGTGACTGACCCGAGTATAAGTCGAGGTTCAGATTTCAGGCTGTTTTTACAGCCTGAAAACCTCAACTTATACTCGAGTATATACGGTAAGTGAAATATTTTCTGCATAATTTAGATAAAATCTCCTATAGCCCTTAGTATTATTACTCAAGGGCCACCGCTGTCACATTAAATGTGTGTGCAATCTATAGTCCTCTAGCAGATCAGTAGGCACTAGGCAGATACATTACCATCAGTTAGCAAATCATAAATAAGAAACTGGAGACTTAAAATAGCATAACCAATGTCCAGCCCACATGTTTTTTACTGTGGGATATAGGAAAAAAAAAGGATTCCCCATATTTGTGCTCTGTGTGCTTTGTGATAATGATTGTTTTTTTTTTGTTTGTTTGTTTTTTTCCAGTAAATGAAATAATAAGAAATGATCTCTCAAGCAACATTGTGCATTCATAGCTCTGACAATCATGGACTTCTAAACAAAACTGAATTTGGGATTTGCAGAAAATTGTGTTTATTGGACTGCCGCAGTGTCACATGGTACACTCTTCTGTCTTTCTAAACTGAAATCTAAGCCAATGACATAGTAGATGTATTGAGTCTTAATGGGATTTTCACTAAGAAGAGTTATCATCTCAAGCAAATAAAGAAATAAATGAACTGTTTGATAATATATTTTATGGAGAATAACTGTAATACTTGACAAAAGCAGATGGCCTGGAAGCATGACTGATTTTTTGGCACCACTGGATGCCGGAAGTGCCTTAAATGTTTTATATTTGTGGCATTAGGATGTTTCAAATGCTTTCTGTTTGCTACCAAAAAAAGTATTGTAGGTGCAAAAACATTTAAAAACCACAAAGCAACTCCATCTACTGCTTGCTGTACCAGTGGAAACAAGATGAATATAAGAAGAATAAGGCAGTTTAGAATTATATGTCATAAGCAACCCCCGGAGCTCTCTGATGCTGCAGATGACAAGATATTGCCTTACTCTACACGCCTAAAAAGCAGGGATGGATGGGAAGCCATTTTATCTCTCTTTACTTCATTTGTAATATAAAATCTATTAAAAAGAGCATGTTAGAATATTAGAATGGAATCAGAGACCACGTAATAGAAAAAAAGCACAATAATTATTGGGTTTTTTGTAGGTTCCTTAATTAGAAATAAATATGGTAATAAGCACACAGTCTAATCAATTAAGCAACATCTTAATGCATTGCTTTATTATATAGACCCTAAAGAGTAAAATTTGTTACAATGTCAGCAGTTTCCACAGTCAGGCAGATTCACTGTTTTACTGTTGGGCAGATTTGTCTGTCAGAATTTTGTGTTTGTATTTAAACCAAAGCAACAGGGGAAGATAGGTGAGAAGATGATAAGTGTAAAGTTGCCAGATTGAAGGAGTTTATTCTAGATTTGGACTGGGAATTATAATTCACAATACCTAGAAAGTCAAAGAATTTGCACATGAATGTACACAAAAAAAATACACGAGTTTATAACATAATTATTTTATTTTTAAGTGTGTTTCACCAAAAAACACAACCAAGTAGAATGATCACTCCTGTCTGGCTCTCCATCTTCACCCTACAATGAGCCCACCTTATTGCATGATATCCTTATCCTTAAAAGTATCACCTGAGTCTATTAAATCAATAAAGGCAAAACACATCTAAACTTTTAGAAATGAATCTATCCATTTTGGTAGATATACCTGATACACAGGCCTGTAACACAGGAAAGCAAGCACTTTAGCTAAACAAAAAAGTTGCTTAAAAGCACCAAATGAGTAAATAGAAAAACTGTACATAGATGACTAAAAGATTGTAAATATTTGTTTGATTCCAGGATTGCTATTTCACGAAGGCCTTATTATAACTTTGTGCTTCTCGTAGGGAAGTCTTACCAAAAACAATGGCTGAAATGCAGTGCTATGTGATCTTTGTCTTTATTAGTTAATCCAATTTGGAGTAAAATACAGTTATATAGTATGAACCTGCTTGTTGCCTATTGTACAAGTAGCCGCTTAATCACATGTGAGAGTTTATAGTTAATGTAACCTTGGGACCTACAGCTTGTGGATATTCAGTTGTTATTACACAACAAATATCAATATCTTATGTTGGCCATTGCCTTCCTGTGTGGGGATGCTGAGATTTGTGTATCAGTAACTGCTAGAAGGCCACAGGCTGCACATCCCCTAATGTAACCAAATTAGCATGGTCTAAATAAAATAAGACATTCATGTTGTGCCTTAGTAATTAATGCCCTCTTCTGGAAAAATGCCTGAATTACAAACTGATTGTGCGGTAACTGGCTTGAAAATGTGTATAATGTCTTACATTCTGAAAAAGCCATATTTAATATTTGCACATAACTGTGATAATATAAATGGTCAATATGGCTTTCTGTACAAACTAGGCTATTGTAATAACTATCTTTTTATTTCTCACATGTAATCAAGGATGTTTACCCTTTACATAGTTCTATAGAATGTGCATGATGTATGTATAATAGATAATCCTGTTGTCAATAGGCAAAATCTACTGGCTATCCCTGAGTAATATCTAATAAAGCAATATTATGGAGCCAGTACTAAGCTGTTCTGTTATTTACTTTTGAATTATCTTATTGTGGAAATATCTGGCATGTTTTAAGAAACATGTAATACTTCATGAACAGTTGCGTAGCTAGGAATCACTGCAAATCACCCCCCCCTGCAAAACTATGATGGGGCCCCTATCTCTGCTACAGTATTTTTTTGTGGTTGCTTCCCCTGCTCCCCTGGTAGTTATGCCCCTTTTCATGAACATAGGACAACTACAAAACTTTTTAGCCATTTAAGTCAATTTGAAATGTTTTTATTCCCAAAATTATAGGTGCAGTGTGTTAAAGGGCATGAAAATTTAAAAAAATTGGATATAGGTAAATCACTACCCAAACTCTAAAACTGCGAAAGTTAGAAACTGAAAAGTCTTATCCTAAATGCACCAATGTTCTGTTACCTCTCTTTCTGCTTCCTGGTTTTGCAGTTATCAGCTGTCAGTCAGGGTTGCAAACAGATGACATCACAGCCAACGACTTAATGCTGTTTTGCTAGAAGACTCCTTGGAATATGTAACATCTTATAAAAAAGCTTGGAGAGCTTGAAGAGGAGGTAGAAACTTAAGAGGCAGAATTTAGGGGGGTAGAGCATCATTTTGCTGCAAAACAGATTAGTCCTATGTCTGTCAGCTTTCTAACTATTGTATTTTTTGGGGGGGTTCCTATATATAATTTTACATTTAAGGGGTGAAAATGCCCTTTAAACAAAGCCAATCTGTACAGGATGCATGGACGAAACGGCCATTCGGTTGGGGCTTGTTGCCCAATCCACAATATAAATTTAGAAAAGGTAATATATATATATATTTTATATACATTTATAGAAGGTAATATATGTTTATAGAAAGAAATATATATATGTTTATAAAATGTAATATATACGTTTATAGAATGTAATATATATATATGTTTATAGAATGTAATATATGTTTATAGAAGGATATTTATATGTTTATAGAAGGTAATATATAAGAACTTTTACTAACAGTGCATACACACGTGCAATCGAGGTGGCCGGCACACAATGTGAATGCACGGCTGTTTCAGACTATATTTCTGCGTGCATGGACAAAATGGCCATTCGGTTGGGGCTTGTTGCCCAATCCACAGGGTGGATCATTAACCAGCCCCAAATTAATTGTTTTGCCCATAAAAGTGCCCATACACAGCACAATTGTCGGGCAGAACGCCCATGCATACACATCGTGCATCACAGGTCGGCCCCCGTGATCACATGTGTGTATGAGGCACATATACATGTATACATAGCTTAAAGGGACTCTAATCTATCCAAAACGGCTATTTATAAATTAATTATATAATTTATAACTCTTTCTCTTATCTCCCCATTTACCTTAGAAGCTAAGATTTTCTTGAAAGCTGCAATCATGCAACTGCACTGTCTCCCTTCATAGCCCCCCTCCTCTCAACCCCCTGTGGTATAGGTACTTGCCTGCTAATCAGGGTGGGTGTTGGAGACGCGGCTTGGAAATGAGGAAGTTCTGTACTGAAATTGTGGTTTTGAACTTCTATTGTAAAACAGGGTCTAGAAGCAAGTGACCCTTTAACATTCATAGGTATAAAAAGGTGATTAATGAGTAAATATTAAAATAACATCTTTCTAAAATTATTCAAAGTGTGATCATATAGAGCTGTATATGTATTAATTATCATTCAGTTAGGTTAAAGTAGAACTAAACCGAAAATATTAACTTTTGAATAAAATAAGGCAGAAAGACAGTTTGCCAAAAGTTAATATTTTTAGTTACTTACCTTCCTATCTTCGATGAGATGATGTTAGCAGGTCCTGTCGTCCACCACCTACCTATTTTTTGCAAGCAAAGATGAACGCCTATTTCTTTTGGCTGCTTTTTTCCTAATTGCAGAAGAGGGACTGGACTTCCTCTAACATCCTCTGTAAATTGTGCTGGGTTGCAATATTTAACACAAAAGTTAAAAATAAATTGTCAGATTTAATAAAACAGATTGGCAGATTGGTGGGCACTCTTAGCCCCCAGCCCCCACCCTGCCATCATGGGGCCTGTATATTAAGTTTATAGAAGGTAATATATATGTTCATAGAAGGTAATTTACAGTATAGGTTCATAAAAGGTAATAGATAAGTTTATAGAAGATAATATACAGAATAGGGTTATAGAAGGTAATATTTAAGTTTATAGTAGTTAATATATACATTTATAATAGGTAATACTGGTAATTTATAATAGGTAATACCCCTCCCATTAATCCCTATGGAACGCAACTGTAAATAATATTGTTATAATCGGCACGCTACTGCTTAGTAGCGCACCAATTATAACAAGGAAGTGGTCCCCCCCTTGTAGGTATGCCTCTTACTCACTGTGCAGTCCATCTGCAGCACAACCAGCCCGATCGTGCTGACTCATCCTCAGACAGGATATTCTGTGCGTAAGCAGAGGGGGCGGAGAGTGAAGTGAATATTTAATTAGTACCTGTAACTCTTTCTGACAGCGGAGGAGGAACTGGAACATCGCAATGCTGCTGCTCTGACTTCCGTGCATGAGAGTTAAAGTGGTGTTGAGGAGGGGGAAGCAAGAATTACTCTGTATCCATAGGCAAAAAGGGTGTGTGAAGCTAAGAATAGTGGGGTCACCGTTGTCTGTTTAACATAGAACAGGCAGGGAATGCCTGACAAAAAAAGGGGGGTGAATTATAATGGATAATGTAACCCCTACAGAAAATTATATGGATATTAGAAGACACCTCGGAGTTCCGTGCCCTGCATTTTATATGGTCGCGGAACTCCTCAGTGACTTGTAATATCCTTATAATTTACAGTTGGGGGGTACATTATCCACTATATAAGTTTATAGAAGGTAATATATATGTTTTGAAAAGTTAATATATACATTTATAGAAGGTAATATATGTTTATAGATGGTAGTATATATACCTTTATAGAATGTAATATATGTTTATAGAAAATAATAGGAACTTTATAGAAGGTAAGGTATAAGTTTATAGAAGGTAATATAAACGTTTATAGAAGGTAAGATATAGGTTTATAGAAGGTAATATATATACGTTTATAGAATGTAATATATGTTTATAGAAGGATATATATACGTTTATGGAATGTAATATATATTTATAGAAGGATATATATATACGTTTATAGGATGTGATATATGTTTATAGAAGGATATATATATGCTTATAGAAGGTAATATATAAGTTTATAGAAGGTAATATACAGTATAAGTTCATAGATGGTAATATATAAGTTAATAGAAGGTAATATACAGTATAAGTTCATAAAAATAATATATAAGTTTATAGAAAGTAATATTTAAGTTTAGAAAAGGCAATATAAAAGTTAAGAAGAGGTAATATATATTTTATATACATTTATAGAAGGTAATATATACGTTTATAGAAGGTAATATATAAGTTTATAGATGATAACATAAGTTTATAGAAGGTAATATATAAGTTTGTAGAAGCTAACATAAGTTTAAAGAACGTATATGCCGGCGTATAAGACGACCCCCCAACTTTTCCTGTTAAAATATAGAGTTTGGGATATACTCACCGTATAAGACTACCCGTCTTTCTACACATCCCAACACCTTCTTCTCTGACATTGGTAAACACTGACATCATGCCTCCTCCATCCATCTGGCCCACCCCTGTATTCAGCCGCTCGCATGAGTAGCAGCCAAACGCAGCCTCCTGGTTCCTGGTGACATAATCCAGCAATCCACCTCCAGCCCGTCCCACAGTTTCCTCCAGCAAACGTCACTACGCTCCCCGCGCGTCATCAGTCAGCTGACCGCCGAACCAGGAAGCTGCCCCCGCTGCACCATTCGTTTTCTCCACTGCAGGTAATTGTGGCTTAAGGCAGTGACACCCGGCTTATAAGATGACCCCCGACTTTTCAGAGCATTATAAGGGGCTAAAAAGTAGTCTTATACGCAGGAATATACAGTAATATGCAAGTTTAAAAAAGGTAACATAAGTTTATTGAAGGTAATATATAAGTTTGTAGAATGTTATATATATGTTTATAGTAGGTAATATGTATGTTTATTGAAGCTAATATATGTTTACAGAAGGTAATATATACGTTTATAGAAGGTAATATATAAGTTTATAGAAGGTAATATAAACTTTTATAGAAGGTAAGATATAGGTTTATAGAAGGTAATATATATATACATTTATAGAATTTAATATATGTTTATAGAAGGATATATATAAGGTTATAGAATGTAATATATAAGTTTAGAAAAGGTAATATAAAAGTTTAGAAAAGGTAATATATACATTTATAGAAGGTAATATATAAGTTTATAGAAGGAAATATATACGTTTATAGAAGATAACATAAGTTTATAGAAGGTAATATGCAAGTTTATAAAAGGTAATATATAAGTTTTTAGAAGGTAACATATACATTTATAGAAGGTAATATGTATGTTTATCGATGGTAATATGTTTACAGAAGGTAATATATACGTTTATAGAAGGTAAGATATAAGTTTATAGAAGGTAATATATACGTTTATAGAAGGTAATATATACGTTTATAGAAGGTAATATATACGTTTATAGAACAGGGGTGTCAAACTCAATCACATAAGGGGCCAAAATCATAAAGAAAGTTTTTTATTAAGATACTTAGCAGATGCAGGATTGGTGTGAAGTACACTGTTCTTGACTAGGTCCTCTGCCTATGGCAGGATCGTGTGCTTATGTGGAATGCCCACCTTACTCTTCTGGCATGGTAATGGAATGGCCAAACCAATGGAAGGCCCTTTGCCACACCTCCCTACTCAGCACCAGGCTAAATACACAATCAGCTGTTTAAAAACAGCTGATCATGGTATCTAGTAGGCAGATAAATAGTTCTGACGCTGTTTAAGACTGCACAAATGGAAGATATAGGTTTATAGAAGGTAGTATATATACGTTTATAGAATTTAATATATGTTTATAGAAGGATATATATACGTTTATGGAATGTAATATACAGTATAAGTTTATAGAAGGTAATATATAAGTTAATAGAAGGTAAAATACAGTATAAGTTCATAGAAAGTAATCTATAAGTTTATAGAATGTAATATATAAATTTAGAAAAGGTAATATATACATTTTATGGAAGGCCCTTTGCCACACCTCCCTACCCAGCACCAGGCTAAATACACAATCAGCTGTTTAAAAACAGCTGATCATGGTATCTAGTAGGCAGATAAATAGTTCTGACGCTGCTTAGGACTGCACAAATGGTAAGCAGTGTAGTGGGTCTTGCATGTTGTACAGTCACGGGGGCCACAAAAAAATGGCTCACTGACCTTGTGTTTGACATTTGTGTTATAGAAGGTAATATATATATCTATAGAAGGTAATATATATTTATGGAAGGTAATATATATCTGTAGAAGTTAATATATATTTATAGAAGGTAATATATAAGTTTATAGATGGTAATACATAAGTTTATAGAAGTTAATATATATGTTTATAGAATGTAATATATATGTTTATAGAAGGTAATACAAAAAAATAAGATATAAATAATATATATTGTTGCCACCTCACTTATAATACAGATAAAATTGTGTTTTTTTAAGGTACAAACGGGTAGTTGATAAGAGATGCAAAAAGTTGCTGTGCTGGGGAATTGAACTTGTAACCTTATGGGCTGTAAGTTTCTGAAAGTTTTAGCCTGATAGGCTACCAGAAATAATGCAAAAACAGTAGGTACATTTAGAAACTTTTTTCTTTTGCTAGGAACAGAATGGAAGCAAAAAAAACCCCCAAAACAGCAATAAAATAATCTATTTTCTAATATTCCTGGTAGGTTGTCTGCGATTCAAGCTGGGGGAAAACTGTGTGGTAACAAGCAGGTTTCAAAGTCTTATTCAAGGACTTTTCCATACTGGTGTAGAGACATCTGCATAGAGACAGTGAATACTGGGTCAGGGGGTGTGACCAAAAGGTACACATGGCTCTTTGAATACTACATTGACTGAGTTTTACCGGCAACAACATAGAAGCCTTCTTAAAGGACAACAATACCCAAAAAAACAACATCACCCCCATTACATGTCCACATTTCCAGAAGCTGAAATCACTTATTCTCATTTACAACCGTGCTGCACTCCCTTAAATATCACACAGCAACATATTACTTGT
Source organism: Hymenochirus boettgeri (assembly GCA_019447015.1). NCBI lineage: Eukaryota > Metazoa > Chordata > Amphibia > Anura > Pipidae > Hymenochirus > Hymenochirus boettgeri. The sequence continues at coordinate 184,548,383 of CM033474.1, read as the reverse complement.
CATTGGGTGGGAATGTCTGTTACAACCTCCTCCTCCTTTGCCAGTCAAACAAACTTGAACTGTCTTGTTGCTAGAATACAGCCTACATAATCAAGCTAATCAAAGGTGGGAGGAGTGTTTTCTCGCATGCTAGCTCTGAGTGACAGTTAGAGGCAGACAGAATTGTTACGCCCCCGTCACAGCATAGCTAATTGAAGGCAGAGAGAGGCTCGAAATCAGGGAAAAAATTTATAGGGAGGGCTGTACACCTTTATTCTTTTTAAAGCAATTTTTTTAAAAAATGCATTGAGGCAATACAGTTATCCTTTAATTATGAAACTAAGGTGGTGATTCAGTAGACATCCTTATTGTTAAAATTAGTGCTAATTTTGCCCCAACCAATCAGATGTTAGCTTTTAAATGTTAAATAGGATCATTTTTAACAATAAAAACTTTTATTGAATATCCCTGATACTTCTTACATGCAAGTAAATAATACTTACTATAGAATAATCTAACAAAGTAGAGATGTTCTAGGTGGAAAAGCTTTCACATTAAGATTTTTAAAAGTTTAGTTTTCCTTTAAAGCAATGTCAAGCACATTAAATGCATTTAAATAGCAAAATGTGACATATTTAATCTGCCATGTAGCTCAAACATCTGGGAGTACAAGTTGTGACTATTATAACTCTAACTATAGTATGGATGCCACTAACACATCTTCACTCTATCTGGGATGTGTTTATAAAAATGAAACCAACACTGCTGCTGATGTTTTTTTAAAAGAGACCAACAAACCCACTGAAGGATCAAACTTCAGTATGTGAGCAGAAAAAAAAAACATTCCAGTTTCAGAAACCAAGTCTAGACAACTAATTTAATATAGGGTAAATATTATTTTACACTAATGTTATTTTGAGAATGGCTGCAAATAGATTGGAGACACTGTCAGAAAGAAAAGGATCCCCTAATTGTACTACAGTTATTATATGATATTTCATTATGATTATTTTTACCCTAGAAATCCTTCCAAATATCCACAATTAACATCTCTTCTAAATGACTCCACTATCTTAATGATGTATGTATCCCAGGCTGTAAGCAGAGCGTTGCAGGCATTTTGTTACTGTAAAATCTGGCCACAATTAGGGGGTAGAGAGGGGACTAAAGTGAGTGGGATGTGGCATTTATTATAGTGCTAAAATCTATACTTAACTTAAAGAGCTTTTTATAAGCTTGAACATGTGCAGAGGAGGCAACAGGTTAAACAGCCTGGATTGACTGTATGGAGGGAGGTGCCAATAATTGGTTAGTAATGTAGGTAATAAAGTGCAAAATATATCAGTTGGGGTTGGGGGCAGGTAAATGACAATTTACTTTTTAACATAGTAGTTGAGGTTGAATAAAGACATCAAGTCCAACCTATTCACCCTCTTTTTTTATTTTATTTTATATATATATATTTTTTACCCTACTTAACAGTTGATCCAGGCAAAAAAACAGCAAAAAAAGGGGGGGGAGGAATCCTTCCTGACTCCAAACGGCAATCGGAAAGTATCCCTGGATCAACCAGATCTATATGCATTAATACCAATAATTCTTAATATTTTTTAGTTTTAGAAACTTATCCAGGCCTTTTTTAAAGCTATTCAATGAACTTGCCATTACCACATCTGCTGGAAGACAGTTCCACAGTTTCACTGTTCTCACCGTAAAGAAACCTTTCCTAACCTGAAGATGAAACTTCTTTTCTTCCAACCTTAAAGGATGTCCATGAGTCCCCTGATATGACCTATTAGTGAACAATGCACCAGAGAGTTCATTGTATGGCCCATTAATATATTTGTATAAGGTTATCATATCCCCACGCAAAGGTCGCTTCTCCAATGTAAACAGCCCTAACTTGTCTAATCTGCCTGCATATTCAAGCCCCTCCATTCCCCTTATTAATTTAGTTGCCCTTTTCTGAACTGCTTCCATTTCCAAGATGTCCCTTTTGTTTATGGGATTCCAAAACTGCACCGCATATTCCAAATGAGGCCTTACCAGTGCCTTGTAAAGAGGGAGAATAATATCTTTCTCTCAAATCTATTCCCCTCTTTATACAAGACAATATATTGCTAGCTCTAGCCATTGCGACCTGGCATTGTTTGCTACAGATAAGTCTGTTATCTACCAGAACCCCCAAATCTTTTACCATTACAGATGCACTTAACACAGAGTTATTTAGGGTGTAGGTGGCACAGGGATTATGAAATCCCAAATGCATCAACTTACATTTTTCAACATTGAATTTCATCTGCCATTCTGCTGCCCATTTTGATAATCTATCTAGGTCTGCTTGCAAAACTTGCACATCATTTGAAGTTTTCAAAGCTCTGCATAGTTTAGTGTCATCAGCAAACACAGAGACCTTGCTCTCAATGCCCCCTTCTAAGTCATTTATAAACAGATTAAACAGAAGCGGCCCCAGTACAGAACCCTGAGGCACTCCGCTTTGAACTTTAGCCCACATGGATGTAGCTCCATTTACCACCACTCTCTGCTTGCGATCCAATAACCAATTCTCTATCCATGCACAAATGTTTTCTTCAAGGCCAACAGTCCTCAGTTTATACATTAGTCGCCTATGTGGCACAGTATCAAAAGCTTATGCAAAATTCAAGTATACCACATCCACTGCTGTGCCTGAATCTAAATTCTCACTCACTTCTTCATAAAAACCAATTAAATTTGTCTGGCATGATCTATTTCTCATAAATCCATGCTGACTACTACTAATAAGATGAGTCTGTGTCTGGAGACAAAGTCAAGGATATGATCCTGTAACAAAGTTTCCATCACCTTCCCTACCACTGATGTTAGGCTTACAAGTCTATAGTTACCAGGCTGTGAACAACTACTTTTTTGTATATTGGTATTACATTGGCTTTTTTCCAATCCAGCGGCACATCCCCAGACCAAAGTGAATCTGAAAAGATAAGAAACAGTGGTCTAGATTGAACTGAATTTAGCTCTTTTAAAATCCGAGGGTGTATTTCATCCGGTACTGGGGCTTTATTGATATTAACTTTGTCTAATTGTTTCCATAGCATATCCTCCTTCAGCCAATGTGAATACTAGAGATGTCCGAACTTCACAAAATCCGGTCCGCTCGAGGATCCGCGAATTTTCGGAAAAATTTGAAAATTCGAAAATCCGCGAAATCCGCGAGCGGACCCATTAAAATGAAAAATACCCTTGAAATTACGAGTTTTCTTGTATTTTCGAAAATTTTCGAAATTACAGGTTTTCGCGTATTTTCGAAAATACGAGAAAACTAGTATTTTTTGAAAATATGTATTTTCGAAAATACGAGTAATCCTCGTAATTTCGAAAATTTTCGAAAATACGTAGTTATGAAAATAAGAGAAATCCTTGCATTTTCGAAAATTTTCAAAATTACGTGTTCTCGTATTTTCGAAAATACGCGAAAACCCGTAATTTCGAAAATTTTCGAAAATATGAAAAATCCGCAAATCGGAAGTTCGGAAGGCGGAAAATCCGGAAAAATCCGCCATTCGCGAACGGGATAAATCCGCTGCGTATCCGGGTTCGGATCCGCGAACCGGCCATCCCTAGTGAATACTCCTCATTTCTCCACTGCATATTATTACAATCCCTGCTGTAAGGACTAGGATTCTCAAAAGTGAAAACCGATGTAAAAAAAAGGTTTAGCAGATTAGCCTTTTTGGCATCCTCTACAACCATCTCAACACCATTATTTAATGGTCCCACATTCTCAGTCCTCATCTTTTTACCATTTACTGTATACACTTAAAAAACATTTAGGGTTGGACTTGCTTTGTTTGGCAATCCGCATTTCATTTTCTATTTTAGCTAATTTAATTGCTTTCTTGCACTCTTTATTACAGCTTTTGTACTCCCTGTAAGCCTGTTCTGTTCCCTCTGATTTCAAAATTTTAAAAGCCTTTTTCTTTTTTCCATTTCCCTTTTTACCTGAGCATTAAGCCATGCTGGAGAGGACCTACACTTTTTTACACTTAATGGTGGGGACATCAGGACGCACCTGGTGAAAAAATTGACAGTTGAGAAGCAGAGCCAATTATTGCAGGTTGATGCTGGTCACATGACTACAAGCTGGTCATATGGCTGAAAACAGGAATTGTTCAAGCAGGAAGTAATATTGCTGAACCTTTCCAGCAATAACTTCTCACAAATTTTATCTCCTTTTTGCCTTATACCTTTAAATTCAATGTTCTCTATTGTAATTTGGTCAGATGACCCAGGGGAAGGCTGGGACCTTTTGGCCTGGGGGGCAAATACAACCAAGTGGCCCTTTCATGGTAGATCACAAAATGTTTGACTATGCCCACTTTACCAAGGTCACACACACTTTGTTTCAGTTACGCCCATTTAAGACAACTATTATCATTTTACATGGTTGCTTGCAACATTTTCAAGTGTATGATGTGGTTTAGATAACCACATCATAACACTGGGCTCACTTAACACTGGGTAATGAACAGGAGAGCTGATAACACTGGCTAATGATCTGCCGGGCTAACAACACTAGGTAATAATCTGGAGGGCTGACTAACACTGGGTAATGATCTGGAGGGCTGACATAACAGTGGCTAATGATCTGGAGGGCTGACATAACAGTGGCTAATGATCTGGAGGGCTGACATAACACTGGCTAATGATATGGAGGGCTGAAGTAACACTGGCTAATGAACTGGAGGGCTGACTAACACTGGCTAATGAACTGGGGGGCTGACTAACACTGGCTATGATCTGGAGGGCTGACTAACACTGGTTAATTATCTAGAGGGCTGGCTAATGATTTGGAGGGCTGACTAACACTGGCTAATGATCTGGGGGGCTGACATAACACTGGCTAATGATCCGAAGGGTGACATAACACTGACTAATGATCTGGAGGGCTGACTAACACTGGCTAATGATCTGGAGGGCTGACATAACACTGGCTAATGATCTGGAGGGCTGAAGTAACACTGACTAATGAACTGGAGGGCTGACTAACACTGGCTAAAGAACTGGGGGGCTGACTAACACTGACTAATGATCTGGAGGGCTGACGGAACACGGCTAATGAACTGGGGGGCTGACTAACACTGGCTAATGAACTGGAGGGCTGACTTAACACTGGCTATGCTCTTGAGGCTGACATAACACTGGCTAATGATCTGGAGGGCTGACATAACACTGGCTAATGATCTGGAGGGCTGACAACACTGGCTAATAAGCTGGAGGGCTGACTAACACTGACTAATGATCTGGAGGGCTGACGTAACACTGGCCAATGATCTGGAGGGCTGACTTAACACTGGCTAATGAACTATAGAGCTGACTAACAATGGTAAATGATCTGGAGGGCTGACGTAACACTGGCTAATGAACTGGAGGGCTGACTTAACACTGGCTAATGAACTGGGGGGCTGACTAACACTGGCTAATGATCTATGGAGGCCGCTATCCCCTGCACTCTCCTCTCTCTACGATCACTTTATATTCAGCCTCCCTCCCCCTCCTCCTATCTCTCCCTCCCCCCTGCTCCCCCACTCACTTCTCCCTCCATGCCGGTCCTGGAGGGCCTGACCTCCGCTTCCTTCCTTCCCCCCACGATCCTCGTCCCCCACATATACCCCTGCTCCTCTCCCCCCTTTCCTCCCATCCCCTCTTCCCCCACCCCTGACCCTCCCTCTCCTCGCCCCCCTCATCCCCCGCCCTTATCCCCTCTCCTCCCCCCCCTCTCACGCCTCCTCCCTCGCCTCTATTTCTTTCCTCTCTCTGACCCTTCCCTCCCCCCTCTTACCATTCCCTCTCTACATCCCGTCCCTCCTACTCTCCTCTCCCCCCAGCCTCCCTCCAAATTCTCTCCCCCTCGTCCCTCCCTGGACTCCCTTACCCCGTCCATATCCCGCGTATTATCCTGCTCCCTCGATCCTCTCCTGAATCCCCAATAAACAGCTTCACAATCTCTGAATATCCACTAGCCCTCTCCCCCTATCCCTTCGCCCCTCTCTCTCTCCTATATCCCCCCTATTGCTCATGAGCATCCTCTCCTCCCCCTACGCATCGCACTCTCTCCCCTCTGACTCCCCTCCACCCTCCTCTTTGCACTCTCTCTCTCATTACCTTCCTCCTCTCTATCCTCTCCCTCTCCCTCCCCTCCCCCCTGGAGCCTCATCGTTCCTACTTCCCCTCCCCCCTCCCTGAAGAAAGGGAGAATAGAACAAAAAAAGCAAAGAGAAGAAAAAGAAAGAAAAAGAGAGAAAGAGAGGAAAAGAAGAAGAGAAAGAAGTAGAACGAAAAAAGGAAAAAGGAGAGAAGAAAGAGAGAGAAGAAGAGCAAGAATAGAAGAGAGAAGGAAGAGAAAAGAGCAGAAGAAAAGCGCGAGGCGAAGAGCAAGAAAAAGCGAGCGCGGGAGAAAAACGAAATGAAAAGGAGAAAAGAGGTAAAAAAGAAAAGTCCCCGACCTCCGCTCCCCTGTCCTCATCCCCCTTCCTCCCTTCTCTCTCTCCCCCCTTCGCCCCATCCCTGCTCCTCCAGCTGCTATCCCCTATCCTCCCTGACTTCGCCTCCCCCCCTCCCCCCCTGCTCCCACCCCTCCCCCCTCCCTCTGCTCCACCGTCGCTACTGCTCCTCCCTCCCCCCCTCGCCTCCCCCCCCTCTCCCTACTCCCCACCTGCCCCTTCCCCTCCTCTCCCTCTCTTGTGACCCCCTGGTCCTGCCCTCACTCCTCTCTCCTTCCTCTGTCTCTCTATCCCCTCTGCTCCCTGACCCACCCACATGTACCCCTACACTTTCTCCCTGTCCTTCCCCTTCCTGACTCCCCCTACTTCCCCCTCTCTGACCCCTGCTGGCCTCCTCCTCCTCCTTCTCTCTCCTCGCCCCTCCCCTTGACTAGCCTCCCTCCTGCCCCCTCTCCTCCCCCACTCCCCACTTCCTGACTAACACTGGCTAATGATCTGGAGGGCTGACTAACACTGGCTAATGATCTGGAGGGCTGACTAACATTGGCTAATGATCTGGAGGGCTGACAACACTGGCTAATGATCTGGAGGGCTGACATAACACTGGCTAATGATGTGGAGGGCTGAAGTAACACTGACTAATGAACTGGAGGGCTGACGTAACACTTGCTAATGATCTGGAGGGCTGACAACACTGACTAATGAACTGGAGGGCTGACAACACTGGCTAATGAACTGGAGAGCTGACTAACACTGGTAAATGATCTGGAGGGCTGACGTAACACTGGCTAATAAACTGAAGGGCTAACTAACACTGGCTAATGAACTGGAGGGCTGACTAACACTGGCTAATGATCTGGAGGTCTGACGTAACACTGGCTAATGATCTGGAGGTCTGATGTAACACTGGCTGATGAACTGGAGGGCTGACTAACACTGGTAAATGATCTGGAGGGCTGGCATAACACTGGCTAATAAACTGAAGGGCAAACTAACACTGGCTAATGAACTGGAGGGCTGACTAACACTGGCTAATGATCTGGAGGTCTGACGTAACTGGCTAATGATCTGGAGGTCTGATGTAACAGTGGCTAATGATCTGGAGGTATGATGTAACAATGCCTAATGAACTGGAGGGCTGACTAATACTGTGCTGCTTCTATTAATTTCCCATGTTAGAGGTAGAAGCAGGCGCAGTGTCATTTAAGCATGTAACTTACTAAGAGCTTCTAGGGCAGTCCACATTTTTAATTGGAGACCAGCCCAAGGGGCATTTGCCCCTCAACCTGCTGGGCAAGTCCTCCCCTGAGATGACCCGTTTACTTGTTTGAGGCAGAGGGCACACTGTAGCAATTTTGAGCGCTCCCAAAACAGGCACACAATTTGTTGTTTTTTTTACACGAGCGATTGCGTAAGCATTTCTGGCGCGCTCGTATGTGGTGACAAGCATTGCGATTGCGCAATGTTGCAAAATTAAGGAGCATTTGATTGCGTAAAAAATGCCTATCACGTATCATATGCGCTCCAACTAACGGATCACATGTGCAACGCACGACAGCGCACATGATTCGGGCCACACTTGTGATCCGATCGTGTGTAAAAGAGCAGTAGTGTGGCCTAGCTCTAATAAACATTTAGGTCAGAAATAAATATTTTCCTACTACACATTTTTTCATTGTCCTGTTGAACTACACCTCCCAACATCCCTTACTCAGCAGTTACTTAGGTGTTATTAAAATCACATCTTTCAGTGCAGCAATAAATATGCTATGAGAACACTTTGCCTGGTAAGAAATAATGAAACTTGTAGTTGAACCATTAACTAGGGTAATTTTAACCATGCATTGTTGTGGCATTCATTGCTACCTTGAATGATGCATTTTATATATCACTCTAATTGATAATGGTAAGTATTGTACAACCACCAACGAGGTCAGCTTTCAAAGAGTTACTTAGGGCACGGCCACGCTGCAACGCAAACGCAATCGCACACGGAATCGCATGCGATTTCATGTGCGATTTTGTTGAGTTTGGTCATGCAGTTTTTTCATTAAGTATTGGAAAACGCATGCGATTGCGATATAAAATGCGGAACACAAATCGCATCGCACCAAAAACCGCACGTTTTTGGTGGCGTTGCCACAATTCCAATGATTTGAAAAAACCGCAAGCGCAAACGCAGAAAAATCGCAGCAGTGTGGCCTAGCCCTTAAGGTTTATAAAAACAGCAAATCTTAGGGCAGCAATTATTGTAATGATGTAATAACAGCACATGAGTAAAATTATCTTTATATTGAATTATCTTAACATTGGATTACTAATCCCAGCATCCTTTACAAGAAAACGTGATTTACGATGTAAAGAAAAATGCTTTTTTTATTTATGAAAAGCTCATATTTGTTGCCAGGTCCATAATCATAATAAGTTTTACAATTGATTTTGTTATGCATATTCTCCAACATTACCCTTTAAATGGGTACATTATTGAGAAATACATTGCACAAAGCTGTGCTAATATCAAGTTCTCTTTATTACCCTCCCCCTGCAGCTATGCACCATGGGGGTTATTCAATAAAAGTTCTTATCATTTAAAATGGTGCTAATTTTGCCCCAACCAATTAGACATTAGTTTTCAAATGTTACATAAGTTCTGATTGGTTGGGGCAAAATTAGCACCATTTTAAATAATAAGAACTTTTATTGAATCTCCCTGTATGTTGTTTATGTAAGTCTAAGAATTAAAGAGGAATGCTGGAGTATGCATTTAAGGCAGATGTTTTGTTTTAATTAACATTAACTTGAGAGAATGTACATTCAAATCTAGACAAGTTTTCTAACCCTTTCAGTTGTAATTAATTAATTAATTAAAACTATACACTTGCCTGACCAATGCATTCTACAACATGCATTAGAAAAGTTGCAAATGTAAATAAAGGATTGAAAATGTTTCACGGCCCCTAAGAAACAAAGCACTATGGGAAATTCAGAGCTATCGTTTATAGCTGAAAAATGGCGGCCCCCAACTGTTTAACTTCAAAAACTTCAGATGGATTGATTGTAATATGTTAAGTGCAGCATTTCTAACTTTCAAGCCTAAAGGTTATTCTTCCACTGTATTTCTCCTTTAAGGAGGGGGGTGCCAGGCAGTATTTGTAACTGCAAAAGTGTTCTTTATTGCACAATAAAGAACTCTTTTGCAGTTACAAATACTGCCTGGCATCCCCTTCATTAACCTATTCTATTTGAGTATAATCAACCTATGACCTGCCTATTGATTATATACAGCTGATCGGAGGGTACCCTTAATTAGGCTACTTTCACATGCATGTTTTTGTTCAGGTAGAGTTTTCAGACATTTTTTGACACCCTTCATGTCAAAGTAGCCTTAGACTCTGTCTCTGACATACAATTTTGAAATAAAATTACTAAAAGCAGAATAATAAATATACACCTATTTTCTATAATTATCGAACGTTCAAGGATTATCGAAATTAGCTTTGAATGTTCGATAATTATAGAAAATAGTCTCGAACATTCGATAATAATCAAAAATTTGTTCCGTTTTCGGATCTTCGGAATTTTCAGAGATCCAAACACGGAACGAGACTGGTGAGTTTCGGCCATCTCTAATGACCATAGATATGAAGAAACTGATTGCTTTAGTGAATAAGTGAAGCAACGGAGATTAAAATTGTATTTTTTTGCATTTCCTTTTATTGAGAGATTCAAGCTTATACTGTATATAATATACACAGTCTATAAAATATACATAAATATATAAACAAGTTAGGATCTGTTGCCTCCATCGTACATTTTCCCACAGGCTATTTTGCTGTGTGTTAACATTTTATTTCTGTTGTGTAATGTAGACAAAAACACGGATGTCCTGTTTAACAGCTTTTCAGTGTTACCATAGCATGACGAGAAGGGATCTGTGGACTTTAACTAACAAGGTGTGTTGACATTTTAGGCAATAGTAATAAGCAGCTAAAATACATATGTGAAAACACCCTCATTCAATTTTTAAGGTTCAGTATTTAAAATATTAAAAACATTATAGGACTGAGGGATAACCAGGGGGCTACTCACCAAATTATTTAATTCTCACCTATTTATTTGTCTCACTTCTCCTACTTATTTACTCAGCCCGACCCTATATTAAAATAGGAATAAGAACAATTGATGTGAACCTCAGAATTCTGTGTGAGCCAAACACTGAAAATTCTTACTTTACAGTAAAACTCTGAGTTAAATATCACCAAATAAACAGGTCAATGAGGTGAATCAGAAAACGTTATTCCGTTGTGTCCATTGTGTCTTTATGCAAAATCATAAAACCCAAGTTCTTTGAAAAAACCTTTTTTCTTATCTGCATAGAAGTATTCCTTTCTTATTTCTTAAATGCAGGGGTGCACAATCTGCCTAAGCCTGGGGCTCCAGTTGCTCCTCTCCGGCTTGCCCATACCTACTCAATATTCCTTCACATGAAAGGGCCATGTGAAGGCTGCATAGAGAGTCACTATTACTCTATGGGGATATTGCACTGGTAATTTACTGTAATATAGCAATAGATGTACTATTATCCTGATCTGTGATGCCAGCCATAAGTTGGTATTAAGAGGTCTTGCAATTAGTGTCACTATTGGTATATTACCTCACTTGCGAAATCTGTGCTTTTTGCCACCCAAGAGCTGTGGTAAACAGAATATAGGAGTAAAGTCTCCCACATCCCTCTTTTGGGTACCATAGTAATTGCGCTCCTCTGTGCATCACCCTGTAATTCTTCAATACTTCGTTTGTCAGTTTTTAATGATAACATATATTTATAACTATGCTCCTAGGTGTCTTTTTCTGCCTAAGTGGTTTGTTTCACCTTTTCTAGACAGTACTATAATATTGATAATGCTAATAGTTTTTACATCTCCCTGGAGAAAGATAACCAAACACCTCTTGGACACTATTAGGGCTATGCTCGGAGACCCTGTATCGCTCTCTATTGCCTCCTCTAGGCAATACACTGAGCCGACAAGACTCTCATTGTGTAGTGAATGGGGTTTAAAGATTCTGTCTTAAAGAGCCGTTATCGGCTCGATACATACCTTGCAGTGGTTGCTCGACACAGTTTTTGCGTACTGCCAGAACCTCTGTAAGTCATGTCTTAAAGTTACGTTAACCCTTGGTACATGGGTTAATGTGGCTTTAATGCGGAAAAAGCCATTTACTCCTCTCCGTACATAACCCTATATATGTGTAAAATAGCTAATAGCAGGATTTTTTCAGCCACGGCGTTACATTATTCATTTAAATGCAAATAAGGATGGCATTTATAAAGGATCACGATCAGTAATTACTGCCAGTAATATTGTTTTTGACCATGATGAACGTTTTTTATCATGTCTAAATATTTTGCCACTGTTGAAAAGACCAATATCAGACAGTATTTCTATACTGCCCAGTATCAGTGAACTGAGGTCAATGTTCCAATTGGTATTTTCAGCTTACCTTCCTTTTGTTGCATTTAAACATATGAACAAACCATGGGCATTTATTTATATAAAAATAACACCTTTCATTCCATACAAAAACTATTTGGAAAAAAAATCAGTGTTAATTCCAGCACAATGTACATTCGCCGTTTTATAAATATGGCCCTAGGTTCGTGGCTTGGCAAGTTTACCGACAGAACCTTATTACTATTTCTTTATACTGTCAATACTGACATATATGTATGTGTATAGCATCTTCAACAGCTCTCTCTGTTAGCTGCAACAATATTACCTTCTTAAATAGGAATGTGTACATTCTTATAGGTGAGTGCAGAGATGCAGTGCAGCATAATTAAGTGAATATGATCAGTTTTATAGAATATATATATGCAGTTTTATAGAAGTGTACATCTTCACTAAAATGACTGCAGCTTGTATCACAATTCTAAAAATAAAAATTGCAGCAACACACACACTTCTATAAATGGTACATTACAGAAACAAACACATAAAAACACAACCTCTTTTAGAAATGCTCACTCTGCTTGAACAGCAGATCAGCTAATCATATTCTCTGCTGTCTCTTCTGATGATTGGCTGGTAGACACTGGGAGGTGGGGTCAACTGTTAAATGCAGCTAAGCATAAGGGGGAGGGGTGATACAAACTCAAGGTACCTAATTAGCATGAGCAGAATGAATTTTGTGACTGGGACCATCAGGAAGAAGAAACACTAGATAGCAGCAGTGACATCACAGAACACCAGTAACTGAAATATTCCATAAGTTACTTCTACACTAAATTATTTATTCCCACACACTAAATTAAAGAGATAAAAGACAAATGGTTTTACTAACAGACAATTATATGATTTGTGGAGCTGCCTTTGTATTTTAGGTGTTGTTTTCCTTATTATCATTATGTCTGCCTATTGACTATTGATATCCTAGTTGCCTTATGGTTGGAATGCTTCAGATTCCCATGTATTCCGTCAGCCTAGATACCCTGATCTAACACCACCCACTTCATCAATAGACAAACCCCCACTTGCCAGGAGGCTTGTAGCGCCCCCTGTGGTATCTGAGCTGAGGCCGGGAATGCACAAGAAAACCAGGAATGCACTAGGCAGACAGGGCACAACCAGCTAAGGGCTGGACAACAGCATGGTACCAAATCAGTAGGCAGGACCAGAGTCAGGGACAGAGCAAGAGGTTGGAGCACAGTAGGTCAATCAGCAAGGCAGGGTACAGAAGAGCAAAGCAAAATCGAGGTGAGAGTCAGGCAAGAGGTGAGGTCAGGACAGGCAGCAAACAAACAATCATAAACTGAATAAAAGGCAGAGATCAGTACATAGAATAAACTAAACAAGATCACACCAAGAGCAAGGGTACACCACAGGCTATAACTTTCAGAGAGGTGAGCGTCAGAAGAGAATATAAAGAGAAGAATAACCAATGAAGAGGAAGAAAGGAGCAAAGAGGAAAGGTAATAGGCTAATTTAAACCAAAGCAGGCAAAACAAAACAAAGACACACAGAGAGCAGAACTAGAAATGTTCTAGAAATGTTTATTGGTTCAGAAAACAGATCATATTTGCATTTTGAAATGGGCAGAAGTTGGAAAGTTTGTCACTTTCATTTACTAATACCCAAAAAGACTGAGGGCAATAAAACCAAAAGTTTTAGTATATGATGTGTGCCCAATTATGCAACCATTAGTTTTGTTCAGCTCTGCATTTTTCTTTCCATATCTCAACTTTCCCATGTCCAACCCAGTTTACTTATAACAAGCAGTAAAGTTCTATTCCATTTATAATCTGTTCAGTAACGTAACAGTTCAATAGTATATTTCATTTATTATTATTAATAATAATAATAATAAAAATAATTTGAATCTTCCGTCCAAGTTCTCTGCTCTGTTAAATCATAATGTTAACATAATCTGTAACAGAACTTTTAAAGGATGTCCACAGGTCCTGAAATTTAGGTGAACAATGCACCAGAGAACTTATTGTACAGCTTATTGTATATTTGTAAAAAGTTATCATATGTAATCTGTCTGCATAGTCAAGCCCCTCCATTTCCCTTATTAATTTAGTTGCCCTAAATTAATAATTATTAATAAGATGGCCCTTTTATATATGGCATACCAAAATGGCACCACATGTTCCAATTGAGGCCGTGTCTTCCTTTATACAGAGCTATGTTAAATGTCTGTACCAATTTCTGCCTGGTGTAAAGATATTGGGCTTGAAGCCATCCACAGCCTCTCTCCTTTTTGGAATGCTAGGCAATTTTCTATAGCTCCAGTTAGTAGTGATGTGAATGAGACCAAAGCTGGAGACAATATCTGAATAAAAAGCATGTCTGAGAAAGTGCGAAATGGAAAATCTGTGTAAAACTACATTTAAATATGTGTTGTTAATAGAATGAAGGGAAATCTGTTTAGGATATTCCAAACCACACTATTGTGAAATAAAAACAAAAAACAAAACATACAACCACTGTGGAGGAGAGGCCCAGACTGAAGTGGTTCCCATAAAAATAACTATACATGACGTTGCTTTTTCAGTCAAGGTACTATTTATTGATATATATATATATATGTGTGTATTTATATAAACTTATATATACATATAGAACAGCTACATGGAACATTTGGCATCAGATCTCCAGAATTCACTATGCCAACTTCTTCTAACTCACACCCTAGCAGACACTCTGGCAAATATATGAACCTTTGTCAAATTTTCCTTGTACTGGGAAAAAAGTTTTAAAGTAGCAATTTTCTGACTTCCATCCCATTCTCTCTCTGCCAAATATATTATTTCTTTTTTAACCCAGTATTTGCTGTTAGTAGCAGTTTTACTAAAGCACAACAAAGAAAAAAAATAGCTTGGACTGAAAATTCACATTTTCAGCCAATGAGAACATATCTTTGGATCTCACAACCTTTAGTAGATTCAACATCTGGAAATCACTGAGGCCAAGATTAAGCAAACTGGTTTAGAAAGCTAAAAATCAACATTTTTAGCTTCTGAGGTACTGTTCCCAGCAAGGGTATCATTTTATGAATCTGTAATGGAAGGTATGAAGATAGTTTATTACCTAAAATATGTTTACAGCACCATGTTGTTTATGGGTTATACTACAAATACAAAGATTTTATTACCAGTTTAGTAATGTCCTTAATTATTTTTATCAAGTAAAGTGAACAAAGCTACTGTTTAACCTTTAAATGGAAATGATGATATAAAGACAAAGTTTGAGAATTACGTCTCCTAAGAAGGTAAAAAGTTACTAAGGTAAAAGTTAAAAGTTAGGACCCAGCAGATTAAAGCAAACCGTGAAGTGTTTGCTGGGCTTAAAATAATTTGGCCAAGTTATTGAACTAATTGCTTTCATTTATCCAGAGAGAGGGGCAGGTTTTTTAAGTCGCATTACAAAGTAAAGTAAAATGTAAGCAAATTAATTGGATGTGCGCTAGGCTTCTAATTTTTGTATAAATGGAAATGATGGTCATTTGGAATAAAATATCAAGCTGTCTGTTACCAGCTTTACAACCCCTTTATTTACAGATGGACCATTTCCCAACCTGCTTTTCTCCCAAATTAAAGTGGAAAACTAGTTTGTACTTGTGTATTTATTTAAGGACCTTCCTGAAAAAAACAAATCCCCCCTCCTCCTCCCTCCAATACAACCTGTCTTCCATCATTTGAATCCTGAGGGGAGTTTCTAAAACACAATTTTTCTCCAATGTGAATAAGCCTTAATTAGATACAGGATATACCCTCCACTAAATTACCAAAGCAGTTGCCCTTTTTCAGACCTTCTCCTGATTACCACGTCTGACTGACAATTGCATGTAAAACTTTTACAAACCTGTTTTAAAAATGGTAACACAGTTATAAACTGTTGACAGCGCATGCTGTTTTTGGTGCAGAGCCTTATGGGAATGGTTAAAATATTTGTTAAAGGGCAACCCTCTAATACAAGGGAGGATGAACTTAGGATCAGGAATGCTAGGCAGGTGGTAGTGGTAGGGGACTCCATTATAAGGAAGGTAGATAGGCTAATCTGCCGCCAACACCCTACATGCCGAACTGTATGTTGCCTGCCTCGTGCTAGGGTTCGGCATGTGGTGGATCATGTAGACAGATTATTGGGTGGGGCCGAGTGTGACCTGGCGGTCTTGGTTCACATTGGTGCCAATGACAAAGTTAGAGGAGGAGGTGAGGTCCTTAAACATGATTTACGAGACATAGGGGCCAAATTAAAAGCAAGGA
Organism: Hymenochirus boettgeri; assembly: GCA_019447015.1. Classification (NCBI taxonomy): domain Eukaryota; kingdom Metazoa; phylum Chordata; class Amphibia; order Anura; family Pipidae; genus Hymenochirus; species Hymenochirus boettgeri. The sequence continues at coordinate 184,532,135 of CM033474.1, read as the reverse complement.
CCTCCAGAATAGTGTTTTCAGAAATACTACTGCAGCCACGTGCTACGATAGGGAGACAGAGGGAGGTTAGGAGCATTAATGCGTGGCTAAGAGGGTGGTGTAAGGAAGTAGCGTTTGGGTTTAGAGAGAACTGGACAGACTTTCCTGTCGGCTACAGGCACTTTAGTAGGGATGGGTTGCACCTCAGTGATGGCGGTGCAGCTGTTTTAGGGGAGGAGATAGCTAGAGGGTTGGAGGAGATTTTAAACTAGGTATGGGGGGGTACTAGCAGTCTCACTGGGATAGATAGCCCAGGAGGAAAGCAGTAGAAAGGCCAGTAATGGGTGGAAAGGGGGTGGGGCTAGCATAGGGGATAGGGAGGCATGTGTATTAAAGTGTATGAATAAATTACAGGATCATAATCTAAAATGTATGTTTGCAAATGCGAGAAGCCTGGCTGACAAAATGGGTGAATTGGAGATAATGGCGTTGAATGAAAAGTATGATGTAATAGGCATAGCAGAAATGTGGTTGAACAGTTCTCACGACTGGGCTGTATATTTAGAAGGATACACCCTGATTAGGCAGGACAGAGAAAAAAGAAAAGGGGGAGGAGTATGCATTTATTTTAAAAAAGAATTGAAGCCAAATTCAAAAGAAGAGATAACTGGCGATATGGATGTTAAAGCGGAGGCAATATGAGTGGAATTAGACAACAGGAAAGGGAGTAATGTCATTGTTTGTGTCTGCTATCAGCCGCCAAATGATAGCAGGGAGGAAATGAGTCCGCTTCATATGCAGTTGGCAAGGTCTGCAAGTTTGGGGAGTGTGCTTATTATGGGGGACTTTAATTACCCTGACATTGATTGGCATAGTTGAACTGCCAACACAGAAATTTCTCTTACAGGTGGTTGTTCCTACTAGAAAAGGAGCTCTGTTGGATCTGGTAATATCTAAGTATCTATAGTGTCGTTTGGACTTTGTTATCGAAAGGAAAATTGCGCTGGGTTAACAAAGACTTTTAATTTCGGGAAGGCAAATTTTCCCAGGTTAAAAGCAGCTCTTCAGAATGTCAACTGGGATAAGGTATTATCAGGTAAAGTTACTGAACAGAAGTGGACTGTGTTTAAGGGGATTTTAAGCCACTTCACATTTAAATTTATACCCTTGGGAAATAAATGTAAAAAAAATAAATCTGCGCCCATTTGGCGGCTGAATTCTGATATAAAGAGGCAAATGGAAAGGAAGAAAAAGGCATTTAAAACCTTTAAGTCAGAGGGAACGGAAAGGGCCTTTAGGGATTATAAAAACTAACAAGGAGTGTAAGAAAGCAATCAAACTAGCTAAAATTAATAATAACGTTAGGATAGCTGAAGAAAGCATCACTAAGCCTAAACATTTTTTAAAGTATATTAATAGTAAGAAGATGAGGACTGAGAATGTGGCACCACTAATTAATGGGGATACGTTAGTTACAGAGGATGGCGATAAAGCAAATGGCTTGAATATTTTTTTCTCCTCTGTATACACAATAGAAGATCCAAGTACATATAACATAGAGTATAGTAGCAATAATGGTATTTTTTTTTTTTTTTTTTTTTTTTTTTTTTTTTTTTTTTTTTTTAAAGAACTAAATAAGGTTAATATTAATAAATCTCCTGGACCGGATAAAATACATCCTCTGAACTTAGGGAGCTAATTTCAGTTTTATCTTGGCCATTGTTTCTTATTTTTGCAGATTTCCTCATGTCCGGATGTGTGCCTCTGGATTGGAATAAGGCTGATGTTATTCCAATATTGAAATAGGGTAGTCGTCCACAGCCGGGTAATTACAGGCCTGTAAGTTTAACTTCAGCGGTGGGGAAGATACTGGAAAGTTTAATAAGGGAACATATTCTAGAGTATGTTTCAAGGACTCACATTATAAGTAGTAACCAGCATATATTTAGGAGGAATAGATCTAGTCAAACTAACTTGCGCTTGGCTTTTATGAGGAAGTAAGTAGAAATTTAGACTTTGGCATAACAGTAGAAGTAGTATACTTGGATTTTGCAAAGGCTTTTGATACAGTCCCCCATAGGTGACTAATGTATAAGCTAAGGTCTATTGGTCTGGGGAGGCACATTCGTACATGAATAGAAAATTGGTTAATGAATAGGATGCAGAGAGTAGTTGTTAATGGGGCTTCATCATTATGGACTAAAGTGCTAAGTGGGATGCCACAGGGTTCTGTGTTGGGGCCTCTTCTATTTAATCTATTTATTAATGATTTGGAAATGGGTATTGTCAGCAAGGTTTCAGTGTTTGCTGATGACACAAAACTTTGTCGACCATTAAAAACTTCAGAGGATGTGCAATCATTGCAGGTGGATCTAGATAGATTGTCACATTGGGCTGCTAAGTGGCAGACGAGATTCAATGTTGAGAAATGTAAGGTGATACATTTTGGACTTAAAAATCCTTGCGCTGCTTTTACTATAAAGGGCTCTGTGTTAAATGAATCCCTGCTGGAAAGGGATCTTGGAGTTTTGGTGGATAACAAACTTAAAGGAAGCAAGCAGTGCCAGGCGGCAACAGCCAGAGCCAGCATGGTATTGTCTTGTATAAAGAGAGGTATGGATTTAAGGGAGAAAAATTTTATTCTTCCTCTCTACAAAGCATTGGTAAGGTCTCATTTGGAATATGCAGTGAAATTTTGGAATCCTGTGCACAAAAGGGACATCTTTGAAATGGAAAGGGTTCAGAGAAGGGCAACTAAATTAATAAGGGGACTGGGGGAGCTTGAATATGAAGAGAGACTGGGAAAGTTACAATTATGTACACTGGAGAAAAGGCTCTTGCGTGGGGATATGATTACTGTGTAAATACATTAACGGGCCATACAATAAACTATCTGGGGCATTGTTCACCAATAGAGCATGTCAAAGGACACGAGGACATCCCTTAAAGGGGAAGTTCAGTGCAAATACATGGACTTTACAGAAAAAAGACCAGAATTTTTTCTTCCCAATGACCTTCATCTGCCAATTCAGTATTTTGTCTGTGTATAAATAAATGCTTCTAAAATACTGACTTCCTGTTTGCAGGAACCCTAATAGAGACCGTTATGGTCTTGCCCTTGACCCAGCGCCTGGGTTGATTCAGTTACTCAGTAGAGATTTGAGAATCTTTGACCCATCCAACAGCCAATCAGTAGAAATAACTGTTAGGAACATTCCAAGGAAGTGGTGCATCCTGGGAAGAAGAAGGACCGTTATAACCTGAAATGTCAGCTCACTAATATCAACAGCAGGGAACAGCAAAAGGTATGAAATCAACTGATTTTTCAAAATGGGAGAGAATATGTAGAAGGCATTACGCAAACTAACAATTTAAACAAATATTGATAATTTCCACTGAATTGTCCCTTTAAGACTTGAAAATAAATGTTTAGGCTTCAAGTTCAGAAAAGGGTTTTTCACTGTGAGAATGGTAAAGCTGTGGAACTGTCTTCCAGTGGACGTTGTGATGGCAGGTTCACTGGTCAGTTTAAAAAAAAAGCTGGATGAGTTTCTGCAATCAAGGAATGTTGCAAGTTACTGGTATTGATACATAAAGTAGAGTTGATCCAGGGAAATTTCCGATCGCCACTTGTTTTTTTTTTGCCTTCCTCTGGATCAACAGGAAATGAGGATATTGCTAGATAGGTTGGACTGGATGGATGTATGTCTTTATTAAACCTCAAATACAATACTAACTGTGGACTCAAAACAAGTATGGGTTAAGTGAAAACCTGCAGTATATTGAGCCAACAATCACATCTCTGGCTGCAGCCTGTGAGACATTACATGGGACTTCCTGCTTCCAGTAGGTTGAGTGACATCACCTGACCTCAGCCCCACCCATCTGCCCCAGGGGAGAAGCATGCTCAGTTGAGACTTAATGCTGGGGAAATTAGAAAGTACCTGGGGAAAAAATTGACAGTTGAGAAGGGGAGCCTATTAATGCAGGCTGCGGCTGGTCACATGGCTGAAAACAGGAAGTGTTCAAGCGGGAAGTAATACTGCTGAACCTTTACAGCAATAACTTTTCACAAAGGCTTTTTATATAATTCTTACTAGTTTGGAAGAATTCAAGATCACATTTACCATTTAAGCACTGCATAATATAGCGCTGTATTGTTTTCTTAGCAATAAAAAGCAATATGGCACTAGCTTCTTATTCAAACCTCTTCTATCATTCAATCAGTTCCTCTCTACCCTCTCAGTGGTTCTCCTCCAATTTATATTCTCCTCAGTCCCAGTCACGTTTGTCTGTTATAGCGCTTAGTTTACTAATCTGCTCATGGTGTTCTTTATATTGATGGATCTCCTGTTACTGACCTTTGCTCATCCTCTTGACCTTAATCCTCTGCTGCCTGCCTTGACTCCTGTCTGTATCTGACTACGATTCCATCTCTACCCTTCTGTATCTCACCTGGCTATTCTGATTATTGTGTAGGACCTTTGGCTCCATCCTGACCTTGCTGTAATTCTCTCCTTGTCTATACCTCATCCCTCCTTGAACACCAGTCTCTTTCTTATCCAGTACTCTCCAATGTCTGTTTCACTTCAGACTTCTTAAGTATTCCCGACCTCATATCAGATACCTTGCAATCAGAGTCTAAGGGGTAACCATTCCCGGTGAGGTGCTTTCAGCTTCCCAAAAACGGGCACTTGTCTATTGGCAAAGCGAGTGGTAAAAATTGGAGTATCTGGGCTGAAGGAATATTTGGGAATCCGGAGCCGGAGCATTACAAAACCCTTCCTAGACTGAAGATGAAACTTATTTTCTTTTAATTTAATCTTTTATGGTAGTGCATACAATACAAAGTAGTAACAAGGGAAATGCATATAAATGTACAAAGTAATTTTAAGGAATACCATGATACACAAGGAAGGAGGACCCTGCCCAATGAGCTTACAGTCTAGTAGCAGCATACCACTCATGTAGAAGCATAAGTGCACTTTTAGACCCTTTTAGTTCCATCCCGTGTAATTTTGTTGGAAGGAGCAGACACAGTAGCAAATTACAAGAAATTGCAGCTGTTTATTTTTCCATTTCATCTATGTCTCCACAAGAACCTGCTAGCAGTACCAGGAATCAGACTAAGAACACACTGGGGTAACAGGCACTTGTTGTAATGGCCATGGGTTCTTCTTACTCTTCAATTATTTATGACAAGAGACCTGAAATTATTTATTGTATTTCCATTTTTAAAGACCCCACCACATCCGGAGACAATACCACATGGTAAATCCTAGTCCTGTAGGATTACACCTTCCATTGTCCCATAGACCGGAATGCATTAGAGAGTTTAGGTTGCAGTACAGAGGTTAAAAATATTATTCATTCATTTTTTTACACTACAGTCAGGGGGTTGTCATGTTTTTTAATAATAAATGAACCAATAGAAGGGTTAGACCTATGCTTTCTTATAGTACCTAATATTCCAAAATATATTATACAATAATTAAGCAATTATGATAATCAATCTGCTAACCACTGAACAACATGCTCTACAGCTTTTAAATCAATTGAGGAAGCTGTAGCCTTGTAGGAAACTGAACACAGAGCACGTACTAAAACATAATTTGCCATTGACATAATGAAATAAATATGTATTGTCTTAGAAGCCAGAGTGCTTAAAATAAAATATTTATAGTATTCTTTGTAGTATTCATAACAGTATAACAACATCTTATTAATCTTTAGTGCTCCTTTGAGTGGTAATTAAAAAAAAATACTTGGTATAATTAATAATATGAATGATCGGTAAAACCATTAACTGACATAAGAATATCTTAAGCACCTTGTAGCAAATTTACCCAGAGCCGCTAGGCAGTTTTATGGAGCTAAAGTTGCGCTAACCGATTCAATATCAGTTACGGTTAGCGCGACATTAACATTAACTATTAGCACAGATTTGACAAATTTGCACTACTTTTTGCACTGGATTTTAACAGCAGCTAAAAGCTCACACTGTGAGTAAATCCTGAAATGCAAATTTGATTTGCAAACTTGAGATTTACCTAGAGCAGTGATTCTCAACCAGGGCTCCAGAGATTGCATGGGGTCCTCAAGGGATTGACAGAAACTATATGGATCCTCCATTTTAAAGAATACAGATATATATTTCAATATATTTATCAACTTTCTGTATGAATTATGTGTTTGGTGTATTGATGTCTGAGAGATAAATAAAATTAAAGGGTATGTCCACCCAAAATATAATTTTTTTACATAAGATTCCCCAAGGGCTCCCAGCCCCAACCGCTATGTTTATATCTTTAAAAAGCAGCCCAAACTCTACTTACCTCTTCTCTTTCCTCCGCCGTGCTCCCGGCCCTCTGCTTGCAAGAAAATGCAAGCAGAGGGGCGGGACCGGCAGCCGCGTCTGTGATTGGCTGAGCGGCAGCCAATCACGGACGTGGCTGCCGGCAGCTCACTTCGCCGGAGGAAAAGAGAGAGGTAAGTAAAGTTTGGGAGCTTTTTAAAGTATAAACATAGCGGTTGGGGCTGGGAGCCCTTGGGGAATCATACATAGAGGAATTAACGCAAGGGAGAGAGAGGGAGAGAGAGGGAGGGAGGGGGAGGGAGGGGGGGAGAAGGGCTGCAGTACGCATGGCAAAATTCTACCTGAGGCAAGGTAGGAGGAAGAGCCCTGCTAGCCTCCTGGTGGGCAGTTTTTGGCACTTTGGGGGGGGCTACAGGAGAACCCTATGGAGCTGGGATGTGAGGTAAGGATTAAACTACACTACATGGTGGGGCCAGTAGTTGGGGGGATTATAGTTTTGGGGGTGGACATGCCCTTTAAGTAATGTTTTTGTGTAAGGGTTCCCTCTGCAATGAATTTGAGTGAATTTTTTTAATAAAGTATTTATAGAGCTATCATTTATATTTGTATAAATTATGTATTTTGATGATTTTATGACTGAGAAAGAAAAAGAAAAATAATAATATATAATTATAATTTTAAGTAGAGGTTCACAGATAAAACAAAAATTGTTTCAAGGGGTCCCCACAAATAAAAAGGTTGAGAATCACTCATCTAGAGCAATAGCACCCTTATTTTCATAGGAGTCCATGAGCATAGAAGCAGGCAGACTCCAGAGTTCCAGTGCATAATCAAGCTAGGGCCATTGCCTCTGGACCAACCTGACTTTTACCCAATTGACACATGTAGCTTGAAAGAGAAGGCATGACTTGACTACTATTAAATGATCATGCTCATTGGGTGGAGGGTGCTTTTAAATATCCATTTGAAAAGTAGGAATAGCATTTCCAACCTTCCATACAATTATAGAAGCTAATGCCAATTTTAATTTTGGCAGTATAGATACCCTTTAAAAATACATCAATCCATTTCCCGATTACACTGAGAATTCAGAACTTTATTATAAGACTTTCTTTCTACTTTAATGCTTCTAATTCAAATAAATGCAGGTTTAACTATGTGTGCATGTTCAATTAATCTAAAATTACAACTTTTGAAGTTTTTAGAGCGTGTAGTTTTGCCTAGACATGTCCCTTAACATCAATGCATTAACAGTCCCATAAAATGACTTCATTCTGTATTTCCTGTTTGCAATGGTTTAACTCCACTTTTGGCACCATAGTCTCTTCCTATTCCCATTGCAGTCAAAATATTGTGCAAGTGGGAATAAGCAGTATTTTTATACATAATAATTCAATGGCTGGTATTTTTATATACAATTCAATGACCGGTATATTCATACTCAATTCAATGGCCAGTATTTTCATACATAATTCAATGGCCGGTATTTTCATACACAATTCAATGGCCGGTATTCACAATTCAATGGCCGGTATTTTCATACACAATTCAATGGCCGGTATTCACAATTCAATGGCCGGTATTTTGATACACAATTCAAAGGCCGGTATTCACAATTCAATGGCTGGTATTTTCAAACACATTTGGATGACTGGTATTTTTATACACAATTTAATGGTCGGTCTTTTCACACACAATTCAATGGCCAGTATTTTTATACACAATTTGATATCCTGTATTTTCATACACAATTCAATAGCCACTATTTTCATACACAATTCAATAGCCAGTATTTTCATACACAATTTGATAGCCGGTATTTTTATACACAATTCAATAGCCAGTATTTTCATACACAATTTGATATAAGGGATAATGCGCCCCTTAGAGTGTAATATCCTTATATTATAATGTGAGGGGGCGCATTATTTCTTATAATACATAAGTATCTGATTCTTTCACCCCATTCACATTTTAAATTCTAGCCTTGTCCCTATTTCCACCTTAAATCTCCAAGCTACCTTCTGTAACTTAAACCCAGTAGAAAGGAACATCCCAGCCCAGCATCTATGGATTAAACAAATCTTTGTGGAGGGGAGAGAGGCATTGGTTATGAAGTGACAGGAAGCAGCTCCAGCAGGTTCTGTTAGTGAAGTTAAACACTGCAAAAAATGCTGAGTCATTGTCCAGGCATGAACACTGGAATGGGCGGAGTAGTGGGATATAAGAAATATAAGAAATGAGTCACTTAGTGACATAGCTGAGTGATTTTTATAAGGATATATACCACTGCAGCTCCCATTATAAAATATCACACTTATGTATTATAACTGGTATTTTTATACACAGTTCAGTTGGTGTTATTTTCCTACATAATTTGAAAGCCAGTATTTTCATACACTATTCAACATACATTTTCATACACAATTCTATGGCTGGTATTTTCATACATGTCCTACACTATAGAAATGGGTTTTATAGGTAGGGGATGAAGCTGCCTGAAGGGATCCAGAGGGTGGGAGGAAGTGAGGGCTCCCCTACGCATAACCAGAGTCCGCCAGGAGCAATAGGATGTACCAGGGACCGGATAAAACACAGACACTGCAGGAGAACCATGAGGTGTAAGGTAAGGATAAACACTACACAGTGGAGCCAGGAGTGGGTTACATTTTAGTTTTGGGAGGGTGGACATTCCCTTTAATTGACTACATGGAGGGAGGGGCCAGTTTACTCTGCCAGAATGTGGACAATTACAGTCTTTAAATATTTGCTTAGTAATGCAAGTAATAAAGTGCAAAATATATCAATTAGGGTTGCAGGAAGATAATTGACAATTGATCATTTTTTTGTATTTAGGGTGGACTTTTCCTTTAATTTATAGAGAAACTTTAAGACCTGTACATACATTCATTCTGGCTAATTATGGATTTTGTGACAATCATACGTGTGCAGTCTCTGTGTTACCCAGTTAATGTAGCTGCCTAGTATTCTTCATTTAGACAACTGTCAACCTTTTTATGAAATCTTTTTAAGGAAGCACTACACATTTCCATGGTTTACTACTTATTTATATAAATCTCCCAAATTCCTGTGTAGGGTTTCCTTTACAAATCTAATGTGTATATAAGAATATTACCCAACTCTTGTGGTTTTTCCTAAAAAAAACTGTTCAATATTAAGACCATTCACAAAAAAACTCTGGCCCTGGCATTCATCCCATTCCTGCCTTATCAAGCACTATTTGAGTACGGAATGATGCAATCATTGTAAGAATTTCAAAAATTATTTGAAAAAAACAAAGCAGTCTGTGCCAGGGATACATTACAGCAAAAAACTTCAAGGATTACCATGTGCTTTTCTCCTGTGAAAGATAACAGTTATGGTGTTAAACATCTCTCAGTTAAAGGGCACCCTCAATAATTACTTTTGATATATTGTAGGGCATGCCCACCCCATGCCCACAACTGCTATATTGAAAGTGTAAAAATAGAATCCAAACTCTACTTTCAGCCCCTCGCTCCAGCGTCATTCCTTTCCGGCTCCCTGCCTGCCAGAACTAAAGCAGGGGGCCAGACCAGCAGCCGTGGCTATAATTGGCTGAGAGGCAGCCAATCACAATTGTGGCTGCCAGCAATATGGAACGCAGCAGGATTGAGGATCTGTAAGTAGAGTTCAGATTCTATTTTTACACTTCCTATATAGCAGTTGGGGTGGGAGGGCATGTCCTGCATTATGTATAAAGGATTTTACGCTACATGATCGGCAACCAGGAAAGAATGGGGAGGGAGTGTAAAGGGCTCCCCTGCGCATGACAGAAGCAACTGAGAGGACAGATCAGAGGCAGCAACCGTTTGGACAGGAAGACAGCTCCTACTCTTCAGTTTCCTGGACTTTGAACAGGCACTACAGGAGAACCATAAGGAGCAAGGTAAGGTAAGCTTGTGAAGGTTCTCATGCATCCAGGTCATGGTATATCTGTTGTATTCAGTTAGATCAACTGGACTGAATGTTTAGTTCTTGAAGACATTTAGCTAGTCATCCGACTAGCTTTCTCAATTCAGAATGACTTGTACAAGAATCTGTTGGCAATACAACAAGAAAAAGTCATAGACTTACTACAACAGCTTCAAAAGGATAAAGCCATTGATCGAGCAATGTACCATTGCCTCTACCCTGGTGAGGTACATCCATGTATATATGGACTCACAAAGATACACAAGGAAGAGGCCTCACTAAGACCCATAGTCAGCAGCATCAACTCTGTAACATATAAAGTAGCGAAATACCTAGCCAACATCTTAGGACCATTGGTTTGACAAACAAAATTAAAGATGTAGTACTTTGTGCAGATGAAACTATGTTGTCCTATGATGTAACATCTCTCTTCACCTGTATACCCACCAAGGAGTCTCTTGATATGGTGAGAAAATGACTAGACCAAGACCAGGAACAGGTGTGTTCCCTACTGGACTTATGCCTGAATACCACCTATTTCAGATACAGGGATAAGTTCTATAAGAAAAAATATGGATGAGCTATGGGATCTCCAGTTTCACCCATTCACCCATAGTGGCAAACCTTTACATGGAGTAAGTCGAAACATGGGCACTTAACACCTTTAAGGGTATAGCACCAAGCCACTGGTTCAGACATGTGGATGACACCTGGGTTAAATCCACCAGAGGTAAGTACAAGCCTTCACAGAACACATCAATGCTGTACATCAAATTTACAAGGGAAGAGATACAAAGCAACACACTGGTCTTCTTGGACTGCTTGGTAGAAGTCAGGGAAAATGGTAAACTGGAAGTAGAGGTTTACAGAAAACCAACCCACACAGACCAGTATTTGATGTTTGACTCCCACCACCCTTTAGATCACAAGCTGGGGGTCATCAGAACCCTGCAACACAGAGCTGAGAACATTCCCACTAGCACAGATGCAAAGGCAAAAGAAATTAAACATCTCAGAGGAGCCCTTAAAACTTGTGGATATCCAGACTGGGCCTTTGTCAAAAGAAGTAGAAGGAAAGAAGAGAACACAATTACCAACAGTGAAGGGGGAAAGCAAGACAGGAGAAAGAATAAGTGCATCCCATATGTAGCAGGGGTCTCTGCGAAATGAAGAATTTTCAAAAAACACGGTATTCTGGTCTGCTTTAACCAAACAGCACATTGAGGCAACAATTGGTACATCCGAAAGACCCAGTACCAAAACACAAGAAAAGCGAAATCATGTACTCAGTGCAGTGAAGAGTACTCCTCGGGTCAGAATTCAGCCATGTACCTGCAAGGAAAAAGGGCATACCTTTGAAGATTTTAATGTCAACATCTTGGCAAAGGAACATGACTGGTTCAAGAGAGGTGACAAGGAGGCCATTTATGTGAAAATGAAGAAACCAAGCCCAACCAAGAGGTGGGGGGGTTCGACACCAACTGTCTGCCATGTACAATGCTGTTTGGACACCTTACCCTGGGCTTTTCAATAACACCCCTTAAGGTTCATACACACCTACGATTTTGACAACGATCCACGACCCCCGGAACTGAGCACTACACGCGACGAATGGCTGTTTTGGTCGAGAATTGTCCGTGTGTATGCATTCAGTCAGGGGTTGTTCATTGATCCCCCCGGTGTTGGAGTTTTGGCTCGCTCGCAAATTTAGCCTCAATGCATTCACACCTTGCATTTAGAAGGTCCCTAACACCTGTCTGTCATATGCTAACTGGGACTTTCCAGGGTACTTATATTGCCAACAGGTTCTTGTACAAGTCATTCTGAATTGAAAAAGCCAGTCGGATGACTAGCGAAAGGTCTTCAAGAACTAAACTTTAAGTCCAGTGGATTTAACTGAATACACTGAACAGATATGATGTAAGGTAAGGAGTTTTTTTAAATTGTACAGTGGGGCCAGTAGTGGGATACATTTTAGTTTGGAGGGTGGATATGCCCTTTAAAGCAAATGATTGTCTAAGCAGTACACTGTAAAAACTTAATACACAGTTTGGTGTATAAAAAAATTAGTATCCTCTGTGTGAACAGTCTTTATGATAGGTACAGATTGCCATATAACAGGAGTTTGACACTCTTTATTATTGCCAAAGGGGAACACCAAATGACTAAACATTAGCTGAAGTAAACTGATCTTTTCTACGTTCTACTGCATCTTCCAACTATTTTATACTGATTAGTTTGTACTGTATACTGCATTACGTACAGCCAAATTGATTTTGGGCCCAGGCACTCTCTTTGTGGCTATTAGCCAAAAGTTAAATTGGTGCTCCCTTCACAAGTCCTCTACCATGGACTTTCAGCTATAGCACACTAAAGTTCAAACAAATGTATTTATTAAATCACATACACAACGTTTCAGGTATTGCTATGTCCCTTTCATCAGGTGTGCATTACGTACCCTGTACCCTTTCAGTTATAGTTAGGAATGTACAGTATGTCTGTAAAGTTTCTCATTTATCCAGGCCATGGTATATCTGTGGTCATCCGACTGTGTTCATTCAACTTCATAAACAAACAAAAAGTCCAGTTGATTTAACGTAATACTACAGATGTATAGTATGTCCCTTTTTTGTAGTATTATAGTATTTGCCTCTTTTGCAGTTTTACCTTTTTTTTTACCAATTTCCAATTATTTTATAGAAAATCCTGGAAAGAGATTTCCCCTTTAAGAGTCCTTAAAGGGGAACTAAAGTCAACTAGAAAAAAGTGCCCCAATAGATAGGGCACATTCACATCCCTTAAGACTTGAAGAAAAGAAGTTTAGTCATCAGAGTTTAGAGTTCAGAAAGGGTTTTCCACTGTGAGAACAGTAAAACTATGGAACTGTCTTCTATTGGACGTTGTGATGGCAGGTTCATTGGACAGTTAGAAAAAGAAAGCTGGATGAGTTTCTGACATTAAGAGATGTTGCAAGTTACTGGTATTAATATATATAAAGTTGATCCAGGGATATTTCCAATTGCCACTTTGTGTGAGGAATTCTTTTTGGTGTTTTGTTTTTTTTTTGCCCTCCTCTGGATCAACAGTTTGGCAGGAAATGTGGGTATTGATAAGTAGGTTGGACTGGATGGACATGTGTCTTTATTCAACCTTAAATACTGTACTATACTATATGAAAAGCTGTGTCTCACCTCTGCTGTTGATGCTGGGTGATTTATGAAATTAACCTGTGGGCACTAGGGGTCAGCTCCCATAATTCACCTTAGCTAGGAACACCCAGCTAAGTGTAGGCAGTACACTTCGCAGTAAGTTGCCAACTCAAAGATTATCCCTCTGACACAGAACACAGATTTTAGTGCAATGTACATTACAAATGCTCCTGTCCCTAATAGAGATGGTCGAACTATTGAAAGTTCGGTCCGTTTTCGAACTTTCGAACTATTTCGAAAGTTCGAAAGTTCGAAAGTTCGAAAACGGACCCATTAAAGTCTATGGGAGGCAAATAGTTCTAAAAGTTCGAGTCAAATACAGCTAAAATATTAATGGTAACTTAATGTAAATGGCTGTGGGACCTGGGAAATGGTCTGGGGAACATGTTCCAATATCCAGGACTTTCGTAAAATCGATTTTACTCTCACGCGCGCTACTTTCGCACTCTCGTGTTTGAACGTTCGAGGTAACATGGACATTTTACTCGCGGATTCGATACTCGCGTATAGGTTCTAATGGACACTTTACTCGCGGATTCGATGTTCGCGCCTAGATACCATGTACATTTTACTCGCGGATTCGATTTCGACATTCGATTATAATCCCTTCTTCCCATTGACTTCTATATGCAATCCAGGATCTAAAATCAAGCCTGGAAAGTGGGTGTAGTCATTCCACCATTACTTTCCCCACAAGAAAGCATGGCCACATGCAGTTTGACAACATTATTTTGGAGCCAGGCAGGCTTGGCCCCTCCGGACAGACCCCATACCCCATTGGCTTCTCTCCCTCAGTGTATGCTTTGTGCAAGGGAAAGATGGGAAGGAGATAGGGTTTGTAGGAACAGCACCATTGAGTAGCAGTAGATTCACTTCAGTTTGACAACATTATTTTGGAGCCAGGCAGGCTTGGCCCCTCCGGACAGACCCCATACCCCATTAGCTTCTCTCCCTCAGTGTATGCATCATGCAAGGGAAAGCGGGGAAGGAGATAGGGTTTGTAGGAACAGCACCATTGAGTAGCAGTAGACCCACTGCAATTGGACAACATTATTGCGGAGCCAGGCAGGCTTGGCCCCTCCGGACAGACCCCATACCCCATTGGCTTCTCTCCCTCAGTGTATGCTTTGTGCAAGGGAAAGATGGGAAGGAGATAGGGTTTGTAGGAACAGCACCATTGAGTAGCAGTAGATTCACTTCAGTTTGACAACATTATTGCGGAGCCAGGCAGGCTTGGCCCCTCCGGACAGACCCCATACCCCTTTGGCTTCTCTCCCTCAGTGTATGCTTTGTGCAAGGGAAAGATGGAAAGGAGATAGGACTGTTGGGTCTCAAGATGTGTGAATACAGGGATGGTTAACTACAAGAGCTAAACCACCATGCTGAAATCCACACACAGAAAGCTCAGAAAACTCTCTCCAACTCCTACACTGTCAGGTCTCCACTAAATAAACTCCAACACACTGACTAAATGGCACTGGTCGCATTGCCTTTTATACCCAGGGGGCTGGCAATGCTCAAATTAGCTGCCATTTGGTGATTTTGGACATGTGGGCACTTTTTTTTTTAAATTCGATGATTTTCGAATGTTCGACCGTTCGACCGTTCGAACGTTCGAACATTCGATAAATCATCGAAAGTCCGGGAAATATCGAAAGTCCGCGTCCGAGATAGTTCGAGAAGTCCGGGTCCGTCCGGAACTCGAAAGTTCGGCTCGAACTCGGGTTCGAGTTCGAGTTCTATGCCATCCCTAGTCCCTAACAACAATAAATTATTTTTCTTTTCATACAAAAAAAGAAAAGTAACTTTTGCAGTTTGTTTAATGGCTACCGTGGATGTAATAAACAGAATATTAACATTTTAGTAAAAAATAAAAGTATGGGAAATCAAACCTGCAACTTTCCATACTATGTCTTGCTAAAAGTAAAGTTTACTACCTCTGTCCCAAAAGGGCTACTAGGGGGATATCAGTACATGGAGAATCTTTATCTTTTGCTAGTAACATAATAAAAACAAAAAAGTAAGCCTAGGGAATTGAACCTGTGTCTCAATGGTTGGTTTGTTTACAAAACCAGTACTTTATCAGTGGCCACCACTGCACATGAAAGATCACAGAAAAAGAACGCATGAGCATTCGAAACATGTTATGTTTGGCTGGTGAATAAACTATTTGAAAACTTAGTTTTGCGCCTTGGTGTCTTCCTGCAATATTTACTGTCTAAAGGATTTCATTGTTGTGGATGCGGCCACACTGCAGGAGTGGACACTAGAGAATTTGGGCCCTATTTATAAAAGATCGGTATCGTTGTGGTAAAATACTGATCGTTATTGTAAAATAACGACCGTTATTTACCGATAACGACCGTTATTTACCGATAACGACCGTTATTTACCGATAACGACCGGTATTTACCGATAACGACCGGTATTTACCGATAACGACCGGTATTTACCGATAACGACCGGTATTTACCGATACTGTGTGAACAGTCTTTATGATAGGTACAGATTGCCATATAACAGGAGTTTGACACTCTTTATTATTGCCAAAGGGGAACACCAAATGACTAAACATTAGCTGAAGTAAACTGATCTTTTCTACGTTCTACTGCATCTTCCAACTATTTTATACTGATTAGTTTGTACTGTATACTGCATTACGTACAGCCAAATTGATTTTGGGCCCAGGCACTCTCTTTGTGGCTATTAGCCAAAAGTTAAATTGGTGCTCCCTTCACAAGTCCTCTACCATGGACTTTCAGCTATAGCACACTAAAGTTCAAACAAATGTATTTATTAAATCACATACACAACGTTTCAGGTATTGCTATGTCCCTTTCATCAGGTGTGCATTACGTACCCTGTACCCTTTCAGTTATAGTTAGGAATGTACAGTATGTCTGTAAAGTTTCTCATTTATCCAGGCCATGGTATATCTGTGGTCATCCGACTGTGTTCATTCAACTTCATAAACAAACAAAAAGTCCAGTTGATTTAACGTAATACTACAGATGTATAGTATGTCCCTTTTTTGTAGTATTATAGTATTTGCCTCTTTTGCAGTTTTACCTTTTTTTTTACCAATTTCCAATTATTTTATAGAAAATCCTGGAAAGAGATTTCCCCTTTAAGAGTCCTTAAAGGGGAACCAAAGTCAACTAGAAAAAAGTGCCCCAATAGATAGGGCACATTCACATCCCTTAAGACTTGAAGAAAAGAAGTTTAGTCATCAGAGTTTAGAGTTCAGAAAGGGTTTTCCACTGTGAGAACAGTAAAACTATGGAACTGTCTTCTATTGGACGTTGTGATGGCAGGTTCATTGGACAGTTAGAAAAAGAAAGCTGGATGAGTTTCTGACATTAAGAGATGTTGCAAGTTACTGGTATTAATATATATAAAGTTGATCCAGGGATATTTCCAATTGCCACTTTGTGTGAGGAATTCTTTTTGGTGTTTTGTTTTTTTTTTGCCCTCCTCTGGATCAACAGTTTGGCAGGAAATGTGGGTATTGATAAGTAGGTTGGACTGGATGGACACGTGTCTTTATTCAACCTTAAATACTGTACTATACTATATGAAAAGCTGTGTCTCACCTCTGCTGTTGATGCTGGGTGATTTATGAAATTAACCTGTGGGCACTAGGGGTCAGCTCCCATAATTCACCTTAGCTAGGAACACCCAGCTAAGTGTAGGCAGTACACTTCGCAGTAAGTTGCCAACTCAAAGATTATCCCTCTGACACAGAACACAGATTTTAGTGCAATGTACATTACAAATGCTCCTGTCCCTAATAGAGATGGTCGAACTATTGAAAGTTCGGTCCGTTTTCGAACTTTCGAACTATTTCGAAAGTTCGAAAGTTCGAAAGTTCGAAAACGGACCCATTAAAGTCTATGGGAGGCAAATAGTTCTAAAAGTTCGAGTCAAATACAGCTAAAATATTAATGGTAACTTAATGTAAATGGCTGTGGGACCTGGGAAATGGTCTGGGGAACATGTTCCAATATCCAGGACTTTCGTAAAATCGATTTTACTCTCACGCGCGCTACTTTCGCACTCTCGTGTTTGAACGTTCGAGGTAACATGGACATTTTACTCGCGGATTCGATACTCGCGTATAGGTTCTAATGGACACTTTACTCGCGGATTCGATGTTCGCGCCTAGATACCATGTACATTTTACTCGCGGATTCGATTTCGACATTCGATTATAATCCCTTCTTCCCATTGACTTCTATATGCAATCCAGGATCTAAAATCAAGCCTGGAAAGTGGGTGTAGTCATTCCACCATTACTTTCCCCACAAGAAAGCATGGCCACATGCAGTTTGACAACATTATTTTGGAGCCAGGCAGGCTTGGCCCCTCCGGACAGACCCCATACCCCATTGGCTTCTCTCCCTCAGTGTATGCTTTGTGCAAGGGAAAGATGGGAAGGAGATAGGGTTTGTAGGAACAGCACCATTGAGTAGCAGTAGATTCACTTCAGTTTGACAACATTATTTTGGAGCCAGGCAGGCTTGGCCCCTCCGGACAGACCCCATACCCCATTAGCTTCTCTCCCTCAGTGTATGCATCATGCAAGGGAAAGCGGGGAAGGAGATAGGGTTTGTAGGAACAGCACCATTGAGTAGCAGTAGACCCACTGCAATTGGACAACATTATTGCGGAGCCAGGCAGGCTTGGCCCCTCCGGACAGACCCCATACCCCATTGGCTTCTCTCCCTCAGTGTATGCTTTGTGCAAGGGAAAGATGGGAAGGAGATAGGGTTTGTAGGAACAGCACCATTGAGTAGCAGTAGATTCACTTCAGTTTGACAACATTATTGCGGAGCCAGGCAGGCTTGGCCCCTCCGGACAGACCCCATACCCCTTTGGCTTCTCTCCCTCAGTGTATGCTTTGTGCAAGGGAAAGATGGAAAGGAGATAGGACTGTTGGGTCTCAAGATGTGTGAATACAGGGATGGTTAACTACAAGAGCTAAACCACCATGCTGAAATCCACACACAGAAAGCTCAGAAAACTCTCTCCAACTCCTACACTGTCAGGTCTCCACTAAATAAACTCCAACACACTGACTAAATGGCACTGGTCGCATTGCCTTTTATACCCAGGGGGCTGGCAATGCTCAAATTAGCTGCCATTTGGTGATTTTGGACATGTGGGCACTTTTTTTTTTAAATTCGATGATTTTCGAATGTTCGACCGTTCGACCGTTCGAACGTTCGAACATTCGATAAATCATCGAAAGTCCGGGAAATATCGAAAGTCCGCGTCCGAGATAGTTCGAGAAGTCCGGGTCCGTCCGGAACTCGAAAGTTCGGCTCGAACTCGGGTTCGAGTTCGAGTTCTATGCCATCCCTAGTCCCTAACAACAATAAATTATTTTTCTTTTCATACAAAAAAAGAAAAGTAACTTTTGCAGTTTGTTTAATGGCTACCGTGGATGTAATAAACAGAATATTAACATTTTAGTAAAAAATAAAAGTATGGGAAATCAAACCTGCAACTTTCCATACTATGTCTTGCTAAAAGTAAAGTTTACTACCTCTGTCCCAAAAGGGCTACTAGGGGGATATCAGTACATGGAGAATCTTTATCTTTTGCTAGTAACATAATAAAAACAAAAAAGTAAGCCTAGGGAATTGAACCTGTGTCTCAATGGTTGGTTTGTTTACAAAACCAGTACTTTATCAGTGGCCACCACTGCACATGAAAGATCACAGAAAAAGAACGCATGAGCATTCGAAACATGTTATGTTTGGCTGGTGAATAAACTATTTGAAAACTTAGTTTTGCGCCTTGGTGTCTTCCTGCAATATTTACTGTCTAAAGGATTTCATTGTTGTGGATGCGGCCACACTGCAGGAGTGGACACTAGAGAATTTGGGCCCTATTTATAAAAGATCGGTATCGTTGTGGTAAAATACTGATCGTTATTGTAAAATAACGACCGTTATTTACCGATAACGACCGTTATTTACCGATAACGACCGGTATTTACCGATAACGACCGGTATTTACCGATAACGACCGGTATTTACCGATAACGACCGGTATTTACCGATATTGTTAAATACTGTCGTTATCGGTAAATACAGGTCGTTATCGGTAAATAACGGTCGTTATCGGTAAAAACTGGTCGTTATTTTACGATAACGATCGGTATTTTACGATAACGATACCGATCTTTTATAAATAGGGCCCTTTGTGAGTTACTGGAATGCTTACTTGATTTGTAGCCACCACTGCACATGCAGAAGAAAAAAATCAGTTCACTATTTTGTATTGCTCCAGGAATCAGGCTGGTTGGTAAATAATAAACAGTGTTAGAATAAATATCCTGCACTAGTCACGCCAGACACTGATGCCTGTCTTAGACCCAATTCATCAAGCTACAAAAAATAAAGTTTGTACATATGTAGATACTTTATACTTTTCTAGAAACATGAAAGAAACTAGGGGATTTGAACTTGTGACTTGGGCTGTGTGTTCCTAAAAACATGGCATTTACAGGGTGCACCACCAGCAACTCAACAATGAATGGAGGTACATTTAAAGATGTTATTGTAACAAGGGGCTTACCTGCTCAGGGATTCCGCGGCGTCTCTCCTCGGTCTCGGCTCTCAGCACGCGGTGAGTCACACGTCCTAGCGCTTTCTCGTGCTCGCACGTCCGTTAGTGCTCGCGCATCCAGCCGGCCTGCCCCCAGTGCTGGCGGACGCACACAGGCACTGCGCATATCTCCTCCGCTCCTAAATTTGGTCGGAGGAGGGTTAAATAGTTGTTTATTTCCTACTTCCTCCGCCCCTCCAGCTTTCCCATTGGATGATTAAAGACTCGTTAAGTTTAAACTACCCTATCCCCTTCACATATCTCTGTCGTCCTTTCCCCATTGGTCCCTCTGCATTATTTATACCCATCAGCCCTTAGTATCCCCGCCCGATATAGCGGTTTAGTTTACTATCCTTGCTGGTGGTGTGCTGTTTCTGTGATTTCCTGTTACCAACCCTTGCCTGTTATTTTGACTCTGATCCGTATCTGCCTGTCCTGACCTCTGCTCTGTTCCTGACTACGCTTTTGCCTAACCCTCTGTACCGTGCCTGGCGGCCTGACTTCTGGTTCTGACCTATTGCTCTGTTCCTGACCCTGCTTTTGCCTACTCCTTGTCTGTACCGTGTATTTTGGTCTCTGACCTTTGTATCTCTCCGTGTGCCTTGTCTGTCAGTTTCGTTCCGGACTCCTCTCGTATTCCCGGCCTCAGTTCGGATACCTTGCACTCTAAGTCCAGGGGGCAACCGTGTTCGGTGAGGCGCATCTAGCCTCCCGGCAAACGGGGGCTTGTCTATTGGCGAAGATAGTGGTGGTAGATTGGGGTATTCGGACTGAAGGAATACGAGGGGATCCGGAGCGTTAGTTATCCTGTGCTAGAAACAGAAGCTAGAAACTCTGTGAATCTATTACTTACATGTAATAAATACAACTTACTAGGGAAGAATCATACAATGTATTGATGTTTTGGGGAGAAAAGCTTTTACATTAGGATTTAAAATAAAATAAGTTTATTTACTTTAATGCCTTTATGAAGCATCAAGTTTGTAGAACTGCCAATACATCTTCATAAAATATACTGTATATGTTTTTTTATTGGCTTCGATCTTCCATCTACAATATAACCTACATATGATATATATTGCAAAATAACCTTCAATACATGTAACTGAATAGATTAAAAATGAATAAACTCCATAGAAATACGTATATATTCCAACCAGAACAGGACAAATAAATAATGACATTAAAACACACCATAAAGCTGTAGGATGCTAACAGTATGAATTGGCTTACAACATTGTTATGGAGGTACAGTAACATTAAAAACTTCACATGGGGTATAGATTCAAGATAGAAAAATATTATTTCTGCTTGCACTAGCAAAGACAGTATCAAAATTAGAAATGGTTAAGAAAATGGCAGCTAACAATGAATGGAAAAACATGACAATTAAGACAGACTGGTGTTTTTCACAATGCTTGTGTGAAGATATATAGATATACAAACACCTTTATGGGACTTACAAACACCTTTATGGGACTTTTAATAAACTTTTTGATTTATTGTTTACCAATAGGTCATATGAGAGTACAAGTGGACCTCCCTTAATATTATTTGAAAAGACATTTCATGTTTAGGTGCTGCTGAACAGGTTCTTATAAGAACAATACAGAATACATGGTAATGGTTCTTGTTAATCCAGGAATAATTTCAACTGCCATTTAGAAAAAAATGTTTCCTTATGGTAGAAATCGGATATGCTTTTAGCAGTGCCCTGTTTCACAGCCAGGGTGGCTGTGTTCCCCCGAAACTTTAACACGTGGATTACCTGAAATAAATGGGTTAAGGACTGCCTTTGTATATAAAGTTTGAGGATTTGGACATTGGGGGCATTTTATATATAAAGGTCAGTGTGTGGACTGGACATTAGGGACATTTTATATATACAGGTCAGTGTGTGTACTGGACATTGGAGGCATTTTATATATAAGGGTCAGTGTGTGGACTGGACATTAGGGACATTTTATATATATATACAGGTCAGTGTATGTATTGGACTTTGGGGGCATTTTATATGTATACAGGTCAGTGTGTGTACTGGATATTGGGGACATTTTATATATACAGATACATATATATATATATACAGATGTGTAATGAACATTGGAGACATTTTATATATACAGATCCGTGTGTGTACTGGGCATTGGGGACATTTTATATATACAGGTCAGTGTGTGTACTCAACATTGGGGACACTTTATATATACAGGTCAGTGTGTGTACTGGAAATTGGGGGCATTTTATATATACAGGTCCGTGTGTGTACTGGACATTGGGGACATTTTATATATACAGGTCAGTGTGTGAACTGGACATTGGGGGCATGTTATATATACAGGTCAGTGTGTGTACTGGACATTGCAGGCATTTTAGAGATACAGGTCAGTGTGTACTGGACATTGAGGACATTTTATAGTTACAGGTCAGTGTGTGTGGACTGGACATTGGGGACATTTTATATATAAGAGTCAGTGTGTGTACTGTACATTGGGGGATTTTATATATATACAGGTCAGTGTGTGGACTGTACATTTGGGGCATTTTATATATACAGGTCAGTGAGTGTACTGGATATTGCGGGCTTTTTATACATACAGGTCAGTGTGTGAACTGGACATTGGGGGCATTTTATATATACAAGTCAGTGTGTGTACTGCACATTGGAGGAATTTTATATTCAAGTCAGTGTGTACTGGAAATTGGGGGTATTTTATATATACAGGTCAGTTTTTTTTTTGTAGTCTACAGTGTAGTTATTTTCCCTCCCATTATTGCTTGGATATTAACACTTTGTGTGCTGCACTAGGGATGGCGAGAAAAAAAAAAACTACACTCAGACTTACCGAAGAGTTCTTTTCCTGGTCATCTCCATCGAGCAGCAACAATCTATTAGTTTCTCTTGCTTGAAAAAACGTGACATAAAGGGTATTTTGCATATCTCTGCCCCTTACTCTGGGGAACATGGGAAGTAAGAAAATGCTTCTTGTTTCTAGGTTTTGGGGGCAATGCTATTTCATATAGCATGAGACTGCAAGATGCCTTCTTGTTATAAGAAGTGTTTCTCCATTTTATTGCTCAGTGAAGGGCTTTGGCCCATCTCTCCTAACTTAAGCTTTAGTGCTTTTCAAATTACACCCAAGTCCTACACCATAGAGCCATGAATAGGTATCTTTCACTGATGAGAGTCTAACAAGAATGAAAACACGTTGTGTTGCAGGTCAGATGATTGGCTCTATATATTAAGACTAATTGATTGTTAGTAGCCAGCAGTTCGGACACACGCATAAGCTAGAAAAAAAGGGACATTAAAGGAGTATTTTTGCATATCCACTGCCCTTACTCTGGGAACATGGAGAGTCAGAGATTGCTACTTGGTTCTTAAGGCTTTGGGGCATGCTTTCATATTAGCATGAGAACTGGCAAGTGCCTTCTGTATTAAGAAGGTGTTTCTCAATTTTATTCTTATGAATGGCCTTTTGCTCCCCTCTCCCTAAGAGTTCGTAGTTGCCTTCTCTACACGGCATATAAGTGACAGTTGTGCGTGGAGATATAGTGACTGTGTGGGACACGGGTATAGTAAGCGTGCATTAGGCTATTACCTACCCCATGGTGCAGGGCAATCCACTCAGTATTTAGTGCAGGCAGAGCTGGGCATTTGGTTATATACTCTGCATATCTAGTAGTGTACATTACCACATGGGGTCGGTTATGAGCCATAGCAAATCAGTTAATAATTAAAAAATCTCAGATGCTTGAGTGTGGCTTGTTATGGAGGCCGGGTCCGAACCAGCAGGAGAGTAGAGAACAGAGTCATAGCAATCCTGATTTATGGTAAGAGGGCGGCCAAGTAGTTACTTATTTAAATAAAAGTAGGTAAATCCTGCACTTCATTTCTTATTTAAGTTAAAAAAAAAGGGCGACTGTTGTTAGCTGTTATTTGATCGGACAATTTTTAGTAAATTACAGGTGGATTGTGCGCTTTCCTAAGGACCAATAGATTAGACTGTGGTTGAAATGTCACTGATGACTACTTTTTCCTCACTTGCCGTTTTTTGGCCTGGGCAAACAGGCGGGTAGGGTTTTTGCTGTCTAAAGCTTGGTGCTAATTAAGCTCTTGCCAATGTGAAGATTGCAAAAGTCTGATACTGCCACAAACATGGCAAAAAAAGGCTTAAATGAATTGTACACTGAAAAAAATACTTTGCTCATGATACATAAATTAAATCCAAGCCAGCATGATATCTGATGTGTGTTGTGTTGCTGCATGATTCAACCAGTCTTTCTTTTTTTTTCAAGCTCGTCCCATAACACAGCTGCACACAATGGCTCTATTATAAAAAATCGCTATATTTTATAGAACGAATAAATAGCGATGCATAATTTTACGATGTTCGCCATCTGTAAATCTACGTGGCGAAATCAATAAGGATAGCGAATCCAGCTATCGTAAAATGCAATTAGCTATCGTAAAATAGAGATTGACTATTTTCCGATCAACGATAGCGATTTTTTTAAAATAGGGCCCCAGGATCTGAAACCCTCTTTCTGGTGAGGGCAGCATGCCAGTAATCCCTATGAGGTAGATGGAAGAGGAATTTCCCACCATTCAGTCAGTTCATATGCAATTGCTCCATCCAGCTGCACGCTAAAATATACATAACAGACGAGTATGATTTTAAGCACTGTGCTTGACAGCGTGAAATGTGAGATGGTTCAGAAAGGATACTAAGAGACAGATAATGGCCCCCCCCCCCCCCCCCCCCCCCCCCCCCCCCCCCCCCCCCCCACCCCCCCCCCCCCCCCCCCCAGTGATTTTAGTTGAGAAGAGTAAGGTTTCAGTTAATGGGCCTTTAAAAAAAAACATTTCCCAGTGTACATAACCTTTAAATTGCATCTGGTTGCAATGGGCAAGGTGGGTTAATAATCCCTCAGTGCCTTACACCGATCATCAGCTTGAAATTCATTTTAATTATTGCCAAAATAATATTAAAAACACATTTAGTTTTTAAAAATATAGATGTTCCTAAAAAATGTATGTGAGATTATGAAGGAAGACATGACAGAAGGCAATCAGACTGGATGTTATTCTAACTTTGGCTACACATTCCATTTCTAAATTAAAGAAAGAGTTGATGTCTGGTTAAAGCCTAACATCTGAAAGTGGTCAAAGAAAAACAGACTCTACGTGGAGATTTAAATGAAAAGTTATATATTTACCCCATGACAAATGAATCCGATCAGTCACAATTTAAATTAGGAAAGATTGAAATATGAATAAAACACTATTTGCCACAGCCACAGGAAACTCTTGAGTTAATTGATAGGAATGTTCCCAAATTCAAAACTTGTGCAAAAAATTCAACAGATCAAGACCAAGAAATATTTTAGCAAAAGCTGTTTTCTCAGCTCCAGCGCTGCTGACAGTCTCCGATGCCACGACATTCTCCAGTGCATCCACACAGTCCTTTGCATCGTGCGTGCATGCGCACACAGTTCAAGGAAGCTGGATGGTCAGGACCTGTCCATTGAGAAACTGGCACTGGAGCGATCGCGGTAAGTTTTTCTTCTCTCATGCAGGTTTACTAAGGAAAGGTGGATACGATATAGCTCTTTAACCTCCGTTCTCAGTTACAACTGAATAAACATACTTAAAAATTGATGGAAATACACTTAGGTCAATGGGAGATTTTTAGTTAATAACTAAGCAGTGTGGGAGTTGTCTCAAAAGATATATCTTTGTATATAGAACGTCTTGTTCTGCTACACCAGTATAGATCAAAAGAAAATGGGTCCATTCCTCCCAAGCTATTATCTAACTTCAGTTTACTCCATCCGGTTAAAAATGTACACTCCACTGCGGAAATGAATGAGTAGCACAGTGACGAGGGCCCTCAATGTATACCTCAATTGGGCTTCGTAGATTTGATAATATTATGATTAACAAATTAATCTTTCACATATTTACAAGGTCTATGCATTTTATTTTTAGTACCTGGCAGCCGTGACTTAATTGTTTTATACTCAATTGACTTAACTTCTGAACAATTAATTTGTTGCGTTACCCTACAACAGTAATGGGAATTATAATCATAAGCACAACATATGATGTCATATTCAACCCAAACCCTTTTGATGAGATGGTCAATGATGCTATCTAGAACTCCTTTCAACTTCATTCCAGAACTTTATCCATCGCTATAGTTGCAGGCTCAGTTAGGTAATTAAGTTGATCTGTGGAACTAATGATGGTGCTTAAGCATTGTCTAGGCCAATTGATATTGAGTATTTTTTACATTGGGTACTGCTCAGCTATCTGGCTGTTTCACATAGATGAAAAAGCACCTCCATATACGTTTTAATCCCGAGAATATTGCAGTGCTTATATTCATCTCCCGACTGCAGGGAGTAGTAGGGTGTTTACTACTGGGGGGAGGGACATCTTCTTATTTTTCCTATAGCAGATACAGTCTCCTCCCAGAAAAACCACGAAATGAGCGGTAAAGGGCACCATATAGTTATGTTGGGGGGGGGCAGTGATTCCTTGATACACTACTGGGGAGCATCAAAGTTTGATAAAATAAAAATAAACTTAAAGAAAGATTATACAGTGGCACTGGCTTCTCCAATATTCCCAGGATGCAGCCAGCACACTCAATCCTTTCAATTGACAGGACTCTAAAATGTGGACCATCCTGTAGAAAAAGGGCAGTAGGGAGGAATAAAAACAGTTGGGTGTAGTTGGTCTTTGTCACACTCCAAAGTGAAATGTTATGAATCCTGTTATTTTCCTGATAGCCTGCAGCTCAATGTAGATCTGCATGGGGCAGACACCCAAAAGATGGTGTTATATTTCTATTAAAAAACTAAGAAAGCAAGTAATGCATTGTTGAACTAAACTGTAAATCAATGAACACCCCATCATTTTTGGATTATGTTAATAAGGAAACTACCATGGGGGTATTTTTAAACAAAAAATGATTTATAAAAAACTATTTTCTAGCCAAAAAACACATCTTCTTGACACTTTAGATTTGGAGAGATCACTGGCTAATTTCAGCTCAAAAACCTGATTTCCTTGTTATAAATCCCACTATGGTTTTCCAGATTAATGCAAAAAAGGTTGCGATTGTGGGGTTTATCTATCAGGCCTTCCACAAAGTCAAAACTTGCTCTCTCCAGACTCCCCTCTGTAGAAATGGAGATTTTCTTTTAATACATGCACAAATGCATTGGGTGATGGTGGTCAAAGTGTCTTAATTACTCTCTACTCGGCCCTGGCAGACTTTCGCCAGAGGCACTTGGGTACGATACACAAAATATTTCTCTGATAACTCAAAATTCCTGGGTTTACACTGACTGGCTATGTACATTATCAAAAATGACCAGCATTGCAATCTTGAGAATAATTCAGAATTCCTACCATCCCATTTGTGTGAGACATATGTTTTTTATGGGTTTGTCAGAAGGCCTTGATTATTCCTTCCACCCTCCCAGATCAGGTTGGGTTGTAATCATTAGATTAAATATATTTGTACATATTATAGATCTCAAACCATTTTTTAAGCAGCATCATGTTAATGTCATTGCTTGTGGTCCCGCAGCTAAACATTGCACTCCTCACCAGACCTGGATATATCAGATCTGGGCACCAGTTTACCAGTTACTATAGTGTGTGGTTGTTGTACAGTTGTATATTATATATATACTATATATTATATATATCTAATATATATATATATATATACTTCCTATTGTATCATGGTATTGCTGTAAGAAACTCATCACTCTTTTTACTCATATTTTGTCTTTACCTGTGTATGTAATATTAGACTTTGTATAAATGTATTACCTGTAGTGTAATGTATGACTATGTAATTATAAAGCGCCACGGAAGATGTTGGAGCTGTGTAACCATACTTTAATAATAATATATATTATTGCTGAGTGAGGGATCTTTTTCAGTAGCGATATCTCTAAGTTAAATAATTTATGATAGTTAAATCAAAAACATGTCCGCTTAAACAGCATATAATGATTTTAAAAAAAGTAACCAGCAAATGCTATGTGTTATTGTCTAACACAGAGAGCTGCTGGGATGGGTTACTTGAACTCATTTAAGTTCTAAGAGAGAGTGCTTCTCGTTAATCTTTTATAATGGCTTTTGGGAGCCGCAGTTCATTTAAAACATTTTCCGTTTTTTTACTTATACATACAGTATATTCAGTCTGCAATTAGCCTTTTGTGGTCATATAATGAGGACTAATGAAAATAGGAGAGGGCAGGATTTCATTTGGTTACAATCAAATATCTGTTTCTGCCAGTTTACATAATTCCACAAATCAGAAGGGGAAAAGAAAACCTGGATTTCTTTAGACCTTTAACACAATCCTATGTAAACATCACAGATAATATCCCATTTCACCTTCTCTCTCCTCCTTACTATATAACTTATACCTCCTTTTCATTTTGCCATTAATCTGTAAAATAACATTTAGTAAACATTCCACAATATAACTATGTGTTATTAAGTTGGTCGTTCTAGCTTCCGCACAGATGTTTTATATAACTAAATGCAAAAGCTAATTTATTCTTAGACAAAAGGCAAACTGAACTACTTTTATTTGCAGAATGTGGTGTTTCCTAGACCGGGGAGTATCTGCAATGAGGTGACCCTAGCAGCGAATTTGAATCTATGTAGTGTGTTCCATAGGAGTGATGCCTCCAGATATGCCCCTTCTTATACCATAATCAGAATATGGATTGTGCCACTCTTTCTAACCAATAATATTTGCAGGGAGTATACTCTACGACTTTTGGAAACAATCTACTGAAAGCATTTTTTCACTGTCCCATTAGTAAAACTACGTTCTTAAGCTAGGTACCACACAGTCCTGATTTCCTGAAAGATGACAGACAGGATCTGCAAGAATCCTGTCTGTCATCTTTCAAAGATCTGCAGCACACAGTCCCGAGCGTTCTCCCTATGAACTTCATAGGAGAACATTCGGGACTGGTGTTTCCACAGCCGCGCTAGACTCCTCTATAGGGAGTCTTAGCGCAGCCGATGGAAATTATTCGGCTTTACCTGAACCGAGCGTTCGGCGGCCACGCGCTCGTCGGAAAAGCACATACACACATAACGATAAAGCCCTGGTTACCCAGCTCTAAAGAGAATAGGGAATTTACATTTAAGTAGTGTAAAGGAAGCAAACACTTTACATACTAGCCTAAAAGAAATATCCTACCATGATATCCTACGTATCTTATTGATTAATTTTTGTTCTAAAAAAACCCTTTAACCATAGAAAATGTACAAATTGATTTCCTAAATGAATTTCAAGGCCCGCAGACCTCTTCAACCTGACATGGGTATGGTGGATTCTTTTAGATTGCATGTGCTATATTTTAATTTGGGTTTCATTACTTAACGGGCAGTCCACCCTTAAAACAAAAAAATGCAGCTTTCTCGTTATTTCGCCTACAACCCAAACTGCTATTTTTTACGGTTTATTATATGCATTTGTAACCAATTAGTTATTTTTCTTTCTGACAAAGGTAATTTGTCAGAAGGACCCTCACTGTGCTCAATAGGTTTTTATAACTTGAGCATGTGCAGGAGGAGCAGGGGAAACAGCAATAATTGGCTGTGTGTCAGCAGTCAAAGCCCTTGATTGTCTGCATGGAGGGAGGACCTGCTTACCTGCCAGAATGGAGGCAAGATTATCTTTAAAGGACAATTACTGTATACTCTTCTATTCCACCATTCCATAGCTGTATGGTACCCAGGGTGAGGACCTAAATTGCTAAGTTTTCACCCTGGTTATTTACCTAACAGACTGATATACTTACACAATGTTTCTCTCAACAAACCTTTTGTTTCTCCTGCTGGTTAAATTGGGGTACCCCTGGATAGTATCCCAAAATATATCACTCGAGTACCAAATTAGTTAGATAAGACAGCAGTTGTTTAGGCTAGCCTGCTAATGAGATACAGCGTCACACATTTATAGGCAAAATGACATCACAAATAAATAGAAGTACGGCCACAGAAAAGTATAACTGTGTATATTCGGATGTACTGTACAGATGTATCCTGAGGTATGAGACTTGTGTCCTAACTCTTTAGGAGTTCTCTGAAGCCCTCCTGAAAAGAATGTGTTTCTTGAAATGCCCATGGCAGATGCCCATCTGATACATCTTGCCACAGAAATGATAAACATGTACGTTTATTATGCTGGTTATGTAATGCCGTACCCCCTATACACCAGTTCACCCATTCTGACATGTCAGTGAAAGTCCACAATGGAGCAATGGAAAGACACGTTATTTTCAAAGCGTGTCTTCCCATTGGCCTAAAATGGGCTAGGGAAGAGAATGCCAAAGAGAAAACTAAGTTTCAGAGTTCAGCTATTAGATAAAGTACCCAGAGGTGCATTTTAGGTTCTTACCTGAGTACTTCTAATGGGGGAAGCAATGAAGCAGGGAAGGTGATAATTGTCCTTTAAAAGGGCATAACCACCCTTAAAGGGCAAGTCCAACCCTAAACTGAATCTTACTTACAGTAAATCACCCCCAAAACCACTAAACGGTATAGTTTGAAATCTGAAATTATAAGTCTAACCTTGAAATCCGACAATGCCTGTTCCCCTGTTTTCTGCTTCCTGGTTCTTCCAGGTAGCAACTGTCAGTTATGGATTTGACAGATGTGAATCCCTGTCTGCCTCTTGTGAGCATGCCAGGCTCAATACAGTGTTTTCTATAATTGCTCATTTCCATGAGTGATAGCAGGCATACAGTAATGAATTCATAGGACAAAGTAGGATATATCAACATATTTTAAAGAAGCCATTCTTTCTAAAAGATGTCATTATGAGGGTGGAGTTTTCCTTTAAAACAAAAAACTGGTCACATGTCTGTACCTGCCGCCCAACCCCAACTGATGTTTTAGCACATTATGTTATTAACATGATACTTCATTAATGTTAAAATCTAAATTTCTTGCAATTCAAGTAATCAATCTATATGATGGAACATTCTCATCCTGGAACAAATGTCAATTTTAAGTGCAGTAAAATGGAAAGCTTTTATCTTCCCACACTGGAATAGTTGTGCATGTCATTGTAATATTTGATTAATACTTGTGTCTAGCACCATAATCTTTTATTGTGGTCAATAGTTGTAGCTTACTACAAACATTTTCATTAACAAGGTAACATTATTTTAATTTAAAAGGTATTGATGCAAAACTATTATACCAGTGCCAAGTATTAGGTATTTGGTTGAATAACAGAAGAGTGTTAAAAGATATTTTCTTTTCTACAATGAGCTAGCAGAGTCACGACACTCTAAGGCTAGGTACAATACAAGGCGATATTTTCGACCCCAACCAATCAATACTTGGATTTCGGTAATTTGGTATTTCCACCGAACAGGTGGTCTTCCACGGGCCACATGTTTGATACACTGAATATTCCTGATTGTTTTCAGATGACCGACAATATTTCAAACCAGCTGATTATTCGATATCACCAACAGTCGATTGGTCAGAATATTGATCTGTGTGTACCCAGCCTAAGACTGCAAGTTTAAATTGATTGCTCTGTGAGCAGGGAATGGACCATGAATTTTAAACTAAGGGCATATTTATAAAGGCACAGTTCACTTTTATCGATACCGCGCCTTTAACAATCAGTAAACGATTATTAACAAAAAAATAAATGTTGCCATCCGTTTGTATTATTCACAGGGAGGTGAGAACGCTTATTCTCCCTCCCTGTGAATAATATTATGCTCAGGGGACCTGGAACTTACCTTACCGCCGCTCCACTCGCAGCCGCTCCTTCACTGACAGCCGCTCTGTCCCCGACCTTGCCCTATCTTAGGCGCATGCGCACCAATACAAAAGATAGGGCGCACGATTGGGAGAGAACAGCTGTTCAGTGAAGAAGCGGCTGCGAGTGGAGCGCGGTAAGGTAAAGTTCCAGGTCCCCCGAGCGTAATATTATTCACAGGAGGTGAGATAAGCGTTCTCACCTCCTGTGAATAATACAAACGGATGGCACATAGTTTATTTTTTGGGGTTAGGGAGTTTACAGTCCCTTTAAAATTCTATAGTGTATGGGTCTTTGGGACATTATTAGGATTTACATAATACAGGCTCCAAATAATAAGCAAATCTAAATAGGCATTCCTCTAGTTAAAAGCTGACTCTCTGTGCGATTTGGCCATATGATGACATTCCATGATTATTCATCACTGTGTATCTTTCATAGACCCATGTGGACGATACTGAAATGAGGATTGCTAATCGCTTTAAAACAATGCCAGGACTTAACATTTTACAAACTTTTTAAACTGAATCTTGGATTTAATCATATGTAGATTTGTGAATTTCCTTTGTATGATAGAAAGGATTGAAAATGCTAATGGACTTTCATGGAATAAACAATAATGGCTAATTTGGATAAAAGCTTTGCTGAACAATCATCCACCTTCCACCTTTTACTGGTTGGAAAAACAATATTTGAACACTCCAGCAACTAAACTAGCAACAATTGTCATTTCCATTTGCAAATTATTTTTAGAGACATTTTAAATAGAAGAAGTCATTTCAATAAAAATCCCTATCTGGCTCTCAGAGTGTCCTTTAAGGTTATCCTATCTACTAGGTCAGTTTTTCTCACCGTGTGAGCTTGCTTTCTGTATTTCTACATATGGTGCATTGCCAGGGGGTAATAAAGATAGATGTCCACAGGTCCGCCATCAGACGTTTTCTGGGCCCATAACCCCTACAGGCCACTAGAACGCAGTATTAGCAGACACATTTTGTACACACATATACAATAACACTTACAATGCACTGACCTGTATTTATTAAAATATAATGTCCAACCACACACGGACCAGTATATATAAAATACCCCAATGTCCAAGTATACACCACACTGACCTGTTATATAAAATGCCCATAATGGTCCAGTACACACCACTGACCTATATATATAAAATGCTACAAATATTAGTCCCACACACTGACCTCTATATTAAAATGCCCCAATGTCCGTACACACACTGGACCAGTAAATTAAAATGCCCCAATGTCCAGTACAACACTGACCTGTATAATAAAATGCTACCAATGTTCAGTACACCCTGACCTGTATTATAGAATGCCCCAATGTCCATCCACCACTGACCTGTATATATAAAATTCTCCAATATACAGAACACACACTGACGCTTATATATAAAATATCCCTAATGTCAAGTCCCCACACTGACCTGTATATAAAAATGCCCCAACGTCCAGTACACACACTGACCTGTATATATAAAATGTCCCTAATGTCCAGTACACACACTGACCTGTATACATAAATGCCCTGATTGTCCATACATGAATAATTCCCCCAATGTCCAGTACACCCACTGAACTGTATATAAATGCCCCCAAATGTCCAGTCCACACACTGACCTGTATTTACAAAAATTCCACAACGTCCAGTTCACACACTGACCTATAATAAAATGCCCGAATGTCCAGTCCACACACTGACCTGTAAATTAAAATGCCCTAATGTCCAGTACACACACTGACCTGTATATATAAATGCCCCCAGTTCCAGTTCACACTGACCTGAATTAAAATCGCCCAAGTCCAGTCCACACACTGACCTTAATATAAAATCCCCAATGTCCAGTCCCACACTGACCTGTATATATAAAATGCCAATGTCCAGTACACACACTGACCGTTAATATAAAATGCCCAATGTCCAGTACACACACTGACCTGTATATATAAAAATGCTACCAATGTTTCAGTACACACTGACCTGTATATATAAAATGCCCCAATGTCCAGTCCACATACTGACCTGTATTAAATTCTCATGTACGAACACACACTGACGCTTATATATAAAATATCCCCAATGTCAAGTCCTCACACTGACCTGTATATATATATATGCCCATAATGTCCGTACACACACTGACCTGTATATAACCAAAGTCCCTAATGTCCAGTACAACACTGACCTGTATACATAAAATGCCCCGATTTCCAGTCCACACACTGACCTGTATTACAAAATATGCCACAACGTCCATTTCACACACTGACCTATAATAAAATGGCCCCTAATGTCCCAGTACACACACTGACCTGTATATATAAAATGCCCCCGATTCCTGTACACACCTGACCTGAATATAAAATTGCACTAATGTCCAGTACAAAACACTGACTGTATATATAAAATGCCCCAAATGTCCAGTCCACACTGACCTGTATAATAAAAGCCCCAATGTTCCAGTACACACCTGACCTGAATATATAAAGCCCCCCAATGTCCAGTCCACACACTGACCTGTATATAAAAATGCCCTCAATGTCCAGTCCACACACGACCTGTATATATATAAAATGCCCCCAATGGTCCAGTCCACACTGACCTGTATATAAAAATGCCCCAATGTCCGTACAACTGACTGAATATAAATGCCCCAATGTCCAGTCCACACATGACATATATGAATGCCACACATGTCCAGTAACACAAGATCTGTATATATAAAATGCACCCAATGTCCAGTTCACACACTGACCTGTTATATAAAATGCCCCCGATTTCCAGTACACACACTGACCTGAATATAAAATTTCCTCCAATGGCAGTACACACACTGACCTGTAATAAATTCCCCAAATGTCCAGTCCACACACTGACCTTAAATATAAAATATCACAATATCCAGTTCACACACTGACCTGTATATATAAAAATGCCCCAAATGTCAGTCCACACATTGACCTGTATATATAAATATCCCCAATGTCTAGTACACAATGACCTGTTATATAAATACCCCGATTTCCAGTACACACTGACCTGAATTTAAAATTCCCCCAATGTGCAGTACACCACTGACCTGTATATATAAAATGGCCCCAAATGTCCAGTCCACACACTGACCTGTATTTAAAATATCCACAATGTCCAGTTCACACCTGACCGTATATAAAATGGCCCTAATGTCCATACACAACTGACCTGTATATAAAAATGCCCCTGATTTCCAGTACACACTGACCTGAATAAAAATTCCTCCAATGTGCAGTACGCACACTGACCTGTATATAAAATGCCCCAAATGTCCAGTCCACACACTGACCTTATTTATAAAATATCCACAATGTCCAGTTCAACACTGACCTGTATATAAAATGGCCCTAATGTCCAGTACACACACACTGACCTGTTATATAAAATGCCCCTGATGTCCAGTACACACTGACCTGAATAAAATTCTCCAATGTGCGTACGCACACTGACCTGTATATATTAAATTCCCAATGTCCCCAATGTGCATGACACACTGACGTATATATTAATTCAAATTCCAGTCCACACACTGCCTGTATATATAAAAGCCCCCAATGTCCAGTAACATGACTAATCTTAATATGAATGCCCCCATGTCCAGACTACCCTGACCTGTATAATAAAATCCTCAATGTCCAGTCCCACATACCGTTATAATGCCACTGTAGTAATGACCGTATAAAACTGCCCCCAATGTCCAGTACACACTACTTGAATATAGGAACTCCCATTCCAGACAACACAGACCTGTTATATAAAATGCCCTCTTGTCCAGTCCACACACTGACCTGTATATATAAAATGTCCCCAATTTCCAGTACACACTGACCTGTATATATAAAATGCCCCCAATGTCCAGTACACACTGACCTGAATATATGAAATGCCCCCAATGTTCAGTACATACACTGACCTGTATATATAAAATGCCCTCAATGTCCAGTCCAACCACTGACCTGTATATATAAAATTTCCCCAATGTCTATACACACTGACCTGTATATATAAAATGCCCCCATTTCCAGTAACACACTGACCTGAATATATAAAATGCCCCTAATGTCTAGTACACACCGACCGTATACATAAAATGCCCCCATTGTCCAGTCAACACACAGACCTGTATAAATAAAATGCCCCCAATGTCCAGTACACACTGACCTGAATATATGAAATGCCCTTAATGTCCATATACACACTGACCTGTTATCTATAAAATGTCCCTAATGTCCGTAAACACCACTGACCGTATATAAAATGACCTAATGTCCAGTAACACACTGACCTGTATATATAAAATACCCCCAATTTCCAGTACACCACTGACCTGTATATATAAAATGCCCCCAATGTCCAGTCCACATACTGACCTGTATATATAAAATCTCCAATGTACGAACACACACTGCACGCTAATATAAAATTCCCCAATGTCAAGTCCTCACACTGACCTGCTATATATAATATGCCCATATTGTCCGTAACACACTGACCTGTAATATAAATGTCCCTAAGTCCAGTACAACACACTGACCTGTATACATAAAATGCCCATTTCCAGTCCACACCACTGACCTGTATTTACAAAATATCCCAACGTCCAGTTCACACACTGACCTTATATATAAAATGCCCCTAATGTCCAGTACACACACGACCTGTATATATAAAATGCCCCGCATTTCCTGTACACACTGACCTGAATATAAAATTCACTAATGTCAGTACACACACTGACCTGTATATATAAAATCCCCAAATGTCCAGTCCACACTGACCTGTATATATAAAATGCCCCCATGTCCAGTACACACACATGAATTATATGAAATGCCCCAATGTCCAGTCCACCCGGACCTGTATATATAAAATGCCCCAATTCCAGTCCACCACTGACCTGTATTATAAAATGCCACCCATGTCCAGGCCACATGACCTGTATATATTAAAATGCCCCCAATGTCCGTACACACTGACCTGAATATATGAATGCCCCAATGGTCCAGTCACACACTGACCGATATATGAAATGCCCCAATGTCCAGTCACACACACTGATCTGTATATATAAAAGCACCCAATGTCCAGTTCACACACTGACCGTATATATAAAATGCCCCGATTTCCAGTACACACACTGACCTGAATATAAAATTCCTCCAATGTGCAGTACACACACTGACCTGTATATATTAAATTCCCCAAATGTCAGTCCCACACACTGACCTGTAATATAAAATATCCACAATATCCAGTTGCACACACTGACCTGTATATATAAAATGCCCCAAATGTCCAGTCCACACCACTGACTGTATATATAAAATATCCCCAATGTCTAGTACACACTGACCTGTATATATAAAAACCCCCGATTTCCAGTACACACTGACCTGAATGTAAAATTCCCCCAATGTGCAGTACCACACTGACCTGTATATATAAAAATGCCCAAATGTCCAGTCCACACCACTGACCTGTATTTATAAAATATCCACAATGTCCATTCACACACTGACCTGTATATATAAAATGGCCCTAATTTCCGTACACACACTGACCTGTAATATAAAATGCCTGATTTCCAACACACTGACTGAATAAAAATTCCTCAATGTGCAGTACGCACACGACCTGTATATAAAATGCCCCAAATGTCCAGTCCACACACTGACCTGATTTATAAAACTATCCACAATGTCCGATTCACACCACACTGACCTGTATATATAAAATGGCCCTAATGTACAGTAACACATAACCTGTATATATATAAAATGCCCTGATTTCCAGTACACACCTGACCTGTAATATAAAAGTTCACTCCAATGTGCAGTACGCACACTGACCTGTATATATAAATTCCTCAAATGTCCCTCCAATGTGCAGTAGACACTGACCTGTATATATTAAATTCCTCAAATGTCCAGTCCACACACTGACCTGTATATATAAAATGCCCCCAATGTCCAGACACACTGACTTGAATATATGAAATGCCCCCAATGTCCAGATACATACACGACCTGTATATATAAATGCCCTCAATGTCCAGTCCACACACTGACTGTATATATAAAATGTCCCCAATGTCAGTACACACTGACTGTATATATAAAATGCCCCCAATGTCCAGTACACATGGACTTGAATATATGAAATGCTCCAATGTCCAGTACTACAGACCTGTATATATAAAATGCCCGCATTGTCCAGTCCAGACACTGACCGTTATATATAAATGTCCCCAATTTCCAGTACACACTGACCTGTATATATAAAATGCCCCCAATGTCCAGTACACACTGACCTGAATATATGAATGCCCCCAATGTTCAGTACATACACTGCCTGTATATATAAAATGCCCTCAATGTCCAGTCCACACAACTGACCTGTATATATAAAATTTCCCCAATGTCTAGTACACACTGACCTGTATATATAAAAGCCCCCATTTCCAGTACACACTGACCTGAATATATAAAATGCCCCTAATGTAGTAGTACACACAACTGACCTGTATACATAAAATGCCCCCATTGTCCAGTCAACACACAGACCTGTATACATAAAATGCCCCCAAGTCCACGTACACACTGACCTGAATATATTAAATGCCCTTAATGTCCATTATCACACTGACCTGTATATATAAAATGTCCCTAATGTCCAGTACACAACCACTGTACATGATATAGAAAATGACCCTAATGTCCAGTAAACCCCATTTACTGGTCAGTGTGTGTACTGGACATTGGGGCATTTTATATATACAGGTCAGTGTGTGGACTGGACATTGGGGCATTTTATATTTACAGGTCAGTGTGTGGACTGGACATTGGGCGAATTTTATATTCAGGTCAGTGTGTACTGGAAATCGGGGGCATTTTATATATACAGGTCAGTGTGTGTACTGGACATTAGGGGCATTTTATATTTACAGGTCAGTGTGTGGACTGGACATTACGGGCATTTTATATATACAGGTCAGTGTGTGAACTGGACGTTGTGGATATTTTGTAAATACAGGTCAGTGTGTGGACTGGACATTTGGGGCATTTAATATATACAGGTCAGTGTGTGTACTGGACATTGGGGGAATTTTATATTCAGGTCAATGTGTACTGGAAATCAGGGGCATTTTATGTATACAGGTCAGTGTGTGTACTGGACATTAGGGACATTTTATATATACAGGTCAGTGTGTGTACTGGACGTTGGGGGCATTTTATATATACAGGTCAGTGTGAGGACTTGACATTAGGGATATTTTATATATAAGCGTCAGTGTGTGTTCTGTATATTGGAGAATTTTATATATACAGGTCAGTGTGTGGACTGGACATTGGGGGCATTCTATATATACAGGTCAGTGTGTACTGAACATTGGTAGCATTTTATATTTACTGGTCAGTGTGTGTACTGGACATTGGGGCATTTTATATATAGAGGTCAGTGTGTGGACTAAATATTTGTAGCATTTTATATATATAGGTCAGTGTGTGTACTGGACATTATGGGCATTTTATATATACAGGTCAGTGTGTGTACTGGACATTGGGGTATTTTATATATACTGGTCCGTGTGTGCTGTTGGACATTATATTTTATAAATACAGGTCAGTGCATTGTAAGTGTTATTGTATATGTGTGTACAAAATGTGTCTGCTTAATATGCGTTCTAGTGCCTGTAGGGGTTATGGGGCCCAGAAAAGTCTGATGGCGGCCCTGTGGACATCTATCTTTATTTACCCCCTGCTACTATGCACCATAATGTAGAAATACAGAAAGCAAAGCTCAACGGTGAGAAACTGACCTAGTAGATAGGATAACCTTAAAGGACACTCTGAGAGCCAGATAAGGGATTTTTATTGAAATGTACTTCTTCTATTTTAAAATGTCTCACTAAAAAATAATCTTGCAAATGGAAATGACAATTGTTGCTAGTTTAGTTGCTGGAGTGTTCAAATATTGTTTTTCCAACCCAGTAAAAGGTGGAAGGTGGATGATTGTTCAGCAAAGCTTTTATCCAAAATTAGCCATTATGTTTATTCCATGAAAGTCCATTAGCATTTTCAAATCCTTTCTATCATACAATAGGAAATTCACAAAAATCTACAGATATGATTAAATCCAAGATTCAGTTTAAAAAGTTTGTAAAATGTAAGTCCTGGCATTGTTTAAAGCGATTAGCAATCCTCATTTCAGTATCGGTCCACATGGGTCTATGAAAGATTACACAGTGATGTAATAAATCATGGAAATGTCATCATAATGGGCCAAATCGCACAGAAGTCAGCTTTTAACTAGAGGGAATGCCTATTTAGATTTGCTTACTTATTTGGAGCCTGTAGTTATGTAAATCCTAATAATGTCCCAAAGACCCATACACTATAGGAATATTTTAAAGGGACTGTAAACTCCCCTAAACCCCAAAAAATAACTATGTGCCATCCGTTTGTATTATTCACAGGGAGGTGAGAACGCTTATTCTCACCTCCCTGTGAATAATATTACGCTCGGGGGACCTGGAACTTACCTTACCGCGCTC
Source organism: Hymenochirus boettgeri (assembly GCA_019447015.1). Classification (NCBI taxonomy): domain Eukaryota; kingdom Metazoa; phylum Chordata; class Amphibia; order Anura; family Pipidae; genus Hymenochirus; species Hymenochirus boettgeri. The sequence continues at coordinate 184,491,617 of CM033474.1, read as the reverse complement.
CACTCGCAGCCGCTTCTTCACTGAACAGCTGTTCTCTCCCAATCGTGCGCCCTATCTTTTGTATTGGTGCGCATGCGCCTAAGATAGGGCACGCGGTCGGGACAGAGCGGCTGTCAGTGAAGGAGCGGCTGCGAGTGGAGCGGCGGTAAGGTAAGTTCCAGGTCCCCTGAGCATAATATTATTCACAGGGAGGTGAGAATAAGCGTTCTCACCTCCCTGTGAATAATACAAACGGATGGCACATAGTTATTTTTTGTTAAATAATCGTTTTACTGATTGTTAAAGGCGCGGTATCGATAAAAAGTGATACTGTGCCTTTATAAATATGGCCCTTAGTTTAAAATCATGGTCCATCCTCTGCTCACAGAGCAGATCAATTTTAAACTTGCAGTCTTAGGCTGGGTACACACAGATCAATATTCTGACCCAATCGACTGATTGGTGATATCGAATAATCAGCTGGTTTGAAATATTGTCGGTCACTCTGAAAACAATCAGGAATATTTCAGTGTGATCAAACATGTGGCCCGTGGAAGACCACATGTTCGGGTGAAATACCAAATTACCGAAATACCAAAGTATTGATTGGTTGGGTCGAAATATCGCCTTGTATGTACCTAGCCTTAGAGTGTCTGTGACTCTGCTAGCTCCATTGTAGAAAAGAAAATATCTTTTAACACTCTTCTGTTTATTCAACCAAATACCTAATACTTGGCACTTGGGTATAATAGTTTTGCATCAATACCTTTTAAATTAAATAAATGTTACCTTGTTAATGAAAATGTTTGTATGTAAAGCTACAACTATTGACCACAATAAAAGATTATGGTGCTAGACACAAGTATTAATCCAAATATTACAATTGACATGCACAATATTCCAGTGTGGGAAAGATAAAAGCTTTCCATTTTACTGCACTTAAAATCTGACATTTGGTTCCAGGAATGAGAATTGTTCCATCATATAGATTGATTACTTGAACTTGCAAGAAATTTAGATTTTAACATTAATGAAGTATCATGTTAATAACATAATGTGCTAAAAACATCAGTTGGGGTTGGGCGCAGGTAACAGACATGTGACCAGTTTTTTGTTTTAAAGGAAAACTCCACCCTCATAATGACATCTTTTAGAAAGAATGGCTTCTTTAAAATATGTTGATATATCCTACTTTGTCCTATGAATTCATTACTGTATGCCTGCTATGCCTCATGGAAACTGAGCAATTTAGAAACCTGTATTGAGCCTGGGCATGCTCACAAGAGGCAGACAGGGGATTAACATCTGTCAAATCCATAACTGACAGTTGCTACCTGGAAGAACCAGGAAGCAGAAACAGGGGAAACAGGACATTGTGCAGGATTTCAGGTTAGACTTATATATTTCAGATTTCAAACTATTACCGTTTAGGGTTTTGGGGGGTGATTTACCTGTAAGTAAGATTTCATTGTAGGGTTGGACTTGCCCTTTAAGGGTGGTTATGCCCTTTAAAGGACAATTATACTCACCTTCCCCTTGCTTCATTGCTTCCTCCCATTAGAAGTACTCAGGGTAAGAACCTAAAATGCACCTCTGGGTACTTTATCTAATAGCTGAACTTACTGAAACTTAGTTTCTCTTGGCATTCTCTTCCCTAGCCCATTTTAGCCAATGGGAAGACACGCTTTGAAAATAAGCGTGTCTTTCCATTGGCTCCATTGTGGACTGTCACTGACATTGTCATAATGGAGTGACTGGTGGTATAGGGGGGTACGGCATTACATAACCAGCATAATAAACGTACATGTTACATTTCTGTGGCAAGGATGTATCAGATGGGCATACTGCCATGGGCATTTCAAGAAAACACAATTCTTTTCAGGAGGGCTTCAGGAACTCCTAAAGAGTTAGGACACAAGGTCCTCATACCTCCAGGATACATCTGTACAGTACATCCGAATATGCACAGTTATATTTTCTGTGGCGTACTTCTATTTATTTGTGATGTCATTTTGCCTATAAATGTGTGAGCTGTATCTCATTAGCAGGCTAGCTATAAACAACTGCTGTCTTATCTAACTAATTTGGTCTCCGAGTGATATATTTTTGGGATACTATCCAGGGGTACCCCAATTTAACCAGCAGGAGAAACAAAAAGGTTTGTTGAGAGAAACATTGTGTAAGTATATCAGCTGTTAGGTAAAGTACCCAGGGTGAAAACTTAGCAATTTAGGTCCTCACCCTGGGTACCATACAGCTATGGAATGGTGGAATAGAAGAGTATACAGTAATTGTCCTTTAAAGATAATCATTGCCTCCATTCTGGCAGAGTAAGCAGGCTCCTCCCTCCATGCAGACAATCAAGGCTTTGACTGCTGACATCACAGCCAATTATTGCTGTTTCCCCTGCTGCCTCCACTGCACATGCTCAAGGTTATAAAAACCTTATTGAGCACAGTGAGGAGGTCCTTTCTGACAAATTACCTTTGTCAGAAAGAAAAATAACTAATTGGTTACAAATGCATATAATAAACTGGTAAAAATAGCAGTTTGGGTTGTAGGCAAATAACTGAGAAAGCTGCCATTTTTGTTTTAAGGGTGGACATGCCCTTTAAGTAATGAAACCCAAATTAAAGATATAGCACATGCAATCTAAAAGAATCCACCATACCCATGTTCAGGTGAAAGAGGTCTGCGGGGCCTTGAAATTCATTTAGGAAATTCAATTTGTACATTTTCTATGGTTAAAGGGTTTTTTTAGAACAAAAATTAATCACATTAAGCTACGTAGGATATCATGGTAGGATATTTCTTTTAGGCTAGGTATGTAAAGTGTTGTGCTTCCTTTACACTACTTAAATGTAAATTCCCTATTCTCTTTAAGCTGGGTACCAGGGCTTTATCGTTATGTGTGTATGTGCGTTTCCCGAACGAGCGCGTGGCCGCCGAACGCTCGTTCAGGTAAAGCCGAATAATTTCCATCGGCTGCGCTAGACTCCCTATAGAGGAGTCTAGCGCGGCTGATGGAAACACACAGTCCCGAATGTTCTCCTATGAAGTTCATAGGGAGAACGCTCGGGACTGTGTGTCTGCAGATCTTTGAAAGATGACAGACAGGATCTTGCAGATCCTGTCTGTCATCTTTCAGAAATCAGGACTGTGTGTACCTAGCTTAAGAGCGTAGTTTTACTAATGGGACAGTGAAAAAATGCTTTTCAGTAGATTGTTTCCAAAAGTCGTAGAGGTATACTCACTGCAAAGTATGATTGGTTAGAAAGAGTGGCACAATCCATATTCTGATTATGGTATAAGAAGGGGCATTACTGGAGGCATCACTCCTATGGAACACACTACATAGATTCAAATTCGCTGCCTAGGGTCACCTCATTGCAGATACTCCCCTGGGTCTAGGAAACAACCACATTCTGCAAATAAAAGTAGTTCAGTTTGCCTTTTGTCTAAGAATAAATTAGCTTTTAGCATTTAGTTATATAAAACATCTGTGCGGAAGCTAGAAAGACCAACTTTAATACACAATAGTTATACATATGTGGAATGTTTACTAAAATGTTATTTTACAGATTAAATGGGAAAATGAAAAAGGAGGTATAGTTATATAGTAAGGAGGAGAGAGAAGGTGAAATGGGATATTATCTGTGATGTTTACATAGGATTGTTGTTAAAGGTCTAAAGAAGATCCAAGGTTTTCTTTTCCCCTTCCTGATTTGTGGAATTATGTAAACTGGCAGAAACAGATATTGTGATTGTAACCAAATGAAATCCTGCCCTCTCCTATTTTCATTAGTCCTCATTATATGACCACAAAAGGCTTAATTGCAGACTGAATATACTGTATGTATAAGTAAAAAAACGGAAAATGTTTAAATGAACTGCGGCTCCCAAAAGCCATTATAAAAGATTAACGAGAAGCACTCTCTCTTAGAACTTAAATGAGTTCAAGTAACCCATCCCAGCAGTCTCTGTGGTTAGACAATAACACATAGCATTTGCTGGGTTACTTTGTTTTAAATCATTATATGCTGTTTAAGCGGACATGTTTTTGATTAACCTATCATAAATTATTTTAACTCTAGAGATATCGCTACTGAAAAAAGATCCCTCACTCAGGCAATAATATATATTATTATTATAATTATGGATTTACACAGCTCCAACATCTTCCGTGGCGCTTTACAATTACATAGTCATACATTACATACAGGGTAATACATTTTATACAAAGTCATACATATTACATACACAGGTAATACAAAATATGAGTAAAAAGAGTGATGAGTTTCTTACAGCAATACCATGATACAATAGGAGAGTATATATATATATGTACATACAACACACACTATAGTAACTGGTAAACTGGTGCCCAGATCTGATATATCCAGGTCTGGTGAGGAGTGCAATGTTTAGCTGCTGGACCACAAAGCAATGACATTAACATGATGCTCTTAAAAAATGGTTGAGATCATAATATTACAAATATATTTAATCTAATGATTACACCCAACCTGATCTGGGAGGGTGGAAGGACATAATCAAGGCCTTCTGACAAACCCATAAAAAACAGATCTGTCTCACACAAATGGGATGGTAGGGAATTCTGAATTATTCTCAAGATGCAATGCTGGTCATTTTTGATAATGTACATAGCCAGTCAGTGTAAACCCAGAATTTTGAGTTATCAGAGAAATATTTTATGTATCGTATCCCAAGTGCCTCTGGCGAAAGTCTGCCAGGGCCGAGTAGTAAGTAATTGACACTTTGAACACCATCACCCAATGCATTTGTTGCATGTATTAAAAGAAAATCTCCATTCTACAAGAGGGGAGTCTGGAGAGAGCAAGTGTTTGACTTTGTGGAAGGCCTGATAGTGATAAACCCCACATATCGCAACCTTTCTTGGCATTAAATCTTGGGAAAACCATAGTGGGATTTATAACAAGGAAATCAGGTTTTGAGCTGAAATTAGCCAGTGAATCTCTCCAAATCTAAAGTGTCAAGAAGATGTTTTTTTGGCTAGAAATAGTTTTTATAAATCATTTTTTGTTTAAAAATACCCCATGGTATGTTTCCTTATTAACATAATCCAAAAATGATGGGGTGTTCATTATTTACAGTTTAGTTCAACAATGCATTACTTGCCTTTCTTAGTTTTTTTAATAGAAATATAACACCAGTCTTTGGTGTCTGCCCCATGCAGATCTACATTTGAGCTGCAGTCTATCAGAAAATAACAGGATATCATAACATTTCACTTTGGAGTGTGACAAAGACCAACTACACCCAACTGTTTTATTCCTCCCTACTGCCCTTTTTCTTACAGGATGGTCCCATTTTTAGAGTCCTGTCAATTGAAAGGATTGAGTTGTGCTGGCTGCATCCTGGGAATATTGGGAGATATGCCAGTGCCACTGTATAATCTTTCTTTAAGTTACTTTTTTATTTTATCAAACTTTGATGCTCCCCAGTAGTGTATCAAGGAATCACTGCCCCCCCCAACATAACTATAATGGTGCCCCTTTACCTGCTCATTTACAGTGGTTTTCTGGGAGGAGACTGTATCTGCTATAGGAAAAATAAGAAGATGTCCCTCCCCCCAGTAGTAACACCCCTACTACTCCCTGCAGTCTGGAGGATGAATATAAGCACTGCAATATTCTCTGGGATTAAAACGTATATTGGAGGTGCTTTTTCATCTATGTGAAACAGCCAGATAGCTGAGCAGTACCCAATGTAAAAAAATACTCAATATCAATTGGCCTAGACAATGCTTAAGCACCATCATTAGTTCCACAGATTCAACTTAATTACCTAACTGAGCCTGCAACTATAGCGATGGATAAAGTTCTGGAATGAAGTTGAAAGGAGTTCTAGATAGGCATCATTGACATTCTCATCAAAAGGGTTGGGTGAATATGACATCATAATGTTGTGCTTATGATTATAATTCCCATTTACTGTTGTAGGGTAACGCAACAAAATTAATTGTTCAGAAAGTTAAGTCAATTGAGTATAAACAATTAAGTCAGGCTGTCCAGGTATCTAAAAATAAATGCATAGAGCCTTGTAAATATGTGAAAGATTAATTTGTTAATCATAATATTATCAAATCTACGAAGCACAATTGAGGTATACATAGAGGGCCCTCGTCACTGTGCTACTACATGCATTTCCGCAGTGAGTGTACATTTTTAACAGGATGGAGTAAAACTTAAGTTATATAATAGCTTGGGAGGAGTGACCCATTTTCTTTTGATCTATACTGGTGATAGCAGGAACAAGACGCTTCTATATACAAAGATATATCTTTTGAGACAACTCCCACACTGCTTAGTTTATTACTAAAAAATCTCCCATTGACCTAAGTGTATTTCCATCAATTTTTAAAGTATGTTTTATTCAGTTGAACTGAAGAACGGGAGGTTAAAGAGCTATATCGTATCCACCTTTCCTTAGTAAACCTGCATGAGAGAAGAAGAAACTTACCGCGGATCGCTCCAGTGCCAGTTTCTCAATGACAGGTCCTGACGCATCCATGCTTCCTTGAACTGTGTGCGCATGCACGCACGATGCAAAGGACTGTGGATGCACTGGAGAATGTCAGTGGCATCGGAGACTGTCAGCAGCGCTGGAGCTGAAGAAAACAGCATTTTGCTAAAAATAAGTTTCTTTGGTCTTTGATCTGTTGAATTTTTGCACAAGTTTTGAATTTGGGAAATTACTATCAATTACTCAAGAGTTTCATGTGGCTTTGGCAAATATTAGTTTTATTTTATTTCATCTTTCCTAAATTTAAATTGTGATCTGGATCTGATTCATTTTCATGGGGTAAATATATTAACATTTTTCATTTTAATCTCCAGTAAGTCTGTTTTTCATTTTACCACTTTCAGATTGTTAGGCTTTACCACATCAACTCTTCTTTAATATTAGAAATCGGATGTGTAGCCAAAGTATAGAATAAACATCCAAGTCTGATTGCATTATGTACAGATCTTCCTTCATAATCTACAAATACAGTTTTAGGAACATCATATTTTTAAACTAAATGTTTTTAATATTATTTGTGGCAATATTAAAATGAATTTCAAGCTGATGATCGGTGTAAGGCACTGAGGGATATTAAACCCACCTGGACCCATTTGCAGACACAGATGCATTTAAAGGTTATGTACACTGGGAAATGTTTTTTTTTATAATGCCCATTACTGGAAACTTACTCTTCTCAACTATCACTGTGCCATTAATCTGTCTCTTAGATATCCTTTCTGAACCATCTCACATTTCAGCTGTCAATCAAGTGCCTTAAAATCATAAACTCTTCTGTTATGTATAGTTTAGCTGCAGCTGGAATGGAGGCAATTGGCATATGAACTGTATGGTGGGAAATTCCCTCTTCCAATGCTACCTCATAGGGATTACTGAGCATGCTTGCCCTCACAGAGAGTCAGATCTGGGGCCCTATTTATAAAAAATCGCTATCGTTATCGGAAAAATAGCAATCTCTATTTTACGATAGCTATTGCTATTTTACGCTAGGGCTCGCTATCTTATGATTTCGCCATCGTAGATTTACAATGGCGAAATCGTAAAATATCAATCGCTATTTTTCCGATAACGATAGCGATTTTTTATAAATAGAGCCCATTGTGGCAGTGGTTAGGGGGACTGAGCTTGAAAAAAAAAAGTACTGGATTGAAGTCATGCAGCAACACAAACACATCAGAATACATGCTGCTTGGATTTATTTATGTATCAATGAGGCAAAGTATTTTTTTCAGTGTACAATTCATTTAAGCATGTTTTGCCATGTTTGTGGCAGTATCAGAACTTTTGCAAGTCTTCACATTGCAAGAGATTAATTAAGCATCAAGCTTTAAGACAGCAAAAACCACTACCGCCTGGTTTGCCCAGGCCAAAAAAACGGCAGTGAGGAAAAAGTAGTCACAGTGACATTTCACCACAGCTAATCATGTGGTCCTTAGGAGAGCGCACAATCACCTGTAATTTACTAAAAATGTCCGATCAAATAACAGCTAACACAGCGCCCTTTTAACTTAAATAAGAAATGAAGTGCAGGATTTACCCTACTTTTATTTAAATAAAGTAACTACTTGGACCGCCTCTCTAACCATAAATCAGGAATGAGCTATGAGCTCTGTTCTCTCTGCTCCTGCTGGTTCTGGAATCCGGTCTCCATAACAGAGCCACACTCAGCATCTGAGATTTTTTAATTATTTACTGATTTGCTATGGCTATAACCAACCCCATGTGGTAATGTACACTACTAGATATGCAGAGTATAATAATACCAAATGCTGCCACTGCCTGCACTAAAATAATGAGTGGATTGCCCTGCACATGGGGTAGGTAATAGCCTAATGCAGCTATCACTTACCCGTGTCCCACACAGTCACTATATATGCCCCCACACTGTCACTATATATGCCCTGTAGAGAAGGCAGCTAGAAAGCTAAGGGAGAGGGGAGCAAAAAGCCATTCACTAAGCATAAAAATGGAGAAACACCTTCTTATAACAGAAGGCATCTTGCAGTCTCATGCTATATGAATAGCATTGCCCACAAAGCCTAAGAAACAAGAGGCAATTTCTTACTCCCATGTTCCCCAGAGTAAGGGGCAGTGATATGCAAAATACTCCTTTATGTCCCTTAGCTTATGCGTGTGTCCAGAACTGCTGGCTAATAACATGCAATATAGCTTAATATATAGAGCCAATCATCTGACCTGCAGACACAACGTGTTTCATTCTTTGTTAGATCTCATCAGTGAAAGATACAGATTCATGGCTCTATGGTGTAGGACTTGGGTGTACAGTTGAAAAGGCAGCTAAAAAGCTTAAGGAGAGAGGGGCCAAAAGCCCTTCACTGAGCATAAAATGGAGAAACACCTTCTTATAACAGAAGGCATCTTGCAGTCTCATGCTATATGAATAGCATTGCCCACAAAACCTAAGAAACAAGAAGCAATTTCTTACTCCCATGTTCCCCAGAGTAAGGGGCAGAGATATGCAAAATACTCCTTTATGTCAGTTTTCAAGCAAGGAGAAACTAAGAGAGGGTTGCTGCCTGAGGAGATGACCAGGAAAAGAAACTCTCGGTAAGTATGATAGTAGTTTTTGTTTTTCTGGCCATCCCTAGGCAGCACACAAAGTGGTAATATCCAAGCAATAATGGGAGGGAAAAATAATACACTGTAGACTAAAAATATGCTACACACAAAAATTTAATCTATGGCTCTGGCCACTGACTGTTCGAATTTGTGGCCAAAACCTGCCTGAGATGCCAGGCTCAAATCCATTTTGTAGTGCTTTATAAAAGTGTTTGAGGTGGACCACACAATTCTTCAGGTGTGGCTCCTTCTTCTGCTGCCGAAGACGTTGAAAGAGCTCTAGTAGAATTTGCTTTGCTCTGGGGAGGTAACTTATTTGAGACCGAATAGGCTCTCTGGATTGCCTTGATAATCCACTTTCTCAGAGTTGGAATAGAGGCTGCTTCACCTTTCCTGGCACCTTCTGGTTCTATAAATAATCTATGCATTTTTGTGGTAGAAGAAGTTCTATATAAACTCTAATACGGTACATCTCCCCACAGATCATTCGAGCTCCCCCCGACTAAAGGTAGGTAGGATTATAGGCTGATTTAGATGATGTTTAGAAACACCCTTGGGAAGGAATTCCAACACCGGATGTAGTATAACCGCTCGAGGTTGGAAATTTAGATGTGGAGGTTCCATAGAAAGAGCCTGCAGCATCGAAATTTGTCATCCGGAAGTGAGGGAGATCAACATGGTTTTTAGTTCCAAGAGAGATATATTTTCCAGAGGCTCAAAGGGAGAGCCTAGAAGGCTTTAAGAAAAAGAGGTAAGTCCCACTGAGGCAATAATGGTTTCTACGGAGGTCTCAACCTTAAAGGGACAGTTCAATGGAAATTATCAATATTTGTTAAATTGTTAGTTTGTGTAATGCCTTCTGAGTTATTCTACATATTCTTTCCCATTTTGAAAAGTCAGTTGATTTCATAACCTTTGCTGTTCCCTGCTGTTGACATTAGTGACCTGACATTTCAGGTTCTAACGGTCATCCTTGGAATGTTCCTAACAGTAATTTCTACTGATTGGCTGTTGGATGGGTCAAACTCTATTGGGGGTCCTGCAAACAGGTCAGTCAGTATGCTTGTGAAGGTTCTCATTCATCCAGGTCATGGTATATCTGTTGTATTCAATTAGATCAACTGGACTTGAAGTTTAGTTCTTGAAGACGTTTCGCTAGTCATCCAACTGGCTTTCTCAATTCAGAATGACTTGTACAAGAATCTTTGGCAATTATGTACCCTGGAAAATCCCAATTAGCATATCACAGCCAAGTGTTAAGGGTGTGATTGGATAGTGGCTAAGAGGTGTTATAGGAACGCCCAGAGTAAGGTGTCAAAACAGCATTGTACATGGCAGACAGTTGGTGCGAACCCCCCCCACCTCTATTTAGGTGGTTTCTTTATCTATAATAATAAAAGGCAAAGCCCCCTCACCCACTCACTCATCATCACTAATTCTCCAACTTGCATGGAGGCAGACTGCTTAAATTTGTCGGCTCATTCATTGCACCTTACTTACAAAAGTTAAGCAGGTTTCGTTTCGAAATTCCACCTGTAACGGTGAGTATCTGACATTGCACAGACTTATGGTTACCTAGCTTACAAGTATACAAAATATATGGTTGGTCCGATTTCAACCAAAATTTGTATGCATATACTCCTTTACCAGTAAAAGGTTAACGAAATATTTTTTTTAGGGTGGGGGTGAATGGGGGGGGGAATAGAATTTTGAACTCCTGCACACTAATGGCTGGACCGATTTTACCAAAATTTCAGGGTGTGTGCGGGGACTGGCTGAGGTGTAAGGGGAAGGGTTTGGGGGTGGACAGAGAGGAATAGTGGGAGGTATTGGGGGCGGACGGGGGGGAGGGTGGTGGGGGGTTATTTTCACCAAAATTTCATGGTTGAATAAAAAATATAATATTAAATTAAAGTTAATGAGTGTTGCATTAACGTATAAGCTTAGTGAATTGTCTTTCTTAATATATCAAGTGCGAGTGATTACAGCAATCTTGATACATTATTGCTTTCTTACTAAAAAGGTTATTTGAATACATCTCCACTGCGAAGCGCGGGTATTTTGCTAGTTTTCACATAAATGGCCTCCTTAACACCTCTCTTGATACAGTAACGTTCCTTTGCCAATATGTTAACATTACAAAGGTATGTCCTTTATCCTTAAGATGCAGGTACACGGCTGAGTCCGACCCGAGGAATTGGCTCTTTGTGCTGGGCCATACGTTGATGCAGTTGCTGTTTGGTCTCCCCCACATACAAATCAGAGCATTCTTCACTGCACTGCGCTGCGTATATGATGGCTTTTGTGTTTCGGTATTGGGTGTTTGTTGATGTACCAGTGTTGCCTCAGTGTGTTGTTCGGTTTAAAGCAGACAGGGATACAGTGTTTTTTGAAAATTCTTCTTAATTTCTCGGAGACCCCTGTACATATGGGATGACCATGTTCTTTCTCCTGTCTTGCTTTCTCCTTCACTGTTGGACTCGTGTTCTTTTCTTTCCTTCTACTTCTTTTGACAAAGGCCCAGTCTGGATATCCACAAGTTTTAAGGGCTCCTCTGAGATGTTTCATTTCTTTAGCCTTCGCCTCTGTGCTAGTGGGGATGTTCTCAGCTCTGTGTTGCAGGGTTCTAATGACACCCAGCTTGTGATCTAAAGGGTGGTGGGAGTCAAACATCAAATACTAATCTGTGTGTGTTGGTTTTCTGTAAACCTCTACTTCCAGTTTACCTTTTTTCTTAACTTCTACCAAGCAGTCCAAGAAAGCCAGTTTGTTGTTTTGTACCTCTTCCCTTGTAAATTTGATGTTCTGGTCTACCGCATTAATGTGTTCTGTGAAAGCTTGTACTTCCTTCTGGTGGATTTTAACCCAGGTGTCATCCACGTATCTGAACCAGTGGCTGGGTGCTATGCCCTTAAAGGTATTAAGCGCCTGTTTTTCTACCTCCTCCATGTAAAGGTTGGCCACAATGGGTGAAACTGGAGATCCCATAGCACATCCGTGTTTTTGCTTATAGAACTTATCCCTGTATTTGAAATAGGTGGTATTCAGGCACAAGTCCAGTAAGGAACAAACCTGTTCTGGGTTGAGATCAGTTCGGCTGGTAAGAGTGCAGTCTTGGCCTAGCCGTTTTCTTACCATGTCAACAGCCTCCTTGGTGGGTATACAGGTGAAGAGAGATGTCACATCATAGGACACCATAGTTTCGTCTGCACCAAGTACTATATCTTCAATCTGGTTGGTGAAATCCTGAGAGTTCTGGATGTGATGCTTAGAACGTCCCACCAATGGTCCTAAGATGTTGGCTAGATATTTTGCTACCTTGTATGTTACAGAGTTGATGCTGCTGACTATAGGTCTTAGTGGTGCCCCTTCCTTATGTATCTTTGGGAGTCCATATATGCATGGATGTGCCTCACCAGGGTAGAGGCAATGATACATTGCTCGATCAATGGCTTTATCCTTTTGAAGCTGTTGTAGTAAGTTTATGACGCTTTTCTTGTAAAGGCTGGTGGGATCCCTTGTTAAAGCCTCATATGTGTTGTTATCGGCCAGGAGCATGGTCACCTTATCAAGGTAGTCTGAGGTGTTGAGTAACACTGTGCATCTTCCCTTGTCTGCCGGTAGAATGGTGATACTGGAATCTTTCTTGAGTGATGTTAAGGCTCTTCTTTCCTGTGTGGTCAGGTTAGATGAAGGAGTTTTAGCACTGGCTAAGGCTGCAGATACCTTAAGGCGAAGTTGTTCTGCCTCACTCTGTGGTACCTTATTATTGTGAATTGAGGCTTCTGTGGCTGCTATAATATCCACCACAGGGATGGCTTTAGGAGTGATGGCAAAATTCAAGCCCTTAGCAAGGATTTCCATTTCCGGCTGGATCAGGGTCCTGTTAGACAAGTTTCTCACCCATTCCTCCTTGTTTGATGAAGTGACACTTCCCTCCTTTTGTATCCAAGGTAGTTGTTCTCCTTTGGGGGTGTTGTGGGATGACAGAATAGAGAATTTGTTCTGTTGCCTTTTTTTGCCCTTACAGTGCTGAGAAAGCTGTGCTTGTTTGGTGAACTCTGGTACATCCAAAAGACCCAACAAAGAAAAGCGACATCATATACGCAGTGCAGTGCAGTGAAGAATGCTCTGATTTATGTGGGGGAGACCAAACAGCAACTGCATCAACGTATGGCCCAGCACAGAAGAGCCAATTCCTCGGGTCAGGACTCAGCCGTGTACCTGCATCTTAAGGATAAAGGACATACCTTTGAAGATTGTAATGTTAACATATTGGCAAAGGAACGTGACTGGTTCAAGAGAGGTGTTAAGGAGGCCATTTATGTGAAAATAAAGAAACCAAGCCTAAATAGAGGTGGGGGGGGTTCGACGCCAACTGTCTACCATGTACAATGCTGTTTTGACACCTTACTCTGGGCGTTACTATAACACCTCTTAGCCACTATCCAATCACACCCTTAACACTTGCCTGTGATATGCTAATTGAGATTTTCCAGGGTACATAATTGCCAAAGATTCTTGTACAAGTCATTCTGAATTGAGAAAGCCAGTCGGATGACTAGCAAAACGTCTTCAAGAACTAAACTTCAAGTCCAGTTGATCTAATTGAATACAACAGATAGGTCAGTCAGTATTTCGGAAGTATTTATTTATACACAGACAAAATGCTGAATTGGCAGATTAAGGTCATTGGGATGAAAAAAAAATGCCCTTTTTTCTGAAAAGCATATGTATTTGCACTGAACTTCCCCTTTAACGCTCCCTCTGCTGATATTACAGAAATCTGGACCTTGATCGTGCTTAGGCCTTGGCCCTTGTCTAGCCCTTCTTGAAGAAACTCCAATAACTGAGGAGATGTACAGAGGTCTGGATCAACTTTCTTCTGAGAGGCCCAGGACTGAAAATCTACCCAAATTTGGGACTATCTTACGGACGTAGATGGTCACCTGCTGCTCAACAATGTTCTAATTACTTGTACAGGACAATCTAACTGCTGTCATTTCGGTTTGTCAATAGCCAAGCTGCTAGGTTGAGAATCCCTGGATTTGGATGTAAGACTGGGCCCTGGGACAGCAAGTTGTATTGGACTGGCAAATGGTAAGGCCCTGAAGTTGTCAGTCTCCTCAACAGAGGGTACCAGGGATGTCTCGGTCAGTCTGGAATTATGGCTATGACCTTCATGTTTGAGCTGTAGGTCTTCCTTAGAACCTTGAAGATCAGAGGTATAGGAGGAAATATATAAGCTTAGAGACCATCCCAACTCTGGCATAGAGCATCTACTGCCAGGGCTTGGTTGTTGTGGAATCAGGAAAAAATCTCTGAACTTTCCTGTCCTTTCCGTCGCCATCAGGTCTATTGTTGGAGACCAACATTTCTTCACTATTTCCTAGTATGTGGCTTGATTCAGGCTCCATTTCGAATGGAGCCTGAATTCTCTATTCTTAATAAGGCATCTTGATAAGGCATCAGCTTGACAGTTGTCCTTCCCGGGAATATCGCTGTTATTGCCAGTTATTGCAAGTTATTCTGAGCAAATTTTATAATGGGTTCCAATTCTTTTAACATATTCAGACTCTTTGTCCTGCCCTGCATATACATGGATGCTGGCTGGTTGTCAGTTCAAATGCAAACTGCCATCCCTTGAATCATTGTCTTGAATGCTAGGAGAACATAATGGATAGCTTTCAGTTCTAGGACAGGTTCAAACTCCAACTGCCCTGGGCTAGAGAGCCTGAGATTACTGCTCCCCAACCTAGGCCGGCTTTGTCCACCTGATTAGATCTTTTTTTAATATCCGAGGTAGGTAAATTCTCTAAGTCAGATTCATGGACTCAGGAGATACTCCCTAAGAATGACATCTGAAAGAATTTATCTTGAGTATTCTGTCCTTCAGTAAATAGACTAGATTCAGGATCGTGTCTATGATTGTGTCTACGATTGCCCCTAGATAAGTTTCCCTCTGGGCTGTTACAAGATAACTCTTTTGAAGGTTGATTAACCAGCCAAACTTCTCTAAAGTTTGAAGCACCGTCTCTTTCTATTATTAGGTCTTGTCCTGTTCTTGCAACTATCAAAAGGTTGTCCAAGTAATGGTATACTTCAGTTCTCTTTCGTCTTAACCTGGCTATGACAACCACCAGAACTTTCGTAAAGGTTCTTGGGGATGATGACAGCCCAAATGGAAGACAGATGAACTGCCTGAACTGACCGGCTGCAAACTTCAGAAACCTCTGATGTTCTACAGCCCCTGGAACATGAAGATAAGTGTCTGTCAGGTCTATTGAAAAAAACAAATCCTGTGGCTCTATTTCTAATCTTATTTTTTTCTTCATTAGAAAGAGGGGAGAGTAGAAGCCTTGACCTAACTGGGACTGAGGAAATTGGACTTAAGCTCCTTTCAGGAGAAGATTCTTGACATACTGTAAAAGAGCCTGCATCTTCTCCGGATAGACAGGAATCGCTGTTAGAAAAGAAATGATGTTTGGTTGGCATAGATACGAATACCAGGTGATAGCCCTGGGTCACGATTGTTTTTACCCAGGCATTCTGAATATACTCCTGAAAAAGTCCCCCAACAACCTGAGAGGCATGGACAGGCCTCATCTCATGCTGACTTATCTTGTTTGGGGAATTTGGCTCTAAAAAGACTAAACTGTCCAGATTTCAAATTTGAATCTCTGGAAAATTCCCTACCAGGTCTATAAGACCTGCGTCTTCTCTCTTATGGGAATAGGAGCCAAACTGTCTTCTTAAAGTTTCCCTCTTTCTTTGGTTTCCTCTAGGAGGAAAGGAGCTTTTACCTCCAGTTGATTTCAAGATTATTTCCTCCAGGGATTTCCCAAAGAGCTTCTTTCATTCAAAGGGCAGGCAGCAAATGGTACTTTTTGAAAGTTTACCCTTCCAAAAACCTGAGAGGCATGGACAGGCCTCATCTCATGCTGACTTATTTTTTTTTAGGTAATTTGGCTTCCCCATATTTTTGGCCCCGAAAACTTTCCAGATTTCAAATTTGATTCTCTGCAAATTCCCTACCAGGTCTCTAAGATCTTGACTCTCCTCTCTTATGGTAATAGGAGCCAACATGTCTTCTTAAAGTTTCCCTCTTTCTTTTGTTTCCTCTAGGAAGAAAGGAGCTTTTACCTCCAGCTGATTTCAAGATTATTTTCTCCAGGGATTTCCCAAAGAGCTTCTTTCCTTTAAAGGGAAACCATTTTCTCAACCAAAGAGATCTCCTAGCTGATACAGAGAGAGCCATCTCCTTGGCCTGGACCTTAATCAAATTGGCTGCTGTTTCTATACCAAAGCTTGTCACCAGACGGAATTTTCCTATCTACTCCCCCAGAAATGTCTTTCTCAAGTTTGTCCAACCAGAAACTTGTTAACAGACACTAAAGCTACTGCCACCTTAAAGCCTGCTGTAATAAAGTTTTTCTTTAATTCAGAGTCCTAGAGATGGGCGAACTTCCGAAAATCCATTCCTCGCAAGGATTCGTGGATTTCCAAAAAAATCTCTCAGGGACCTGGAAAATGGTCCGAGGAATAAGTCCCCGTGGGAAGAACAAAAAAAAAAAAACAGGACCCACTCCCAGATACTTAGAAGGACCATTGTGGCCCTTACAAGGGCTCTTTGGGGCTTAAGGGGCCCCGCAGCTCAAACCAGGACTCCTCCTCCCCAGCACTTATAAATGCCCTTGTGGCACTGACAAGTGCTTTTTGGGCTTAAGGGGTCCTGCAGCTCAAACCAGGACCCCCCTCCCCAGCACTTAGAATTGCCTTTGTGGCCCTTGGAAGGGCCCTTGTGGCACTGACGAGTGCTCTTTGGGGCTTAAGGGGTCCTGTTTATATATACTGTAGGGCATCCCTTAAAAACAGCCTTTTTATACTTTCAAATCGAGACTGTTAGCGTACATTTCTGAGAACGAGCACAACAAATGACTGTTAGACATCTCAAGCACTCTGTACCCATCCCTCACTTGTATCTGTACCCACTGAGATTGTAAGCTCTTTGGGGCAGGGATCTCATTTCTAATGTGTCAAGGCATGCTGCACTTCAATTTATCCATAATTTATATATATATTCTTAACTTATGTATAAAATTGTATTTATTATTTGTATTTTTATTTATCTGTATTTGCTTGCACTTATCCCCTTGTTTGTATACTCTATATTTTATAATGTTCAGCACTGCATACCCAAGTGGCTCTTTATAAAAAATTATATATACATACTAGGGTCATGGGTTCAAATACACCCTAGGAACCATTCACATGGAGTTTAAATACATTTTGAATTAAGAAAGATTTCATGGCCAAATGAGGCTGAATGTTATATAGACAGTCAAAGCAAGCCTGATTTTACTCTACCTTGTTAAGACATGCAATTTTTATTTTAGTGTTTTCTAAACCAAGCTGTAATTCCTCAGATTTCAATAAATGGAAGAAGGTTCTATTATTAATTACATCTGCTTTCCCATGAATGAAAATCACTATGACTTTGCTAACCTCTAATGAATCCGTAGTTTGCTTTATCACAAACCAACAATAGACCATTTTTGTCCAAACATTCTACTTTCTCTAAGAAATATGAACATAAACACATACAGTATAATTCAATTCTCAGGGGTATTAGAAATGTATCAGTAATTGGTTCTGTTTGCCCTGGGATTTATAAGCTGCTGGACTGGTTCTAACACAGTGAAATGCCATTACAATATTCGATCTGTAGTTATTATATTGTTCAATTAACAAAAGAAAGTAGTCAAGCCTATTATGCAGAACAATGATGATAAACATTAACGAGAAGTCAGGTTCTTCAAGGTTCTTAAACAAAGCTTTAGTAATTAACCCATTAGCTACACATTTTGTTAAACCCTGATACAAATCTAAATATTTATATTTATATGGCTGTAAGTGCATTTTATTATTTTCATTTCACCCTGCCGAAAGTGGTTTCCGGGCAGGGTGGGGAGTAGGGGGCGGGAATGGGGCGTGGTGGGACAACGTAACGCCACCAAAGGGTGGGGGTCGAGTTAGTGGGGACGCAGTGCGTGACAAAAATGACGTCACAGAAGAGGTGTCATTAGGGGCGTGCAGATATAGGAGGCGGAGACTGCAGGTAAGTTCAGGTCCCGGGAGTTTGGGGTGGTTTCGCGGAGACCACCAAACCTTCACCAAAAACTAGTAAGAAGAAAGTTACACACGGATTATGAAAATATCACCCCAGTCACCAAACCATGCAGGGGTCCTTGGTGTAAACTGTGCAACAATATTAACAGTTCTCCATCTGTAATACATCCAGGGATCTTACAGCTGCAGATCCAGCAATGTGGTGTATTTAAGAGGATGAACTTCCACAGAAGTAGCATTACCAACCATAATGAGAATAATAACTGTTTGCCTGTGGGGCATCATTTTTCTCAACCAGGACACTCCATGGAAAACCTCCAAGTCCGGATCTTGAAGGCACAGTTCAGTAGCAACCAAGATAGAAAAACATTTGAAGCCAAAATGATTCTGTTATTTGACTCCAAAAACAATGGGTTAAACCAAGATTTGGGATTCCTAGCCCACTATAACTGTTGAATATATTTGTATGTAGTACAATATGTGAATGGTATACAATATGTGCATATTCTCAGTGTCTGCTTTTCTCTCATCCAGCATCCCCCCCCCACACTATTCCCCCCCCACCCGCTACTCTCTCCTTTACATTGGTGCACACCCTAGTATACTCTTGTCTCTCTATTTTATTACCCCCTCATTCCTCAATATATATATATATATATATATATATATATATTGGGGTTTATTATCTTGTTATCTTGTGTAATTAGCTTTTTACTTTCTGTTAACCTTTGTTTCAATCAGTACTGCTCTGACCTGAGGAAGAGGGTTGATCCCTCAATAGCTTGTCTACTAAAATAAACTGTTAGTCCATTAAAAGTATCCCAGTACTTTTTTACTAGCTGCCTTAAAGGGGCAGTATGTAACAAAAGTACCCTGGTAACTGCTGGTGAGGTTAGCTTTTCAGGTTAATTTTAAAAATAAAAAAACCTCGGCTTATACTTGAGTATATACAGTACTTTGTTTTATACATTGCTTTGTCTTTAGGAACCATAGGAATATGGCTGATATTGAAATTGCTTGCATGTCCAGGAGCGAAACTGCAGGTATTGTTATTATAAATTTAGCTGTGGTAAGTTTTAGCCTCTGACATCAGAAAATGGATGACAATGATTTCATAGACGCAGGAAAGCAAGTGTTCATGCTTAAAGATCTGCTGGAGGTTTGAGTACACATATATAGGTGATGTACTCGGTTTGGTTGATGTTCTATCAAGAAATGGTCAGAATTACTGAATTTATAGTTTTAGATGGAAAATCCACTAAGACATTTGGACTAGAATCATTCTGACATTATTTTTGGTCCGATGTAGTAACGCCATGCTGTAAATCCCTTGGCAAGACTTGCTGCATTGCAGGAACCTGGTCAAGTAAGACGTCCTGTTAAATCCTCCATTCAATAGGCGTTAAGTTTTGCGCAAAAAGCAAAACTTATTGAATGGGCTATGTTGCATTAGTTCCAAAAGTTTTGGAAATGGCGCACCCAGTGCAAAATTAGTGAGAAACCCATGCTACGTTGGGAAGCATGGGCTTTGCACTAATTTGGCACTATAGCAGCCGATATAGCATCGGCCCATTTTTATTCTGGAGGGGTACTATAATGCATCAAACCACTTTTTGGCTATAAATTTTATATTTCCCAGGAAGGTAGGAGACAGTCCTCCTAACTTCCTTTCTGATGGCTAACAGTTATTGTGCGTGTGCCCGGAGGTCAGGCAGACTGGAGAACAAGCAGTTCCTTGACTGCTCATGTTAGCCACCAGAAAATATCACCTTCTTCTACTTCCCTGGAAAATACATTTGATAGCCAAAATGTGGGTTTGAACTCTATAGTGTCCCTTTAAAGGGCAAGTCCAGCCCCAAAATGTAAACTTACATACAGGTAATTCACTCCCCAAAACCCTTAAAAGGCACCTATACCGAAAAATAGGTTATTTTAAATTGACCATAACTGGAAACTATAACTCTTCCCAACCACCACTGTATATATTTTTTTTTTGTTGATCTGCCTCCTATTTCTTTAGATATTCAATCTAAAACTTCTTATATTTCAGCTGTCAATCAAGTTCCTTGCTCTCACAAACTATTCTTCTGTAAGTAATTTTACTGTAGCTGGAATGGTGACATAGTTTTGACAGTTGGAATGCTGTATTCTGTGTGCAGGCTTGACAGTTGGTTTGTGGGGAAAAACATTAGGTCAGATGAAAGTAGGAGTGGTTAAAAAAGGGAGGGCGGATACTGCTCCTAAACAAAATGTGTGCTGGATTGAAGGCATGCAGCAACACACGCCAATCAGAGCAAATGCTACTTACATGTATTCAATTATAGATTAAGATGAGGCAAAGTCATTTTTTCAGTATAGTGGCCCTTTAATAATAGTAATAGTAATAGTTTGAAATCCGAAAAAATATAAGTCTAACCTGAAATCCTGCACAATGTCCTGTTTCCCGTTTCTGCTTCCTGGTTCTTCTAGTTAGCAACTCTCAGTTATGGATTTGACCATAACAATGACAATGTTAATCCCCTTTGTGCCTCTTCTGAGCATGCCCAGGCTCAGTACAGGCTCAATACAGGTTTCTAAATTGCTCACTTTGCATGAAGCATCCAGAAGCATAGCAGGCATACAGTAAAGAATTCATAGGACAAAGTATATTATATCAACATATTTTAAAGTGGGCATTCTTTCTAAAAGATGGTCTTATGAGGGTGCAGTTGTCCTTCAAAGATATTTAGGGTGAGGCACCATAACACCATTTTAGCCTTTCCAGAAAATGAGTTCTGTTAAAAACTGCTAATTATCTAGAGACCAACGATGATGTTACTGACAAACTATTTTAATAAAGTCTGCCAGCAACCTACAGCAAAACAATATATCACTGAAACTTAACCTACTAAAGTAGTTCATTTGCAGCCGTTCTATGACTTACAATGGCAGTGATATTTATTCGTTTTGATTTGTAGCAGAATAGGAAGCCCAGTAGCAAAGGAAACATAATAACATACAGATGTGGTACTGACACACAAATCATAAAATACAACATGCATGAACCCCAATGACTTTATCTAGCCTTCTCCAGTAAATATCTCCAGCACATTTATAGGTTGTACCTGATATGCTAAACAGCTGAATAACAGCTACATTTTTATTGCTGCAATGTGGCAGCCTGTGTTGTGGAAGCCCAGCTAGTTTAAATAGAAGAATTTCACTGATTTTCTGGAACATAATTGTGAAATCTATTTTTATAAAGGAAGGGTTAACAGTAAATGAAAAGCAGACGAATCTGCTTTTATGGCACTTTCAATACCATTGTGAGTACCTCCTTTTAAAGTGACGACAGCACCTTGAACTGTACTTTACATCACTGATGTTTACCTTGCTTTGCCTCAAATTTCTCCAGCCTTCATTTTATGGTCTTTAAATACACAAGGGCCTTGCAGGATAATAGAGTTCAGTGTTCTTCGGCAGAGCTGTGGCTTTTGGATTTTACAATCTTCGAATTACTTCATGATGATCCAGAGCACACATCATCACAGTTAGACCAGTAACCTCAAGGGAGATGTCTTGTGCAAGGAAAGCCAAGGGTTTGCTAAATACGCCAGACAGAAATTTATAACGGTGACCTGGGCCTTGTCAGACCTTCATGACACAGTGTAAAGAGAGCTGTTGCTTGCTTAGTCACCAAATTTGGCACAATTATTTGGATTAGGAAATACATAAATGGTCAGACAGTAGGAGTTTGTCTAGACATCACATTTTGGATTAAATGCTGCACGCATACTCTGTAGCAGCCATATTGTACAACTTTAAATTCGTAAGTAGTTGGTTAAAACCTGTGTATGTATGTATGTATAATTTTATTTAAAAAGCGTCACTTGGGTACGCAGCGTGGTACATTAAAAATACAGAGTATACAAACAAGGGGATAAGTGCAAGCCATTATTCAAATAGATTTAAATTAAATACAATTTCATACATCGACTATGAAAGCATATATATAAATTATGTATAAATTGATATAAGTGCAACAGGCCTCAACACATTAGGAATGAGATCCCTGCCCTGAAGAGCTTACAATCTAAGTGGGTGTAACAACATACAGGTACAAGTGGGGGGGAACCTGTGGCAAGAGAAGGAAAATTTTCATTGTATCCTCAATTCTTATTCCTACTGTTTTAAACTCCCAGCATTCAGTGACACATTGCAATTGAATGTAATAATTCAATAATTGGAAGACTATATTTTTTGTATTATTTCTGCCAAACATGTTGCTTTTCTTTGGAACAAACAAAATGAGAATTCATATTGATACATTACTATAAAAGGTCTGTGAGGCCCTTGGAAAAACATTTGCCAGGGGCAAAATTTGACCAAACCCATTTTTCTACATTTCGTCCATTTAAATACTGCTCCAATTTAAAATAAACTTTCTCCCTGGGAGACATCATTAGCACCTTTGGTCAAAGGCTACGTGTTTTTGTACAGGACATGGAAGTCCAAGGCGATGTCTTATATCCTTATATTTGACAACATATTACACTTATGAAATAGCTTGGCTTATCCCATAGCCAAGCACTATTTATAAGGATATCATTTACATGATATACATGCCTCTTGGTCATTATACTGGTATATAGGCCCTTTTTTTCAACAGTCACTGCCTGTGTTAGACTGGACTGTTGGGGCTCAGCAGGAAATCTGAGACCAAGGGCCAACCTAGACAAGTTTAGGGGCACGTCTAACATTTCATATCTATATTATCACACATATAAGTATATATCCTTTTCCTACTGACTCCTATTTTTTATTAAAATACATTTCTGTCTCTTTGGCACTGTTTTTCAAATGTAGCAGTTTTCTTTGTTTTATTGGGTGAATGAGCTATGGGCCGACAATGGTTACTGCCCAACCATAAAACTCAAGCTGTCACAGCCTTTGTTTGAGCCACCAACTACTTGCACAAGCCGAGTTAGCATACATTAAGGGGAATAATACTCTCCCAAACTAAAGTACCCATGACAAAGATCTATACTACCCTGCAAAATGTACATCTTCCCATTGACCAGGCCATGGACTGAGGGAGGGCTTAAGAGCTGGTTAGCCAAAGGTAATTATTATTGGTGAATTAGGTTAAACCAAGGGATATGAACTTGACAGTTTAGTGCTTCACCCCCTAGTTATTTTAAAGAGCATGTCCACCCTAAAAATTAAGTTTTAGTATGAGGTAGGTGACACAGCCCTACCCCAACCATTTATTTATTTATTTAAAAATATGCTTACATTTCTACTTACAGCCCCTTCTCTTCCGCCTTGTCTCAGATCCGGCTCCCTGCTTGCGGAAGTTGCAAATTGGGGCTGGATCAGCATCCACGTCTGTGATTGGCAAAGATGTGGTCAATCACAGATGCGGCTGACGTCATTGAAGACGCCGCGGGAGAGAAGGGTTCGTAAGTAACAATCTAAGTATTTTTTTAAATACATATTTCAGCGGTTGGGGTGGGGAAGAGTACCTACCTTGTGCCCAAAGGAATTCACGCTAGGTGCCACGGCTGCAGAGGTTTAATCCGGATGGTGGGGGGGAGGGCTCTCCTGCGCATGTCACTGCCTTGTTGAGGTTAGAGAAATAGCAGGGACCGGATGACTCACTGACAGCTTCTACTCTTCACTTTACTGGATTTTGAAAAGGCATAGCAGGAGAACCATATGGAGCAGAGATGTAAGGTAAGGATTATTTTAAACTACACCTGGGGCCAGTATGGGGTAAATTTTAGTTTTGAGGGTGGACATGCCCTTTAAATGGGAGGGGGAGGTTGGAACAGTATAATTCCCCTTTAACAATGAAAGAGTTATGGGTTAAATAAATCAAAGAAATTATTTATGAATCATTGAATATTTAAAGGCATTGTCACATTCAGTGTGGAATGAAGAAACAAATACCCATCTCACGGCTCACATTTTTCGGTCACACTAAAAACAAAAAAAGTGACTTGTCAGATATCTGACCACAACCCCAACTGCTATTTTTAGCAGTTTATTATATGTATTTGTATTAATAATAAAAAGATGCAAATATTTTAAAACTTTTACAGGTAATTTTTCCTACCTCAGAAAAGTTTTTTCTACTTGTCTAGTTTTGAACATGAAAGTCCTGTACATTAAGTTGAATAAGGAACAAGCAACTTATAATATGATGGCGTTAAATATAATCTTTAATATATAAAAGCACCCAGCATCACTGTGAACATTTTCTACTTTGCCAACATGATTGCAACTTCCCCAAGATAATCGCATACCCTAGGGGCCACAAAATGCACCAGGAAACAATTTCTTGCTGGAATGGCTTTTTCTGCAGTTAAACCGTATCACTGCAGGCAGGTCATGCTGACCAACTAAACAACAGGAAATAATATTTGGTGGCTAATCCTGTCTGTAACAGTGATTTTCAATTTAGCACTTTACGAAAAATGCAGACCTTAATTTGGATACCTACAAACCTTTTAGACACAAAATGTACTGCCAATTATTGGAACGCAATTTTGGTGTGTTTTCATAAAAGTCAATGATGTCTGAAAAATAGGCAAATTAAATTTATAAATAAATGCACCCCTGTAAAATGTACTGGCAAAAAGTCTTCAGTCAAGAAGACGGCATTAGAACAGAGATGCTAAAATGAGGATACTTTGTTTTTAACCCCATGCACATCAGTTTATTTTAAAAAAATTACATTTTAGGAGAACAATACTCACCTTCTGTCTGCCAAGTGTAGAACCCTGACAGACAAAAGGGGGAGTAGAGGACCGGGCAAGCCAAGGATATCTTAGGTTAGTACCGCTGCAGTTCTAAGAAGAACCCAGGGTTGAGAATCTGGTGTGGGGAAAGGAGGGTGAGTATAATTGTCCTTTAAGTTATTGTAAACTGCTGTAAGTGGTAACTTGTCATACAGACGATGGCATGTTGGGGTATATAGTTGTACTACTAAAGCTTGATTAGTAGGAACCACAGAAAGCAGTTTTATCTGAACATCTTACCATCCCTGTTGTACAAAAATTAAACAGCAGACATGGTTGAAATCCGGTCTGATGGTGTCTGTGGTGAATGCAGGAGGTCATATGGCAGCCTGGTTTTGAAAGGTGCCATGTCTTCCATCATCTGTTTGTTTTGCATGTGAGATCTGCAGATTTTGATGTATCATATTAAATCATCAAACATTTGAGATGTAAAGGAGGCAGCCACAAACTTGTCAAGTTATCAGGAATGGAAAGTGTATAAGTAGGCATATATTTGACTGAAAATACAAGGATTGTGGAAACACTCTAATAAGGCTAATTTACAACTACATTTAGCGGAAGTGCTACTGATCTGGTCAAACATTTATACAAACATAGAAAAGATAATCAATGCACATTCCTAGGCCCCATACAATATCATATTATCTGCACACTGGCATACTTTATAAACAAAGGGGTTTTAGTATACATTACTGTGATCACATGAATGAAAAGCCTTCCAACCACGTCAAGGTAACCCCAGTCTGGAAGGTCCTAACTTCTAACCTTTTTTACTTCAATTACCATTAGCAAACTTTTGCATTTCTCATAGTTGTGCACTGGATCCATATAACAGGCTCTCACTTCCCCCCATATATTTGAAAATGTGGCAGCAACAAAGTCAAGATTTATAGCTACTCAATTCAATTCAGAATACTAATTAGGCTGCGATCACACTCCACCTGTCCTCAGTGGTAACTGCTACAGCAATGAACAAAAAATTGTGTGAGAGCCTCCAGCAGAGGTATACTGCAAATAATTACTTTATTAGTGCTATTAGTGCAACATGTTTCGGAGCATCAAAGCTCCATTATCTTATAGCACTAATAAAGTAATTATTTGCAGTATAACTCTGCTGGAGGCCCTCACACACTTTTTTTTCATTGCTGAAAATGTGGCACCATTAACTCATTTTTAATTAAATAGTTACGGATAATGGCGATAAAGCAAATGTCTTCAACAATTGTTTTTCCTTTGTATACATATATATATATGGTGTAAAAGATGCAAGTGCACATTGGTTAACCGAAAAAGGTAGTCGTTCCCATCCTGGTAACTACAGACCTGTAAGCCTAACATCAGTGGTAGGGAAGGTGCTGGAAACTTTGTTATGGGATCAGATCCCTGACTTTGTCTCCAGAACTGATCTTATTAGTAGTAATCAGCATAGATTTATGAGAAATAGATTGTGCCAGACAAATTTACAAATTTACCAAGTATACTACATCTAGCAATAGATGTAGTATACTTGGATTTTGCCAAGGCTTTTAAAACAGTCCCCCATAGGTGACTTATGTAAGCTAAGGTCTTTTGGGCTAGGTTGGCACATTTGTACATGGATAGAAAGTTGGTTAATGGATAGGATGCTGAGATTAATTGGTAACAGGGCTTTATCAATATAGACTATGGTTCTAAGTGGGGTGCCACAGGTTCTGTGTTGGGGCTGCTTCTATTTAATCTGTTTATTATGATTTGGAAGTGGGTATTGTCAGCAAAGTTTCTGTGTTCACTCACGACACAAAACTTTGTTGACCATTGTTGCAAGTGGATCTAGATGAATTGTCACATTGGGCTGCTAAGTAGCAGATGAGATTCAATATTGATAAATGTAAGGTGATGCATTTTGGACTAAAACTCCTTGTGTTGCTTATACTATAAATGGCTCTGTTTTAGATGAATACTTGTTGGAAAAGGATCTTGGAATTTTGGTGGATAACAAACTTGAAGGTACAGTAGCAAGCTGTGCTAGGCAGCAACAACTAGAGCCAGCAAGATATTGTCTGAAAGAAAGGTATGGATTCAAGGGAGAGAAATGTTATTTTCCCTCTTTACAAAGCATTGGTAAGGCCTCATTTGGAATATGTAGTGCAATTTTGGAATCCTGTGTACAAAAAGGACATCTTGGAAATGGAAAGTGTTCAGAGCAGGATAACTAAAATAATAAAGGGAATGGGGGAGCTTAAATATAAAGACAGATTGAATAAGTTACAATTATGTACAGTAGAGGGGATATGATTACTGTGTATAAATACATTAATGGGCCATGCAATACGCTATCTGGGGCATTGTTCACCAATAGAACATGGGAATAAGTAGAAAAACACATACCAGAGTCCAGGTTAGGAGCGCTCACCGACGGCGTCCGTGTAGCATCCACACTGTGCTGTGTCCTATCGTGCGGATCCTCTCTCCCAGGACGAGACCTCAGCAGGATATTTGAACAATGAACAAACATCAGGGAGTGGATCTCTCCGGAATTCAGGACTTTACAGGTGGTGTCATCATAAACTTTTATTTAAACCTCATGTTAAACATGAAAAAGGCTGTGCCAAAAAAGTATCACAAAGGTGCAACCAGAAAGTGGTCTGACACATTTCATGGAGTCCCCGCCCTTCATAATTCTGGTAGGTTTTTTTGCCCTACTCTGGATCCACCAAGAAATATAGAAAAATGATTATGATATAGAAAAATTTGCATTAAACTAAAATCAGAATTACTTTTTTTTAAAACCACTTTGCATCTCAGATGGCTTCAGATCTCCTCATAAATATCTCTTACAGTTACCGTATATACTCGAGTATAAGCCGAGGTTTTTGGTTTTTAAAATAGGCCTTAAAAACCATCCTCGACTTATACTCGAGTCAATGCAATAAATTGGTTGGAGGAAGCCATAAATGCACGTTACCGTTACTTCATTGCGCCGCAGGACACAGCCGGACACTGGAGGAAGAGAGGCAGAGGAAGAGAAGTTACTCCATTGTGCCGCAGGACACAGCCGGACACCGGAGGAAGAGAGGCAGAGGGGGAGCGGTAAAGACGGGAGTGGTAAAGTGAGGCCGTGCGTGCGCTCGCGCACGCGACGTAAGTGTGCACGCACGGAGCTTGTCTGACAGCACCGGCAATTCAAGAATGGAGGAGCCTACAGGGAGAATAGAGGAGCCTACAGGGAGTGCTGAAACTAGAGGTGGGATATCTTCTGTACATTACAATTAGGACCTGTACAATGTGTAAATGTGTAATTTTAAATGATGCTTGAACCTTGCCATTCCAGATGTATAGAAACTACAACTCCCAGCAATCAAAGCATGCTGGGAGTTGTAGTTTCCAAACATCGGAGTGGTAAGGAATGGGGGTGTACATGGATTTTTAGTGGTGGGC
The DNA here is from genome assembly GCA_019447015.1 of Hymenochirus boettgeri. Lineage (NCBI taxonomy): Eukaryota > Metazoa > Chordata > Amphibia > Anura > Pipidae > Hymenochirus > Hymenochirus boettgeri. The sequence continues at coordinate 184,463,163 of CM033474.1, read as the reverse complement.
AGGAGCAATTTTATTGTGGTTGCTTGTAGGGCTACAAACCATTGATGTTGCTTGATGAATCTTGCCACTCCAGATGTTTAGAAACTACAACTCCCAGCAAATAAAGCATGCTGGGAGTTGTGGTTTCTAAACATCTGGAGTGTCAAGGAATTGTGTTTTATGGTACTGGAGGGTATTTAATGTGGTTGGTGAGTTCTGAGTTTTTTTAATTCTTAGAAGCGGTTGATCAAAGAAAGCAAAAACGCAGATCAACAACGCTGGATTTAAACTGAAGGTTGTGGCAAGAGCAGAGAAAAGTATAATTCCATTGCAGGCCGGAATTGGCGTTGATGAAAAAAAAGGTGCGAGAACTGGCGAAAATAAGAATGAATTGGAGAAGATGCCGAAGTCAAAAAAGGCTTGTCGTGGTTTAACAACCTCACATGGGGCTCTAGAAACTGACTTACATAAATGGGTTATGGAATGTGTCTAAATGGATACTGTGTAACATGCATGGGAATCCGATTACGTGCCCTTCATGAATCGGTTTGGACTTGCGACAGAGAACAAAGATTTCACAAAAGTTACCACAAAATCTGGAAGAAAAGGTGATGTCATTCCATCAATTTATAATAAAACAAAGAAAGTTGTATAATTATGACCTCGGAAGTCTGGGAATATGGATGAGAAAGCAATGACTTTTGATCTTCCAGCAACAGGACCGTGGCATCATTGGGAGAAAAAACATTTTCCTTAGAACAACAGGGAATGAAAAAAATCATTTCACAGTGGTTCTAGATGTTTGGCCAATGGAGTCAAGCTGCGGCCTGTTATTATATTTAAAAGGAAGACCTTGCCTAAAAATGCCAAATTCCCCCCGCGAATCACGGTCCACATGTTAAAGGCTGGATGGATGAACAAGGAACAAAAAAATGGCTAGAAGAGATATGGAATGGATGACCAGGAGTAGCCTTAAAGAAAAAACCCTCACTGCTGGTTTGGGATATGTTTAGAGCACATATATGTGAAGATGTCAAAAAAAAGTCATTTCAAACAACCTTGGCTGTTATTCCAGGTGGGCTAACATCTGTTTTACAGCCTCTGGATGTGTCTATAAACAAACCCTTTAAGGACCGTGTGCGAAAAATGTGGCACGAATGGATGTCATCTGGTCAAGCCAAATTGACAAAAGGCGGAAATCTTATGAAGCCTGACATAGAAATAGTAGCAAAGTGGGTACGAGATGCATGGGAGGACATTCCAGAAGATATAATCCAACATGCTTTTCAGAAATGCGGTATAAGTAATGCTATGGATGGTACAGAAGACGATATTTTGTTTCAGCACAGCAGCGGTGATGAAGATGATGTAAATATTGATGATGGTGATGATAATGTCTATGCAGATGACATTACACCAGCTGAATTTGAGGCACTATTTGCACAAACTGATGATGAGGAATCTAATTTTGAAGGATTTTAAAAATGTTTTATATTGCTGTTCAAGTCATTGAACTTTGATTCAGTAAAAAGGTTTCCCAGTTAAAATATTTAGCATGGTTTTTTTTTTTGCTAAGCCCATCACCCAATTACAGTGCTAGTTTAAAGTACGGTAGTAATGGTATGTGGTATATGTTCCTACATAGTTTTATGGGTATCGGATGTACTACCTGATGTTGCTTTAGTGTGGTACCTGATGTGGCTACAAAACTGGTTTTTATTTGAAAATAAATACTTTAAAAAAAAAAACATGGACTTCCTCTTTATTTATGATCATTTTCTAATAACTTTAGCCAATTAGAGGTTTGCAGTAGTGGTCATAAGTTCTACCCTCGACTTATACTCGAGTCAATCAGTTTTTACTAATTTTTCAGATAAAAATAGGTACCTCGACTTATACTCGGGTCGACTTATATTCGAGTATATACGGTATTGGAAGTAAGACCTAGAAAGGCAAAGAGTGTTACTGTGTTAGTCGGTTTCTATGGTGGGTCAGTGCCCAGTATAGTGCACACAAAAATGAATGTGTTTCAACTAAAAGTATAACCCATCAAACCTTGTTAATAATGTAATTATAAATAGTATTTATATAACGACTGGAATAGAATATAAACAAGACAGGGGCTTCTCAATGTTGCCCTAATTTTACCCTGTATGTTATAGAAGGTTTAAGCTGCCAAGGTTATCTTTACATGAGAAACATGTGTGAAATGTACAGACTATTGTAGTTATGGTTTCATTATCCCCCTAAGGCATCAGAAGTTGATTGTAAGTCTTCTAATAACTGTAGGTCATGTGTGTTACTGGATTGCTGAAATAGGTTGGAGCCATAATGTCAGCCAAAAAAATCTTCTATTAAGAATTTTGAATCGAAAAATGGTCTCAGTGGGATATATGTGCTGAGGCCAGAAGTTACTCATAAGTGCACTTTATTGTGGCTATAGTACGTCATCTAATAGCACACCTTGTAACCTGAAAGTTTATTATGAATAAAATTCTTACCACAAATCATCTCACTATTGATATTAATGATCTGTCTGGTCTGACCCTCTGTCAAGTGTAAACATTCTCTTTCAATTTGCAATGTACCATTCCATGGTATACCATAGCTCATGTGGTTTTGAATCTCAGTCCATCTCAATTGTACTAGAAAAGAAAAATGTCTGAGAACCATGAACAAATTGCATTACCAAGACTTGGATAAGCAAATTTTGAGAAATACACTATTCAAACACAGTTGTTTACAGATCTAGGGATGCTATAATCAATGTTGACACATGCATGGTTGGTTTTACTAGAAACATTTTTGCAAAAATTGACTGTTCCACAGAACTCACATTTAGTCACTAGAGAGGACAGTCATGTCTAAAATTCCTTCTGATCGCTATGAATATGCCTGATAGATCAATATTGAGTGCAGCATGGTGGCCCAGTGTTAATTTGAATTGAAATTCCAAGCTAAGCTGCATTTGAATGTTCTGCATGTGCTTGCATGTGTTTCTTTAGGTCCTTAATGGCTTCTCCCACAATAATAAAGATATAATGAGAGGTTAGGTTGTAGGTTCTTCGGACTAGAGTCTGATGTAAACAAATAACTAATTGTAAAGCACTGATTAATATGTTTAGAATTATATAAGAAATAAACTACATACATACAAGCAATAGAAATAAAAGCATTACCTTATCTTAGGACTACCCTTCCTCCCAGCCCCAATGCAATATTTTCCAGCATGTTTAGAGGGTAATTGCCTTTGTTCAGTGTCAGACTGGGGTGTTGTGGCCCTCCAAGAAATCTGCAACCAGGGGCCCACACAGATGAGTTTATGGGCCCACCTAACATTTCAGATCTCTATTATTACTTATTTACATATCTATCTTACTTCTGCTGACTCCTATTGTTTATAAAAATGCATTACTTACTGTCCCTTTGGCTCTGTATTTATATTGTAGCAGTTAACTCTACCCTGTAACCCTGTGGGCCAGTCCGACACTGCCTTTGTTATGCAATCGCCCTGGCATTTCAAAGGGTACAGCACATAAAGTAAAATCACTAAGCACATAATTACTCCTTTGGTACAGGGGCAAAGCTTTGTGAGTAACCTGATTATTTCTCATTACTGTTGGTGTCATGCATGGATTAGGGCTTTCCTTCCTCACATAATCTGTGTATGTCCTAAAGGGGAGATGTATATGTCCATCAAGGGTAGATACCAGTTAGATAATCTGGAAAATTGGAGTTGTCTTTCTTTTATTTAAAAATATCTGTACATTTCATTATTTGCAATAACTGGAACAATTACTATGCCCTTGTTTATTTGTCTGTTTGAATTTGTATTTTATTAATTAAAGTTGATTTCTGCTTCTCTTTGTTAAGATTCTTCTGGAAAAGACTCCTATGGGAACCCCCCTGGAGGCGGAATATCTTTAAAAATGGCCTAGATAAGTTTCCAAAACTAAAAAATATTTAGAATTACTGGTGTTAATACATATTCTGTAGATCTGGTTGATCCAGGGATACGTTCCGATTGCAGTTTGGAGTCAGGAAGGAATGTCATCCCCCCTTTTAGCTGTTTTTTTTGCCTTCCTCTGGATCAACTGTTAGGTAGGGTTAAAATTTTAAAAAAAGTGAATAGGTTGGACTTGATGGAGGTACGTCTTTATTCAACCTCAATTACTATGTTACTGTATAAGTACCTGTCAGTCTTCCCCAAGCCTCTTAAGGTGAGGATGTTGTGGGGCAAACAGGTACCAGGTTGGGGCTCCAGGGGAGAGCCCCACAAAAGCCAATCCCACAATGAGGAGAAGGCAGCAGGAAGAGAACCCCAATCTAGACTGGCAGGAGATAATCAGACAGCAGGTATGGAGGAAATGATGGACCGGTAGCAGGAGATGAAGACTGTACTGGTAACAGAAGCGACTGGCAGATGTGGAGACCAAGATAGAACTGGTAGTTGGAGCAATTGGCAGATATGGAGACCAAGGTGGAACTGGTAGCAGGAGCAAACTTGGCATATGTAGCAGGAATTCTGCAGGAATAACAAATTAGCTATAAACCAGGCTTTGGAACAGAGCATACAAGAAGACATCCGGATTTCCCCTTAGATCCAGGAGGTGGCTGAGACCCACGGTGCCTGCATTCACGGAAGTTTCCAGGAGCAGGTAAGTTCTTAGCCATGACACTCTGGCTTTTTCTTGGTTTGGAAATCTAAAAAGCTAAATTTGGCACTCAGTATTCACTGAATATCTTTGTATTCCCATGGCTATTTCAGCAAACACAACAAAGCAGAAGTGAAGTAAATCAATGATACAGCAATAGGGAATTTCCAAAATTGTGAATGATGCACTATTATGAATGGGGATTCACCGAAAAGACAAAAAATGAAAATTCCCTAAAAATATATTCATTTAAAAATATATTATTTAGCATAAATTTATTTTGGACGTATTGGTATACACTTTGTCTATGACAAATTTCCATGATATAAACACAAATGTTTCATGTTTATCTATCCTTTTATCTACTGTTACTCGTTTTACGATACCGTGGCTTTTTAAAAACGACTCATGGTTTCTTTATTTTAACATAAATTAACATAAATTGATTCCTTCACACAGGTACAGGAACATGGTTGAGTTGTAACCTGAGGAATTGTGTCTTCTAAGCTGGGCCATACAATGATTCAGCTGCTGTTTAGCCTCCCCTACATGCCCTTCTTGTCTTTTAGTATTAGGTCTTTTGGATGCACCATTACAACCCTTATTGTCTTGGGGGGTTTAAAGCAGACAGTGTCAACTCCATATAATCAGAAGCATGAACGTGCAAGGTGGAAAAATACCTAGCAAACATCCATTTTTATTATATAGAAACAATATTTAACTACATTTTTTAAAGGAAATTCAACCAGTAGCAATATTGAAGCAACGTTTGAGTAGTTGAGTAGTGAGAAAAGAATATGTTTACTTTCAAACACAGTATAGTAATTTGTTGTATATAAGTTATGGCTAACATTTGTCACATTAATAAATTGTTTAATATCTAAGCATCAAATTCAGAACTCCCAGGATTTCACATACAAGATCCAAGAGTTACTAGGCACAAAAGAATAAATGGTGAACAAAGGGGAAACAAATTTTACTATAACCAGCGGTATTGGAAAATTCCAATATTGTGGTTTTATAAATGCGTCTCAAAGGCTCTTAATACCTTCAGATACTGTAATTGGATGACATCTGGGTTAACATTCACAAGTAAAACGTATAAGCCTGCAGAGAACACACTAACGCTGTGGACCAAAAACATCAGATTTACACCAGAAGACATACTAAACAACTCACTTGCTTTCTTGGACTGCTTGGAAAAAATTAGAGGGATAGTAAGCTGGAAGCTGAGTTTTAAAGAAAATCAACCCACACAAGTACTTGATGTTTGACCCCAGCCACCCATTAAATCACAAACTTGGTGACCCCAGAAAACTAACACACTAAGCAAATAACAACCCCACTAGCACAAGAGCTAAGTAAATTAAACATCTCAGTAAAGCCCTTAAAAAATTGTGGATATCTCGATTGGGTCTTTAAAGAAGGAATGAAAAAAAAAACAATACCACCAATTAAGGTGAGAAGTATCACAGGAGAAAGAACATAGCCATTGCATATGCTGCTGAGGTATCACACCCTCCTTGCATTCAGAAGGTCCTTCTGAACAAGGACATTGTGTTGTTATATGGTGTTTGAGACACATTCAAGGGTATTTATTGTTTAAAGATTCAAGGCATTCTAAATTGAGAAAGCCAGTTGGACAACAATTTAACTGCATGTACAGTTGATGTAACTAAATATTACCATGTTGTACCATGAACTAGATTAATGAGAACCTTCACAAGCATATATTTTTGAATTACTGTGTCAACCTGTGCATATGTCTATTTATATGAGCATATGCATCTATGCATCTATGCATCTAAGTCTAAATGCATGTATGTGTATGCATGCATGCACCTATATCCTATATAATAAAAGCCTAATTGCTTCATCCTTGCTACCGTCCGTGTGTCTCACTGCAGTTCCTATGGACTTACGACTAGAGGGAGATTCCCTGCAGTTTCAATTGATTCACCACTAGAGTGAGAAATGTAAGAAACAAACACGGAGGCATGGAGACTGACAGCATACAAGGTAGATTCCTTTGGTACAGAGAGGGGGGGGACTCTGCCACAAGGGAGGGACTCTGCCACAAGGGGGGAGGACTGCCACAGGGGGGGACTCTGCCACAGGGGGGGGGGCTCTTCATATAGCGTTTATCTTATGGCAACTGTCAGACAACTACTCGTAGCCTAAGAATACTCCAGTACAAGGACATATCTGCATTGATAGCTAAGCTAGCTGTAGCACTAAAGGCCTATAGGTGAATCCTTTGCATTAGGTCCACTGTGGGACCACAGGGGCTTCCTGAGGTGCCTGAATCTGGCATAAATACATAGCTAAAATTTCTCTGTCCTGATCATTTCTATCTAATAGCATCATCTCCGACATTTTTACCAGTTGTGCAAAAGAAAGATGCAAGAGTGCTTCGAAGTTCACAGGGAAAGACTATTTCTATTCACTGTCTTACCGTATGTTTCTTTTTACTAGATATTCTTGTACTTTCTGTGTCTGTATTATGTTGTAGTAAAGCCATACCTTAGCATTACACAATTAAGGATTTGCCAGAAAGTGATTATAGTAAATGTAGTAAATTATACATTGTACTGCCAAATTAGAAACTGTTGGCAGATGAATACCTTCAGAAAGGGGGTTGATTAATTTTGCAGAAAACTTTAATATTCAAGGTCATGTGATTATACTTTAAACAAGATTATGAATAGCCCTTTTATACTTTATTGGATGTACTGAACAGGTAAAATAGAAGAAAACTGGAGAGAGATATGGTATTATCCAATAGTATCAGATTCAATTTATTAGGAGAAATAAAAGTGCGTTTAATTTCTCCTAATAAATTGAATTTGACACTATTGGTTAATACCATATCTCTCTCCAGTATTCTTCTATATTGCTTCATGGACTTGGGGCTGTGGTGAGGCCTAACCACTGGATTGTAGAGCCTCTGGAATCCTCTTCACTTTGGGTCTATGGATGACAAACACGTTTTTTGGCTACTGAACAGGTAAAGCTCCGTTAATAGTATTCCAGTGAGTGTACTATTATATCAGTGTTTCTCAGTCAGCGGTCCTGGACAGGGACAGGCCCAGGATTTCCAAGGGAGGATTCCTGAATGTCTGTGGGTAGCTGCACAATTACTGCACTGCCAAAATGTTAACCACACCCACATACACTTTTAAAGTCTCCTCCCACCATAAACTATTGCCTTGTGTATATTTTCCTTCCCTTTTCTTTGCAAATGCTCATGTTTATATTTATAAATGTGTAATATATATATTCCTTCCTGACCCTGTATAAATGCTTAGCACAGAATACTACAGTGGTTCATTAATATATGAGACTCATATTGATACAAGAAACTTTGGAGTTAGGTTCATGCTAATATTGGTACCAGGGAAAAGCAATAAAAGTCACAAGAGCCATTATGTGGACTCACTTGCACTTTTACCTGACCCTTCATTAGGCTTAGCAAACATCTAACAGACAGAATCAGCCCTGAGTGCAAAGATAATTAGGCATATCCATTTCTGAAGTGCCAAAACAGCAGATCATTTTTTGCCAGCAGGATGGATTTTGGGTATCTGTAATCCACCTAAACCTACCCCTGCTGGGACCCCCAGGGTTTACTGATAGGTTGCTTGGGGTTCCTCAAGCGATAGTAACAGGAACTGTACAGATCTACCCTTGTAATGAATAATATATATATTATTGTTATATCTGTATGAATTGTGTATTTTGATGAATTTTTTCTAAGGAAGTAAAAAATTAAGAAAAATAATCATTTTTTATGTAGGTGTTCTCTAAGATAAACAATTATGGACTGATCATTCCTAACAATTATATAGGAAATGCCAATTATTATTAAATCGCTGCAGTGGAATTTTCAGTGACTGACAGATACTTCTATAATGGAGGGTTTCCCTTGAACACCTCCTTATATTTTAAATGATAAAGTACATTTCAGAACTTTCTTCAATCTATTTCTTAATTCTAAGGTTTTTTTAATTTAAATATAAGACATCAAAATAAATTTCATTCAAAATGTTTTAGTTTTAATTGTTAACAAAACACTTTCTACACATTGTCTGTGATACAGTTTTACACTGTACACAGTAATAACTGTGGCAAAAAACACTTGCATAGCTATAGCAAGACAAACACCTTAAGCAAGCAGGCAGACTATTGACATTATCAGTTCTGTGTACTCTATTATTTGCAAAGTAATTGTTAGAGCCTCATTATCCACATCCCTGTGCTTTAAAGATAAAACTATAGACTACAGGTTGAAAAAAATAAAGACAGGGAGGCCACAAAAGAGTTATACATATGTCAACTCTGAAAACAATGCGTCATTATAATAAATCCTCCTCGTCATCTGTACCTTAGAGACACACAGGTAAGAAAAAATTACATGTCATTTATGTTTAGGGCTGAACGCTTAGGCCACCTGCTTTTAACACTTTCAGTATTCAATTACTTGACAAATAGCTATTTTATAACATTGATTCGGCTAAACTGATTGTATTTACATGTGCCAGCAACTGACGGCAGTATAAAGATCACATTTCATCAGCTATACACAACAAAGGGCCCTATCGTAAAATAACAATCGATATTGTACAATACAACGATAATGATCTTTTATAAATAGGGTCCAAAAATACAAACATGAAGAAGGCAGGTACAGTATATTGTTTTGCCCTTGGAGGCTGTGCTTCAGACCTGAGTTTCCTATTTGCCTTCTACAATTCCCTGCATGGAATGAGTCAAGCCCCCTTGGCACTCTCTTTTGAAGGGAAGCCCAAGAGTATATTACTTGAATATTGGTCATGTGATTTTTTGTTAATGTCTACCTACAGAAATACATACAGCTTGATTTAATGAAAGAGATCGCAGACACCGTCCTAACTAGAGACTATTCAAACACATGAATGTATTATGATGCCAGAAAGTTTCAGTGTCTTCTAACACAGGCATCGCAACTGGCAAGCCATTTTATACACAACAATTCAGTATTTCTCAGATACTGTTTCCCAGGCTCCACAAATTAAAGGCTGCAAGAAACATGTGAAAGGCCTGAAAAATGTATAAAAGCAATAATAAAAACAGAGGGCACATAGGGTCAACCAAAAAAGGTAATTTTTGAAATAATATCCTCATAAACAATCAATATCCAATACTTTAAGGTGCTTGGCACAGAGAAATATAGAGGAATGCACAATTTTATGGACTGGTCTATGTTCAAAATTTAGAGACCAATCTTAAAGAATCTCTGTGCAAATGGCCTTCTAACATATGCTGGAATGAGATGTTTACCAAAGGCCGTTTGGGATCTACTAGGATCCTTCCATTCTTTATATTGACAACAGAGGAGGAGAGCAATATGAAAAGGACAAACAGAGTATATAATACATTAATAATATATTAATAAGCTGTAAAATACATTTTCTTTGTAAAGATCTCAACAAGGGCTAGGCCACACTAGCACATTTTTTGCCTCTTTGCACATGTGATTGCCCATGTGATTTTGGAATCGAATGGGCAAACACTCACCAATGTGTACAAATGCACCAGAATTGCACACACAATCTTGGTGCCTTGTAGTGTGGCTTTGCACTAAAGTCGGAAAAAATATACATAAAATCCAAGTAAATACTAAATACAAACAAAATTGTTTCTTTTCCCACCAAATGAGGAGGTGAAATACAATATTGATAATTGAACTTACCTAAATTTCATTGATTTTGCTCCTCCTTCAATATGTGGGTGTGATTACTGGCTGAGGAGGGGGTGTCTGTGCTGCTGAGCATAGAGGAGGAGGAACTTAATTTAGGTATGTAAAACCTTTACTGTATATTTACCGTAGCACTCCCCGTTAAAAGTTCTGGATGCTGTATCCTCAATAAGTGGAGTCACAACCACCACCATATACAAGGTAAAACGAAAGAATGGATCAGAAATTGCAGTTAAAAACTATTAGGGAGATTCAATAAAAGTTTTTATCGTTTAAAATGGTGCTAAATTTGCCCCAGCCAATCAGATCTTATTTAGCATTTGAAAGCTAACATCTGATTGGTTGGGGCAAAATTAGCACCATTTTAAACAATAAGAACTTTTATTGAATAACCCTGCTTATATATTCAAATATTATACATGCCTTGTCCATAAATTTGCAACGTTTCGGGCCATGTTCCTTTCTCAAGCCATAAAAATGGCAATCATTTCCTAACATTATAACAATGATTTTATTGGTTTCATATGGAAATTACATCATCATCTTTTCCTTTAAAGGCAAAGTCATTTTAATGACAATTTCATCACAACCTCAAAATAGTGTGTTGTGTAATCATATCAACTAAACATTTCTTGTATCAATGAATCAACCAGGTTAATCAATAATTTAATATAATTAAGCAATTGAATTAACCAATATGATCAATCAATATAAACATAGTAATTGAGGTTGAATAAAGACATATGTCCATCTAACCTTAAAGTATAAAATAAATCTACATACAGTTTCTGTAACCAGAATTTAATAGATTGACCTTTTTTTTAGACTGACTGGCTATTTTGTCTAATGTTGTCTTTCAGGAACAAATACAGATTATTGTCTTTATTGAGGACCTGGGTGGTCCAAAGCATCCAATCTTTTTATAAACAAATAAGAGATCCTCAGAGATACCTCACAAGTCCCTCTATAAAACAAACACAACCACTTGTATAGTCAAACAAAGTATCTAAATGACGTTTAATTGCATCCACATAATGGTCACATAATACCCATAATATAAATGCACACCTAATATCCCATGTTAAACCAGGCAGAATATTAATTGCAGCGCAGATACTGAAAACACCAAACTACTGTCTGGAATAACCATTGGGCGTCCCCATGGTTCCCCACCATATACTTTGCAAATGATATTCACCGGGAGGTATGGTCGCCTATGCCCACCTCCCTGTGAATAATGGAACGCCCAGGTTGCAAAGATAAACTTACCTACTAGCGCTCCACTCACGACCTCTCTCCAGACGATCAGCGCAGTGTTCCAAGCACACTCCTATCTATAATATTGGCGCACATGCCAAAGATACGTTTTAAATCGCTGTTTATTTGTGGGAGGATGACCATTCAGTGGCGTAATTACTGGGTCCGCGTCCCCCTTCCATAGTATATGCGACCAGCTGTTTTTAAATAACTGATTGGGAGTATGCAGTAAAGATAAACGCAATCAGCTGTTTAAAAGTTCTGACAGTTTGGTGCAGGACTTTTAAAAAGCTGATTGCGCATATCTTTACTGCATACGCGCAATTAACTGTTTACACATAGCTAATTAACTTTGGGGAGGGTTGTGTATCAGTGGCCCGGCCTCCAATCTCGCGGGGCACAGAAGTTCCGCGGTTCTCACCATTGATGATAAATGGCGAGGAAAACACTTAATTTACTTTAGGGATAGGAAGCTTAAACAATGTTCTGTGCCTTCAGATTTGTTTCCCTTCGAAGACCTATCTACTATATAAAGTAGAAATCTTGTTTGTATGTATGTATGTATGTATGTATGTATATATGTGTTCACCTCACAGCCACACCCCTGAATGCATCCACATAACGACAATGCCCTCTGAAAGGGGCTACACAACTCAGAGAGCTGCACACACAAAAAAAAGCTTCTACAATAGAGGGAACGAGACATTTCCCTTAAGGTCTGTAAGACATTACAATTTGCTCCTAGAAGATTTCAAATATAAACCCTGGAAAGACTATGTTACTATTGGTGATATGAATCATATTTATATACAAATATAAACCCTAGAAAGACTATCAGGGAGATTCAATAAAAGTTCTTATTGCTTAAAATGGTGCTAATTTTGCCCTAACCAATCAGATCTTATTTAACATTTGAAAGCTAACATCTAATTGGTTGGGGCAAAATTAGCACCTTTTTAGAACTTTTATTGAATAACCCTGTATGTTATTATTGGTGATATAAATGAAATTTATATACAAATATAAACCCTGGAAAGACTATGTTACTATTGGTGATATGAACCGCATTTATATACAAATATAAACCCTGGAAAGACTATGTTACTATTGGTGATATGAATGACATTTATATACAAATATAAACCCTGGAAAGATAGGTTTACGATTGGATATAATGACAAAAATTTTTTATTACAAATATAACCCCTGGAAAAGACTATGTTACTATTGGTGATATGAATGACATTTAATATACAAATATAAACCCTGGAAAGACTATGTTACTATTGGTGATATGAATGACATTTATATACAAATATAAACCCTGGAAAGACTATGTTGCTATTGGTGATATGAACCACATTTGTGATTATTGTCATGCTAAGAAATTTAAAGCAGATCCTCCTGGAATATGCTGTAGCCCAAAAATCACAACCATAGCCCCAAATGGTGCTGTCACGGCCACAGTCATACCCCAACCATTAAGGCCAAACCCCCAAAGATAAATGCCATGCCCCCAAACATCACAACCATGCCCCCTAATGTTGTGACCTGCCCCCAGATATTGTGGTCCCCCCCCAAAAAAAGCATTATGGCTCGCCCCTATATCATCACGAACACACCCTCCAAACAGGCCACATCCACAAACATTATGTCCATGCCCCCAAACATCACAGACACCCCCCAAATACCATACCCACACCCCCAAACTTGACACCCATGCCCCAAAACACCATACCCATACCCCCAAATGACACGACCAAGCACGCGCTTTCAAACAGCGTGGCCATGCCCACAAACATTGCAACAACACCAAATGTCACATCCATGCCTCCTAGACACAACAACATCACAGACACGCCCCTATCCACCTACTCAAACCGAGACAGTTGGAGGTATGGACTACATGGGAGTTACCTGCTTTACCAGACACACACTGCCCGCATGTCACACACTTCACAGACAGTTACAACTAAAAGAACAAAGACATCTTGGCACTTCTAATTCTGATCAGAAAGTAACTTTATTGATTAGGATCTAATAGTCAATATAAAGGGGTCCTTGAGCAAGTGTTAAAGTTCAAACAAAGTGACATAGTGCTAACTAATGTGCAAAAAATAGAGCATGCTTAAGAAAAAAACATGGAGCTCAGACAGCGCAACAGAATGAAGCCCGGGTTTAACAACACAAAGAGCCCGAATTCCGGCATGCCACATGCTTCAGTGACACAAGAACAGCATGACGCCCGTCAGTCACTCAAGTGCTGCTGTATTCAGTTACAATCAACATGTTTTTCCCAAGGCAAATTACATGTAGCATGTTCACGAGTAGGTACACCACAACATTTCTATATTTATGCTCTAAGTGGAAAAACTGATAACGTTGTATATAAGGTTTTGCTATTAACATATGTGCTATATGTACCTCAAGCAATGTCACCTCCTCAACTCATATTAAATACATGACCTACACTACCAACTGTGTACTTTTCCCCCCCGTCTCTTCCATTTAAGCCAAACACACACCTGCACATAAAAAATACTTTACCCACAAGTGTACACGGGCAATGCCGGGTACAACTGCTAGTCACTCCTATACAACATTGTATTTCTATTTACAATTCAAATTACATTCTGTTTAGATTCAGAACAGTATTTGTTTCACTAATACTGTATGTTTTACCTGTTCTTTTCTAGTTTATATATAGTCGTATGTTTACACAGGCTTGCATAAGGGTTAGTTCTCACAGATATGCTGGGGTGGGGGGATGTAGATAAAATGGTTTGTTATATAATTTACTAGACAATATATTATAGTTCCAAACTACGTTATGAGGTATGTCCACATGGTGTAAGGGTTTTTAGATGCCATAGGAAAAATTTATAATTACCGTATATACTCGAGTAAAAGTCGAGTTTTTCAGGCTGTGTAAAACAGCCTGAAAACTGAACCTCGACTATACTCGAGTCAGTCACTTACTGGTTAAGGATCCGGCTGCCGCTGATGGTCGCATCCACTGACGTCACGACTGGCGCCAGGAAATAGACCGGCGCCGAGTCGTGACGTCAGAGGATGCGACCATCAGTGGACGCGGCAGCCGGATTCCTCCATCAAGATGTCGGGGGCCCGGACTCTCCTGCAAAGGTAAGGCATAGTAGTAGTGTAGTGTAGTGGCAGGGTGAGAAGATGGGTGCCGGGAGAGTGTGTGTACTGTAGTAGTGTAGTGTAGTGTAGTGGCAGGGTGAGAAGATGGGTGCAGGGAGTAGTGTAGTGTACTGTAGTAGTGTAGTGTAGTGTAATGGCAGGGTGAGAAGATGGGTGCAGGGAGTAGTGTAGTGTACTGTAGTAGTGTAGTGTAGTGTAGTGGCAGGGTGAGAAGATGGGTGCAGGGAGTAGTGCAGTGTACTGTAGTAGTATAGTGTAGTGGCAGGGTGAGAAGATGGGTGCAGGGAAATAGGTTTATTCCTGGGCTGGGGCGGAGGGGAGACTCTACCCTCGACTTATACTCGAGTCAATTGGTTTTACTCATTTTGAGGTAAAAATGGGTACCTCGACTTATACTCGAGTCGAATTATACTCGAGTTATACGGTATGCAGTGTGCAGATATTATGTATTGTATGGGGCCTAGGATGTGCATTGATTATCTTTTCTATGTTTGTATTAATGTTTGACCAGATCAGTAGCATTTGTGTGTATATATATATATATATATATATAATATATTATATATATATAAAACTTTATGAAATTCATTTTTTTTTTTTCATTTCGGAATGGACATGCCCATTTAAGTTTAGATAATGCAGACTGCATCAAAAGTGTGATGATAAAGTTATTATTTTGTCTAATTTTAAAAGGTATTTAGATAATAAAGAGAGACAGGTACAAATAAATCACTCCTTCCTTGCTTAGCTTTAAGGCCAAGGTCTGCCAAGCAGGTAATTAGCATGTGGACACGCTGGACATGTTTTAACCTCCTAGCCACACAGGTAATCTTATTATAGGGGATGTGCTTCTTTTGACATCACTCATATCTCAGTTTGAGAAAGAAGTTGTATAATGCTGCAACTGCACATGTCTGTTCCATGTATTCAATCAGTAGGTATTCAACTGATGAACTGAACCTAACTTGGGCTTCTATGATACAGTGATATGCTTGCTTCCTTGTTTTTGAAGGTTTAGTATTTTTAAGACTTCAGTAACTACTTTTTATAATACAAAGTGGTTTCATTACCTTCTGTTGTATTTGTTTTATTAACAATATCTCCCCAAATCTGACTTGCATTGCATTTTCTTTGGAGTGCAGCTTTATACAAATATATGAACTGAAGATACAGCCTTTTTAAAGCTAAGGTCACAGAGTTTTGGTACACAAGCACTTTGTTTTAGAGGAGTGTGGTTCTGTTTGTTGTGCTTATTGTACTAATATAATTACCAGAACCGCCTTGATAGCAGACTAATTACATGTAAAAAGTCTGACTCAGCATTGATTTCTGTGTTGTTTTAATATGTCTTTTGACTTTTCACTGTTTTAACAACCTTACCTAAACCTTAGGTCCCGACTCGCGACGCACAATGTGTTTGAACGTTCGTTTTCGGGCGACAATCACCCCGTGTGTGGGCACTTTATCGGCCGAAACAGCCGTTAGTTCGGAGATCCGCCCGGCCGGTCGGGCAGCGATCCCCAACAGAACGGCCGTTTTGCCCAATAAAGTTCTGACACATTGTGCGTTGCGGGTTGGGACCCGCAATTGCACGTGTGTATGAGGCTTTAATCCCCTTGTGTTGTGCCTAGGGCAAGGAACTAACTCCTGACCCCTGGGAGTACATTAGTTTGAAATTATTCTTACCAGAACTCCTGCTCCCCGGTCCACTCTGCTCCATCCCACTGGGCAGACAGGCCACACTATGTTAAGGAATGCAATACAAGATCCCATAAGCTGCACAGCGTGCTCTCCAGGCCTGCGGAGTGGCACCAGACAGAAGCAGACCAGGAAACAGGAGTTTTGGATAAGTTTAACTCGCAAATTTGACACCATTATCTTGGCCACAACATGAAGGATTTGTTTGGCATGTTAGTTCTACTTTAAAGTCAATTTACAAATACAAAGTAAACAAATAAATCTTCTCACTGTATTCTTGTCTGTTGATTTCTCTGCTTTTCTTGTCCGCCAATCATCCAGCTGAAAGATCTATTACTAGTCAGAGAGCTTGCACTGATGAGTAAAAGAAACACTGTAAGTTACTTCTGAAATTATAAATTCTGTGGTAGACATATTGATTGTTTACATATAGTTCTGCATGTATTAACTCTTTTGGGTACGTAAAGCTACTGTACTTAAAAGAGAATTCATATAATAGCTGCTCTTCCATTTATAAAATCTTTGGTGAAATGACAAAATTGGAGGGATATCCCAGAATTGTTTTACCCAACCAATGCTATTCGGTCATATATGTAGCAATATGCTCCATCAGTGGCGTTGCTACAGACTTATGGGCCCAGATACAAAATTTGGGCATGGGCCCCCCAATAACGCCACAAATACAAATCGGCACCACAAACCAAATAATTATTTTCACAAAAAACATCCAAATTCATCATTAACATTTTTTTTAAAGGCACTCATTTTAAAACAGACAAACATACTTTACCCATACACCTGGCAAAACTATTGAGTCAGATTCAAACAGTATTTCTAAACTTAGATCCTCAAACCTTCTAATATAACTAACCAGCTGACGCTAGTAAAATGTTGGCACACAGAGAGTGGTAAAATGCTTTGTATATAACCGCTGGTAAAATAGTTGGCACACAGACTGGTTAAATGCTTGGCATGCAGACACTGATAAACTGGTTGGGAAACTGGCACTGCACACAGCCAGACACTGGTTAATTGCTTGGTACACAGACAATGGTAAAAATGCTTTGTACACAGACCACTGGTAAAACATTTGGCACACAGACTGGAAATTTTGGAACCTTAGCACAAAATGCGGCCCCTTCTTGGCCAAGGGCTCTGGTGCGGTCGCATCCCCTGCACCCCCAGTAGCTATGCCCCAGCGCTCCATAGATAAATAGAATAATTTTTTGACCCTGTTCTCTGTTAAATAAATGTTTAATAGAACAAAGTAGATTTTTACAGATGAACTTATTTAATAATAGGGGAACATTTAACATTTAATAAATTTCCCATGTCATAACGACAGAGAATGCTATATTTTTGTTTTTGAAAATGTCAATATATAACGTAAAATCCAACAAATCATTGTCCTGTTTCCCATAGTACTTTACTGGCATTTCTATTATATTCCATAATCTAACACCCACTCCGCCCAAGAACCCCAATGAGAGTAGATGGTGTTAATTTTGTAAATTTAACTTGATAATATAACTGTGTGTGTTGGTGTACTAACCTCTTGACCACCGTCACATGCGGCATTTTTGTATTGGTTTGTAACAGGATTGGCTAGAGACTACTAGTGGGTGTGACTTGCTGTAGCAAGTTCCTGCAGAAGCTTTGGAATGGCCATGAGCGAAGAACATAATGGAAAATGACCAAATTGTGTGATAATGGAATGCTGGGAAATAAAGCACAACCCCTATGTTTGTAAGGTAAATTTTCCATAACCCACATCAAAATGAGAGATAAGACACAGATTACAGCTTTTATGGGAAGGTGTTCTCTTCCAGTGCTTGTGGAGGTTCATTCATCCAGGTCATGGTATATCTGTTGTATTCAGTTAGATCAACTGGACTTAAATTTTAGCTCTTGAAGATGTTTCGCTAGTCATCTGACTGGCTTTCTCAATACAGAATGACTTGTACGAGAATCTGTTGTACATAATTGTCAACAGATTCTTGAATTGAGAAAGCCAGTTGGATGACTAGCGAAACGTCTTCAAGTCCAGTTGATCTAACTGAATACAACAGATATTCTCTTTCCAGTGTTCTTATGAGGCATTAGTTGTCCTTTAACCGATGGTGTCAAATTTGACTGGTCAGGTGTTACTAGAAGCAGAAGAGCTTGGAAACAAAAAGTGGACTAGCACTCACAATCACATCAACTTTTAAGCAACTCATAGTATTTACTATAAGTTAAACATAGGGATTCAATGCCTCTTTACTTTGTGAATCACTCGATTCATAAATAGGCTTAAGCTTCTATTTAAAGCTCAACAATATATATATACACACCTATATACCCAAAACTATATTGGCTAGAAAGATAACAAATATAGGACTATTCTGTTTTGCAGCAAAATTATGTTTTCTCCCTCTCTCTTCCTTCTGCCTCTTCAATAAGCTCTTAAAGCTTTTACATGCTCAGAGGATGCAGCTAGGGGAATGACATTCATTGGCTGTGATATGTTACATCCATAACTGACAGCTTCTGGATGAACCTTTCCCCTGCAAAATAAAAAGAAACAAAAGGTTTTCTAAAAGAAAATACTTGTGAAGATAGAAAGCTGTTAACTTTAGCTGTATCTTGAATGTTTGATTTTGTAATAGACACCACCCAACATTTTTTCTGGAGTGGGTAAGGACCTGGAAAACGCACTAACACCACTCATCTCAGCCCTAGGCCACCCAGCCATTCCCACAAACCCCCCTGCCACATCCCAGACTACTCTACCCAGCACAGTATAAGGCTCAGAAGTCTGTGAAATGTCTCCCCAATACAGGGCTATCCTGACAATAAAAAAAAAAAAAGAAAAAAAAACATTTTCAGTACTATAAGTAATAAAATAGCATTTGTATGCAATTTTAAAAAAAATGTTAGCAATACTTTTTTGTTCTTTGGATTCTTCCTTTAAGTAAAATCAATCAAGTCTAAACATTTTAAATGATTTATTATTGATTTGTAAAATATTTTATTATGCGTCTGCAAATAAAATGTTTTGTTTCCTTAAACTTCTTTTGAACTATATATTATATTTGATACCTAAAAGTTTATACTTACTATACAGCAATGTAGTAATATCATTACCTGCCATATCTTTATGATTCTTAAGCACTAAAAATGAACAGTGATGAATTCCGAGGAGCACAATATATGGCAATATCCATTTCAGGTCCAGACAGCTTTCCAGTGAATTATCTATAGCTGACAATGCAATATAAGTAAATAATCCCAGGCATTTTCTATAAGCGTAAACTGGTGTAGTACTGGTAGGTCACCTAGTGGCATATTTCAGAAATGAAATGAACAAACACACAATTTGTTTTTCTTTTAAAAGATTCTCATGTTTCCCTCCATAATTAATTTTGTGCCAAATAAGCTGCAGATAAATGATTTCTTAAAAAATGGTAAAAATCTCTGATAATAATTTTTGCCATACTCAATTTTTTTACCTAGTTATTAAGGTTGAATAAAGACACATATCTAATCCAAACATCTAAGAAAAAAAAAGTGTTCCTTTCTGACTTCAAATAGCAATCGGAAAGTATCGCTGGATCAACCAGAACTACAGTATATGTATTAATACCAGTAATTCTCAATACTTTTTAGTTTTAGAAACTTATTTAGCCCACTTTTAAAGCTATTCAATGAACTTGCCATTACCACATCTGCTGGAAGATAGTTCCACACTTTTACTGTTCTCTGTAAAGAAACCTTTCCTAACCTGAAGATGAAACTTCTTTTCTTCCAACCTTAAAGGATGTCCACGAGTCATCTGATATGACCTATTAGTAAACAATGCACCAGGGAGTCTATTGTATGGCCCATTAATATATTTGTATAAAGTGATTATAACCCCACGCAAATGTCACTTCTTCAATGTAAACAGCCCTAACTTGTCTAATCTGCCTGTAAAGTCAAGCCCCTCCTTTCCCCTTCTTATTTTAGTTGCCCTTCCCTGAACTGTTTACATTTCCAACATGTCCCTTTGGGATTCCAAAACTGCACTGCATATTCCAAATGAGGCCCTACCAGTGCCTTGTAAATTCCCCTCTTTATACAAGACAATAGCTTGCTAGCTCTAGCCATGGCTGTCTGGCATTGTTTGCTACAGCAGTCTGTAGCACAGAGTTATTTATGGTGTAGGTTTCCCAAAAGCATCTTACATTTATCAACATTGAATCTCATCTAACACTCTGCTGCCCATTTTGATAATCTATCTAGGTCTGCTGAGAAATAATAAATATTTTAGTAATTTGTCTCAAAATTAATTTCTCTCAGTAAGAAGGTAGGTAGGTACTGTAGATACCCACCAGCCCAGTTTAAGCTTAGTAAAGGACATTAATTCTGATTCCAAACAGAATTCTGATTTTTCAATATTTTTCAATATTCTGGTAACCATTAGTGATAAGTAGAGATGTCCAAACTTCGCAAAATCCGGTCCGCTCGAGGATCCGCGAATTTTCGAAAAAATTCAAAAATTCGAAAATCCGCGAGCGGACCCGTTAAAATTAAAATTTTGAAATAACTTGAAATAACGAGATTTTTCGTATTTTCGAAAATTTTCGAAATTACTAGTTTTCATGTATTTTCGAAAATATGTATTTTTGAAAATACAAGTAATCCTCGTAATTTCGAATATTTTCGAAAATACGTATGTAAGGAATTAAGAGAAATCCTTGTATTTTCGAAAATTTTTGAAAATACATGTTTTCCTGTATTTTCGAAAATTCCCGAAAATACGGGAAAACTCGTAATTTCGAAAATTTTCGAAAATACGAAAAATCCGCGAATCGGAAGTTCGGAAGGCGGAAAATCCGGAAAAATCCGCCGTTCGCGAACGGGATAAATCCGCGGCGGATCCGGGTTCGGATCCGCGAACCGGCCATCCCTAGTGATAAGTCCCAGTTTCAAACCTGGTTCATTCTTAACTGCCAGTTTCAAACATCTTTGGATTCAACAGTATTTTTAAAACTTGAAACTTATCATCGAAAAAAACTTCATTAGGTTTTGTGTAACCACCATCGGAATGAAACTTGTCAGTTTTGCTCATCTCTAGTAACCTAGTAAAATACAGTTTACTGTTATTTTTGGTAAGTGGGGTGATGGTGTAATGCCTTGCACCCTGGTACAGTCCTGATACTGTTTTGTCGGGGGAGGGGTGGGGTTAATGGGTGTATTAAACCTGGCTTCCTAGTTCATTTCTTTCACTTTCTTGTAGGAAAGGGGGGGGGGTTGGTGCAAGTTTTCTTTCTTATACATTGGGGGGTGGAGTATTCAGACATTTGCTATGGGGACAAGTGATTTGTTAGCTACTCCACTGTCTTCAAAGTCTGTGGTTGGGACAGACACAGAAGATCAACAAGCAGTGGGTCTCTACAGGCCCACTTGGCTCTGGGGCCCATAGCAACTGTTGTGGTTTCTATTGTAATCCTTACTCCAATGACTGGCTAAAAAGGAAAATATTAGCTTCAGTTTTATAGAACACGTAGAACCTAAATTGAACTCACACAGGAAAAGGAAGGGTATATAAGTGAAGTCTTCCATTCTGCGAAGATTGCTGAGACAAGCACTATTTTACTTTTGTGGGTTTCATTCCCTTTATAAAAACAACTTAAAAATATGTCCCAAAATCTTTCTTAGTAGCTCTGCACATAGCACCAAAAAGGCATGACCAGATGATGAAGCCAATTATAATTAGTCAACCGAACCCCCCCCAGCATACTCTATATCTTTGGTCTTAGCACCATATAATTATAATTTATACAGTATAAAGTATAACTTATAACAAATTTGAAGCTGAAATTTTATTCAGAATATTATTGTCCTGGCAAAAAGATGAAAAACTATTAATAGGGAGATGAAATACTAACCTTTCATGCCCCTCTTCCTTTCAGATTCTCACTATGCAGTACTCACTTAGTTTGAGTTAGTGCATCTCAGGAATGAGGTAGGTAAGGAGCCTGGAAGGTAATGACGGCTTTGCAATAACATTTGTTTTCGCGCTACTAAGTAGTGAGTGAAAAACCACACAGACCTGATATTACTCCTTTGCAGGTGATTTTACATCTGCAAGTAAATATACTCAATCCAGTAAAAACAGATATAAAAAGAACTGGAAACCAGATGAAAGTGAAACCCTCCTGTAGCTTAAGCCAATTTTGCCAAACTATAGAAATAAATTCCTTCCTGCCCATTTAAGGCAATCAGATATTATCTCTGGATCAACATAGCTAATACTGTACACCAGTGGTGGCAAACCTATGGCACGCGTGCTATAGGTGGCACCCAGAGCCCTCTCTGCGGGCACTCATGCACAGCAGTTTTACCAAAGTTCTACCTGTTCTGCATAGTTTGAAGTGGAATGGGGGTGTTCTTACTGCCTTAAAAAACTAAGAAAATGCAATGTTTATAAAGGGTAAACTTAGGTGACAGCAGTTTAACTGGAATTGGTGGTTTATTATATGTGTCAACACAAACATGTTTCGAGCCACACTGGACCCTTTTTCAAGTTCATCAATTGAAAAAGGGTCCAGTGTGGCTCGTAACCTGTTGTGTTGACACATGTAATAAACCGCCAGTTGCTGTAAACCGCATGTTGCCTTAAGGTGCCCATGCACCTATAAGATTTTACTTACCGACGGAGCGCTCACCGATGTTCATCGATGCTGCCGGAACCGCTTCTCCCGATCTTATATCCGGCCGACATGCGATCGCAAAATGAATGGGATTTTGCGATCGCATGTCGGCCGAATGTAAGATCGGGAGAAGCGGTTCCGGCAGGATCGAAGGAACATCGGGTGAGCGCTCGGTCGGGTAAGTAAAATCTTATAGATGTATGGGCACCTTAAGTGTTACCTTTATAAACATTGCATTTTCTTATATTTACTTTATGCTGTTCAAGGATGGAAGCATAGATAGAGGTAACCAACTTGCTATTACCAGTATGGAGGACTACCAATAGCTTTGTGCCTTAAAAAACTACTGCTGCCATCCACTAAATAAAAACCTCAGTATTCAGGTTAAATTATTGTGTTGGCACTATGCAATAAATAGGTGGGTTTTGGGTTGTAGTTTTGGGCACTCGGTCTCTAAAAGGTTTCCCATCACTGCTATACACTGATAGCTGATTCTTACCCAAAACTCCTAGCATGCTCCTACAAAAGTGGTGATTTACCTCAGCACCAATAAAATATAGAGCAGGTTTACCGCATCTCCAGGGCCTAAAACCTATTAATACCTCAGCACTGTAGGTGCTCTGTATTAAATTTGGGTTTTTTGAGTAACTAAATGAGCAATGCTTTGTTGGACACAGAGACCAGAAACATGGTAATGTATCAGAGGATAACCCCTTAACGGCAATCAGATATTATCTCAGGATTACCACAGCTAACACTATACACTAGTTGATTCTTACCTACAACTCCCAGCATACTCCCACAAATGTGGTGTGTAAGTAAACAGTGCCTACTATTTAAATCTATATAATTTACCTCAGCACCATAAAGTATAGAACAATTTTGCAGCATCTATTGGGTGTACAATCGATTTATAACTATTTATAACTACAGTAGGTGCTGCTTGTGCATAAAATTTGGGGTTTTTTTGTCCCTAAATGAGCATTTTTGGGGATTAAGATACTATAAATTAGTTGGTTCTTTGTGGCACAGTTAAGCTCAGCTTTAGTGGATAAGAGAGTCCACTGCTGTGCCAACAAGTACTGCTCAGATTCAGAATCTGTCACCTTGTTGCAGGCCCTTATAATTTGCACAGACATTGAGCAAACTACTGGTCGCTGATTTAAATTTGCATGGCTGCAGTCTACCCTCATGTGCCTGTCAAAATAATTATGCCGCCCAGCACCAGCAGGTAACAGATGCTCCACAAATTTAAATAGAAAGGAGGCAGTGGCATAAGGATCACTATAGCAACCATAACATGCTGTTTAATTCCTGGTAATGGTGGTGGGGGTTGATGGAGTGAAATGCCTCGCACCATGGTGCAGTTTTGTCTTGGAGATGGAGGTTTAAGTTTATAATTCCTGAGGGTGGGGGTTGTTGGAGTGTAATGCTTAAAAACATCGTACTGTTTTATCTAGGGGTTGATGGAGTATAATGCCTAGCACCCTGGTAAGCTTCTTTCTCGTGGGTAGAATAGTTTTTATTTGTGGGTAGTGTGGTTCTTTCTGGTGAGTAGGGTTAGGGTGATGGCTTATAATGATTGGCACCCTGGTACAGTTTTGCATGGGGTAAAAGTGTGTGTGTGGGGGGGAGTTGATTTTTAGCTACGCCCCTGCAGTCAATAGTGTTAGTCTTACATGATATGGTATGAACAAAACAGACCAAGTAGGAACTGTTGTTATTCAATATGTATAAAGGTTCAGGTCAGACTAAATCTATGACGTCGTCTAAGGTAATTTATGAAGCAGCTGGAAATGCAATATAGTGTTGTCACAAGATTTAATTTGGTTAGCATTTATGTTAGCGGTAAGCAGGCAAAACTGATGTCATTCAGTTTAAGCAGGCCATAGACTACACAGATTTTGTTCATTTCCTTAATATTGCCATAACACAAACCTGAAGTCATCTATGTATTGTCAGACAATTCTGACAACTTCAAGTAAATTCATCAGTGGGGGTTGGGGGTGGGGGCATAGTTCCCTCTTTCTTTCAGCAGCTTGTTCACATATCCAGATTTCTGTTACATAAACTGAAAGTACAGAGAATATAGAAAAGTGTAGAAAATAAGATACATATTTGGTCCATGAAAGTGTAAAATAAAGAGGGAAAGTGGTTAAAAAAATGAATACAGGGGCAATACAAAGTCTCTTAGAATGTCTAGTAATTTCCAAACTACATATTCCGTATATACTCAAGTATATGCCGAAGTTTTTTAAAATGAACCTGAAAAGCTAACCTCATCTTATACTCGAGTTACAGCAGTTACCAGGGTAATTTTGCTAAATACTGCCCCTTTGTGGCAGCTAGGGGCAATCGGGTGCAGCATTTAAGTGCCCCCCTAGCCCCCTCGATCCCCCATTGGTTTCTTCAAAATCTGATGGGGGGATCGGAAGCTAGCAGTCCCTAAATCCGTGACCTGGTAGCAATTGCCGGTCATGGCTAAGCTGAATGGAGATTGCGCAAAGGGAGAACCCAGTGACATCACAAGTCTTTGCTACTTAAAAATGGGGGCAGAGATTAATATTAGGTGATCAGCTTAATCACCTAATTATTGCTCTTTGCCAATGAATGAAAAATCACTTCCTGGAAATTTCATTATGGAAAGTGATTTTTCCAATCTTTTTTGACTTTTTTGACCTGTTTTCTAAATTCATTATCATCTCCTAAGATGATCTGATGATTATCTTTGGGAATGAATAAAATAAAGTGAAATGCACATACAAAAAAATCTTAACGTGATACTCTCTTGTTTTTTTGCTACAATAAAGCTATACCATATGTGGTCAAGGGGCAGTAGAAGTCATAATTTCTGCCCTCGGCTTATACTCAAGTCAATCAGTTTTACTCGGCTTATACTGGGATCGACTTATACTCGAGTATATACGGTATACCTTTAATATAGCAATATAGCAATATAACAAGAAAACAAAGTCCAGCCTTCAGCCAAATGCTCTAAAGGGTAGTCCCATTTATCAGTGCATCACAAACGCATAATGCCAGTCAAATAAAGTACAATATTAATTTAGTTACCTGCTATAAGTAATGATGCCTGGGATCCCATTTATTTAAAAAAAAAATTATTGTAAAAAAAAAAAATACCAATTATATTTTGTTACTAATAATTAACACTGGATATTGGCTATGAATATCTTTTATGTTTTTTTGCCTCATCTTATAGCAAAATCATTTGAAGACACAAACTGTGGTCTTAATTTAGACCTCTCAGTTACAAGCCCAAATAAACGTTGTAGCTTCAGTCTTTATTACGCCTATGAAGAGGTTAACACTTCTTGTTTGCACCATCTCTCCACTACTACTGTAAAACACAGGAGGCCTTTGGCAGAGGACCACATTTCATCAAATTGTAATCATTACATTTCCAATGATCCCTTGTATATTCACTTTATCTTTCTTCAGTTAAAGTCCAACAATACAATAAAAGGACCCAAACCTGGTTGTGCTTAAACAATATTGTTGTCCTATAAAAGTAATTCCTCCTTGAATAAATTGTAAATCAACAGATAGGGGCAGTGGAGATAATATCTTGTCTAAAGTGCCCAGTGTTTACATATTGTAAAGCTGGCCATACATATGCAATTCTACAGCATGTGTGCCGACATATCACATTGGTGTCTGTCGGCACACATGCTGTGGGAACAGCACACATGGACTCGGTTTGCCATGCCGCATGATCTGATCGGCTCCCTCTACTTAAAGGGAGCCAATACAACCATCGGAAATTTTATGTCATACCTGATCAATCAGAGTGCTTGACTATGGTCGTTCATCGGAACTCTGATCGGACAGGATTTACACATTATCGTTCAAGTGTATGGCCACCTTAAGGCTACAAAGGAAGAGTCTCCCTACCTAGAAGACAATGAGATATACAGTCATACACTGAAGAACAGTAAGTGTCCATATCTATTGTGTGAGGGAAAGCCTTTAGTTTCATTATTGTAGGAGAAAATATAGCATATTTCCTTGTTTCTAGAGGATAGATTTCTAGATCTTCACTTACCCTCTCAATAATCCCTTGTGTTTTGTTCTGCCTGAAGGGATTCTGAAGATCTGTAACTCCAAAGTTTGAAGATATAGCAGTTCCTTCCTACAACTGAAAAGATAGGATCGAACAAAAGTTTATAATCTTGACTATTTAAGAATATGTCCTGCTGTATTTTGCATTTTTAAAATGAATCAACGTGGTGACATTTGTTCATCATGTGACATGTGTTCTAACCATGTAACTCACCTTGGGCTATCAGATCCACTGCATGTGAATAAGCTTAGCCAATTAACATTGAGACATAAAACAAAATTAATTTATACCAATAAAAGAAAAATTTAAGATATAAGTAGGTAGAATAACGATGTCATGTTATGTTATTTTGTCATATAAGATATACTGTAGCACACTTTCAATTTGTCTTTAAGAAACTCTAGTTTCCACATATATTGCATGCAGGAAAGAAGTACTATAAAATATATATGAATAGATGAAATTGTCAGCTTTATTCTACATGCTATATAAAGGGTAATGGTACCAAGTACATAAACTCTGATGAATAACAATTGTCAATTATACAGCATGCCATTCTAAGCAAGGTGTTAAAAGGAATGGATTTTTAATTCTGTAGAGACTGCATAGATCACGATTGGATCATAATCGGGATCTGTGTGGCCTAGTCCTTAGTGTTTGGCTGGCATTAGCCTGAGTGACCAGGGGATTATAATTAGATTAAACCTGCTATTAAATGAATTTCAGATATCTCAGCAGAACTGAGCAAAATGAGCTGTTAAAAGAAGTTTATTACCAATACAACACAGGGTATTATTAGTTACATGTGTGCAATTTCAAACAATGCTTTGTATTGACTATTGAGAAATGTAAGGCACATTGGATTAAATAATTGCATAAAGAGAACAATAAATCAAAAAACTGTAGTTAATCTGCAGTCAATTTTTGCATCTGAATCCTGGTGGACAATTTCACACTCATTGCAAATATACTGTAAATATGTCCAAAAAATAAAATTTTATAAACTTATCTGCAACACTTTGTAATCAGCCTATATTTCTCATCACCTTGTCCTCATCAGTAACGTGTGAAATACTTACACTTATGGTAGAAATTGTTAAATGAAATCCTATCAATCTATTAGTTATTTAACCTCGACCTTGAGTGTGCAATAAAACATTCACGACACAGTGATTTATTTGTCTTCTGACCAAAAGTCATACTGGATAATACAAAACAGGGAACGCATTTCAACCAAGGCAAATCTATAATTCTAATTTAAAAAAAGGACTAGGCAGAAGACTGTCAAAATAAAACCATATGTTACATTACAGCCACTCAGACATACCAATTTGAATTCTAGTGATGTTTTCATATTATATCATCTAAATGCATTGCAGCTGGTGTGCACTTGGTTGGTGAATGTCCTTCTGTTTAGCAGTTGCAGAAATCTAGATGCCATAAAACAAATGGAAAACCATTTGCCTTCGAATCTTTACAAATAAACAATTGCCTCTGTGGATAAGTGAAATTTTGGAAGCTTAAAGTTGTTTGTTTTGCATGTAACTGGTAAAATCACTGTCAGTAAAAGTATCTTCTGTCACTGGAATAAGGAGGGTACAAATGAATTATGCTTTTACATCATTTTGAAATATCGTTTTTTCCATCTATATGTAATGCGGGCTGGAAAGATTATTGTCCATCAGTGTGCTGCATTATATTCAAAGAACAAGGAAATAGTATTGAAAATGACCCAGGAGTGTCTAGTCCATTTCAGACCACTCAGCCTGCCCCTTGACCTGTTCTGTTTTCCACTGTATAAAGTAACTTGAGAGGATATTTAGAAACTTCTGAGTGAGTTCCTTTGTGCTGACAAATCATAGGGAAACACTTAAGATGAAAAAAATAATTAAGTGTTATGAAATCAACAAACACTGTAAACAATATTAGAAACAATGTCTAGCTTTACTGTAAAAAGTGATGTGTGAGTTGATGATGCACACATCTGTGTTCACATCAAGCAAGGGGGGATTCAAAGATTTGTAGGAAACTCAGCCTTAAACTGTAAATTCCCCAGTTAAAGGGATAGTCTGGAGATTTGATGTGTTATATATGGCTTTAAGTAAATATCTCATTAACCCAGCCCTGTAGCATAATTATGAAATATGCGCATTTAGTAAAAAAATAAAGTCACACACCGGTACATCATATGGGAGGGGTGGTTTGAATGGTATAATAAGTGTCATATTTTTATGGGATTTTCTGCAACACCTTTCCTTCACAGACAGTAGTTGCCTTAGTGGTTCCCTCTGTGCTCTGCCTCAAAGCACCAAACTCTTGTAGAAAAACAAACGAAGATGAAGTACCAAATAAGACTTCATGCAACTCAAATAAGTGAAATTGCTATTTATTGTTCACAAACATGTTTTGGACATCCGTGGTCCTTTATCAATTGTCTCTTGATAAAGGACCTGAATATCGGAAACATGTTGTGTAACCAATAATATCAATTTTACTTATTTGAGTTGCATGAAGTCCTTATTTGGAAGCTCATCTTCGTTTATTTTATAATGAGAGCTGCAGTGGTATAAATCATTATAAAAATCACTCAGCTATGTCACTAATTGACTCTTATATACCACCACCCATTCCAGTTCCTGTTACAGAAATTTAGCACAAAGTGCATGCATAACCAATGTCTCCATCCTCCTCCACAAAGATTTATTTAACCGGTTAGCTGCTGGGCTGCTATCTCCTTCTACCAGTGTCGGATTTGCCCATAGAGTTACAGGTTGTAATAAACGGCCGGACAGCCGGGGTACTTACAAGTACGCTTTTAGGAGGAGGCGGATAGTCCGGAAAATGCAGGACACAGAGGCTGCTGGGAACAGAAGGCTGGAATCTGGAACAAGGTGCTGCTGGGAACTGTAGCAGGTTACTGGAACAAGGTGCTGCTGGGAACTGTAGGCTGGGAACTGGAACAAGGAGCTGCTGGGAACTGTAGGCTGAATACTGGAACAAGGAGCTGCTGGGAACGGTAGGCTGGATGCTGGAACAAGGTGCTGCTGGGAACTGTAGGCTGGAAACAGGAACAAGGTGCTGCTGGGAACTGTAGGCTGAATGCTGGAACAAGCAAGGTAAGGCACAGGAACAGGCTAAGTAAGTGGACACAGGAGCAGGAGAGGAGCAGGATCCAAGGCAGGTGAGTACAAGGAGCCAGGGGTAGCTAACGCTACTATCGAGCACCGGTCCAGAGGACGGCGCTTTTGAATTCTCCCGCCGCCCGGCTGTCGGCGTCGTGACGTCATGATGTCTACGACGCCGCCCACCTGGAAGTGCAGAGCGGCGTGGGACTGGAGTGGCAGGTAAGTTTGTGACACAGGGGAATACCCGGTGGGCCCCCAGCCCACTCACCCAAGAAAAAAAAGAGAAAACTGCTAAAATTTAAATACAGAGCCAAAGGCAGTTTTTTTATTAAGCATAAATATGTTAATGAGTGATAATACCACACCACCGAGATGTCTTGGTGCCGTAATATCCTTATATACATAAGGCTAGGATTTAAAATAGGAAGGGCGGTGGTGTAAATCCTTACAATCACCTGTATCATTGTGTATAAATACTGATGTGAATTTTAAAATGACTAACAGGGTTTTCAATAAAAGTTCTTATGGTTTAAAATGGTGCAATTTTGCCCCAACCAATCAGATGTTATCTTTCAAATGTTAAATAAGATCTGATTGGTTGGGCAAAATTAGCACCATTTTAAATGATAAGAACTTTTATTGAATCTCCCTATAAATGTTTAACCACATCCATTCCTGGAAGCCATGCACACCTAACCCTGTTTGCGATGGCGCATTCATGGCACCTAGTGGTACATAGGGCGGGATTCAATAGTTTGGCTCAGGTGGCAAAAACCCTATAGACGCCCCTGTGCCTGTCAAAGGATAGTGGGCTACTTGGTAAGGCAGGACTTGGGTCACTCACCTAACTTATCCCCCTCTCTTCCACTCAACAATCTTACATACAGAAACGCACCGAAATTATTAAAAAAACAAACAAAAAAGAAAAACACAAAAAAAAAAAAAGAAAAACCTAAAGAAAAAAAAAAAACCCCACAACCCCCAACCACCCTTTCCACCCCCCTCCGCCCCCGCCAACCCACAACTCCAACCGGCACTTGCTCCCCCCCCCAACCCACCCTCCCAGCCCACCAACATACATTACAGCCACTCAGACGATACCAATTTGAATTCTAGTGATGTTTCATATTATATCATCTAAATGCATTGCAGCTGGTGTGCACTTGGTTGGTGAATGTCCTTCTGTTTAGCAGTTGCAGAAATCTAGATGCCATAAAACAAATGGAAAACCATTTGCCTTCGAATCTTTACAAATAAACAATTGCCTCTGTGGATAAGTGAAATTTTGGAAGCTTAAAGTTGTTTGTATTGCATGTAACTGGTAAAATCACTGTCAGTAAAAGTATCTTCTGTCTACTGGAATAAGGAGGGTACAAATGAATTATGCTTTTACATCATTTTGAAATATCGTTTTTTCCATCTATATGTAATGCGGGCTGGAAAGATTATTGTCCATCAGAGTGCTGCATTATATATCAAAGAACAAGGAAATAGTATTGAAAATGACCCAGGAGTGTCTAGTCCATTTCAGACCACTCAGGCCTGCCCCTTGACCTGTTCTGTTTTCCACTGAGTATAAAGTAACTTGAGAGGATATTTAGAAACTTCTGAGTGAGTTCCTTTGTGCTGACAAATCATAGGGAAACACTTAAGATGAAAAAAATTATATTTAAGTGTTATGAAATCTAACAAACACTGTAAACAATATTAGAAACAATGTCTAGCATTTACTGTAAAAAGTGAATGTGTGAGTTGATGATGCACACATCTGTGTTCACATCAAGCAAGGGAGGGATTCAAAGATTTGTAGGAAACTCAGCCTTAAACTGTAAATTCCCCAAGTTAAAGGGATAGTCTGGAGATTTGATGTGTTATATATGGCTTTAGAGTAAATATCTCATTAACCCAGCCCTGTAGCATAAGTATGAAATAATGCAGCATTTAGTAAAAAAATAAAGTCACACACCGGGTACATCATATGGGAGGGGGTGGTTTGAATGGTATAATAAGTGTCATATTTTATAATGGGATTTTCTGCAACACCTTTCCTTCACAGACAGTAGTTGCCTTAGTGGTTCCCTCTGTGCTCTGCCTCAAAGCACCAAACTCTTGTAGAAAAACAAACGAAGATGAAGTACCAAATAAGGACTTCATGCAACTCAAATAAGTGAAATTGCTATTTATTGGTTACACAACATGTTTTGGGACACCGTTGTCCTTTCTCAATTGTCTCTTGATAAGGACCAGAATATCCGAAACATGTTGTGTAACGAAGGTAAAGTGGCGGTGTTCGGTTTGGGCAATTTTAGGGCAGCTTTATTTGAGTTGCATGAAGCTCGGGAGGTTTTGTGGTGTGGTTGGTGTTAAGTTTCTCTTTTTTCGTTGCTTCTTGTGTTCTATCTGCCTATTGTGTTGTATTGGTTTTATTTTCTCTTGTTTTGTGTTTTTTTCTGTAGTTGATAAAATCTTACTCTACTTTTGTATTACTTCTGTTTTGCGTCCCCACGCCACCAGTTCCAGGGGGGGGACAGAAAAGCACAAAGTGCAGCAAAACAAGCGCCATCCCCCCTCACAAAGAAAAACCGGACGGCTGGGGCCACCCCACCAGTGTCGGATTGGCCCAAGAACAGGTTGTAAAAACGGCCGGACAGCCGGGGTACTTACAGTACGCTTTAGGAGGAGGCGGATAGTCCGGAAAAGCAGGACACAGAGGGCTGGGAACAGAAGGCTGGAATCTGGAACAAGGTGCTGCTGGAAACTGTAGGCAGGTTACTGGAACAAGGTGCTGCGGGGAACTGTAGGCTGGGAACTGGAACAAGGAGCTGCTGGGAACTGTAGGCTGAATCTGGAACAAGGAGCTGTGCTGGGAACTGTATGGAGGCTGGAAACAGGAAGGTGCTGCTGGGCTGGAATAGGCTGGAACAGGAACAGGTGCTGCTGGGAACTGTAGGCTGATATGTGCTGGAACAGAAGGTAGGCAACAAACAGGCTAAGTAAGTGGACCAGGAGTCAGGAGAGGAGCAGGATCCAAGGCAGGTGAGTACAAGGAGCCAGGGGTAGCTAACGCTACTATCGAGCACCGGGTCCAGGAGGACGGCGGCTTTTGAATTCTCCCGCCGCCCGGCGTGTCGGCGTCGTGACGTCATGATGTCTACGACGCCGCCCACCTGGAAGTGCAGAGCGGCGTGGGACTGGAGTGGCAGGTAAGTTTGTGACACAGGGGAATACCCGGTGGGCCCCCAGCCCACTCACCCAAGAAAAAAAAGAGAAAACTGCTAAAATTTAAATACAGAGCCAAAGGGACAGTTGTTTATTAAGCAATAAAATATGTTAATGAGTGATAATACCACACCACCGAGATGTCTTGGTGCCGTAATATCCTTATAATACATAAGGCTAAGGATTTAAAATAGGAAGGTGCGGTGGTGTAAATCCATATTACAATCACCTGTATCATTGTGTATAAATACTGATGTGAATTTTAAAATGACTAACAGGGTTATTCAATAAAAGTTCTTATGGTTTAAAATGGTGCTAATTTTGCCCCAACCAATCAGATGTTATCTTTCAAATGTTAAATAAGATCTGATTGGTTGGGGCAAAATTAGCACCATTTTAAATGATAAGAACTTTTATTGAATCTCCCTATAAATGTTTAACCACATCCATTCCTGGAAGCCATGCACACCTAACCCTGGTTGCGATGGCACAATTCATGGCACCTAGTGGTACATAGGGCGGGATTCAATAGTTTGGCTCAGGTGGCAAAAACCCTATAGACGCCCCTGTGCCTGTCAAAGGGATACTGTGGCTACATTGGTATGGCAGGACTTGGGTCTCACCTAACTTATCCCCCTCTCTTCCACTCAACAATCTTACATACAGACAGGTTTTTTTGTTTGCAAAGGTTAGAGTGAGGTGTAGGGGGACAAATGCGCATGAGCGGCTTGGTTCACAGCTGGATATATATAAATGGGGGAATGAACAGAGAGGGGAGGGGGAGTGGGGAGCTCTGCAGTAAACCACACTGTGTGCAAACATGGAGCCACAGAGGAAGGTGGGAATAAAGCAGCATACACTAACCTTTTTTTATGTCTGGATTGGAGCAATGTATACATTTCACTATAGATGCCCTTTAACTTGGTTGTCTGCCTATGCTTACCCCTACAGTTTTATTATTGTTTATGTCTCGTAGTTTATTAAACCCCACTCTTTGTGGAGAGATTTAGTTTGCCACCGAATGAGCCTTAGATGGTGGGGTATTTTAATAGTTGAGGTCTCTTTTATATACAGTATTTAATTTGTATTAACACATAGGAGATTAAATCGTGAATTCAACCAGCTATATATTAGGATGATACAACATGTAATGGGTCTGACAACTGAAAAATAAAAAAAAGTAAGGGTCACATCAGTGATGGAACAACATGAAGTCATAGTATACTTCATGGACATTGAACACTTATTTTATTATTGTAGATTACAAACTCTTATTTTTGGGTTCATTAGACATTTCTTAGATATAAGCATTAAGAAAATGTGTATAAAGCCTATGTAAGGCCAAGGCTACACTAAACTCGGGTGCACGATTCGCTCCTGTTGGTGGCCGCTTGCGCTGTGATCCCTGTAATTTTTGGGGATCGGAACGCATTTGAATTACACCAAAAATGGAGACTGTAGTGCAAAGGGCCCCAGCGCACCTAGTGTGGCCTAGCCCTAAGTGTAAAATGGTACTGTAAGAATAGATCAAGACTGTAGAATGCTAAGGGAGAACTAAACTTTTTTTTTTTTACAATACTTATGTGAAAGCTTTTCTCCCTAGAAAGCTTTTCTCCCTATATTATTAGACACTTAAAGGGCATGTCCAACCATAAAAAGAAATTTCACATATACAGTAGATAAAGCATCCCCCCAAACCTAAGTTCCATTTTACTTACCAAAAATGCCCAGGAACATACTTACTAGACCCGGTCCCTCACCTCCTAGGTGCCACCCAATGCTCCAGTCGCAAGCTTGTTTTGCGCAAGAACAGGAGCCGTGAGGCTCTTTCTGGCTGCTGCTGTCAGCTATTTTGCTGTGACATCACTTTGATTGACAGCCACAACGTGGAAGCAGAGTGACTATCAGCAGCAGAGCGGCAAGGGACCAGGTCTTGTAAGTATGTTCCTGGGCATCTTTGGGGAAGGTAAGTAAAACAGAGCTTAGGTTTGGGGGATGCTTAATCTATATGTGAAAGAAGGCTTTCGTGTTCTGCCAGTACAACACGGTGAATTAAGTCTTCAAAAATCCTTGTGAGTATGTGATCCTTTTGGTCGAGCCCCCTAACCTCACTATTTACTGTCTCTATGCACATATTTTTTATACAGATGTCTCCACACCACTATGGAAGTCCTTGATAAGACTTTGAAAGTTGCTCGGAATCAGGCTAATGCTATACTTTAAAAAGCTCACAATCCATAAGGTTACAGGTTCTATTTCCCAAACTCAAAGGATATGTACACTGTAAAAACAAGTTAAGTTTAATTGTAAGCTGCTGGCATTAAATACCTACATATATATAATATGCAACAAATCTTGAATGTATGCTATCAGCTTAAGAATAAAATGTACAATTGAACTATATCTGATCTTGCAGCTCTGTGACCTGTATTAAAGGGTATCTTATTAAAGGGTATCTTGTATAAAAAATGTAAAAGTATACATTAAGATATGGCAAGATTTTAAATCTGAGTTGTAGATTCTGAGAAATTATAATTTGTAATCGAAGCATGTACAGGGAAAGGCCTGTCACCCCAGAAGCAGAAATTACAATATGTTCCCCACTTTTGACCTCTTACAAGGATCACTGGCTGCTTGTCATCACACTTTCTGCAACAATTAAGAGAATCAGCAGAGAAAAGAAGTCAGAGGGGGAGATGTGTAAGCAGATCAGGGTCTATGGTGAGGCTGTGCAGAACCTAAAAGTGTCGCAGACACTACAAGAAGGCAATGAGTAAGGAAAGTGGGGGCAGTTAGGAGCAATCACTAAACATTAAAATTTTAATGACAAAGCAAGCACAGATAAATATGTGAGTACCACCACTTTTACTACAAATTTCCTATTTCCTAGATAGTGGCATGTTTAGAGAAACATTCTTACTGAACTGAAAAGCAGCAGCACGAAATATAAATAATATAAACAAATGTGTATAACAGATAATGTTCTCAAGCAAGTATGAAGGTAAATTAACAATATTTCAATTGGTTTTAGTTATCTTTAAAGGATAACTATACTCAAAATAAAATTTAACTATTTAAAAATGGAAAGTACCTGGGACAGGGAGGTTGGATTTTGATTATTCCCACCTCACAATATTTTCATTGTGGAGCTACTGCACTAACAGTTCATTTGCCAGGTTAGTCCTGAACTTTTCCTGTATTAAAGATAGTGCTGAAGCCAGGAGGAAGACTGTTTTTTGGGGGGCTGGTGCTCCTCACAGAAACAATATTGGGAGGTAGGAATTACCAATCCTGTATCCCTGTCCCAAGCAATTTTCATTTTAACTGTATTTTTTAAAAAAAACTTACACGCTATAGTTATCCTTTAAGAAAAACTTATTTTTTAAATAAGAGGAGTAGTATGCTAGAAATTACTGTTGTGAATAAATTAATTAAGGATTTTAGGCTGACATCATTGCTTAATAAACAGTGTAACTCAACCCTGCAAAAAGTAATGAAACTTTGAAGATTTGCCAAAAGCAACAAAACTGGTCTCAATTTCATTCTGAAAACCAAGAAATATAATCATTGTACATTGTCAGCTGGTTCACCATCATTTATACATGAGACATTTTTGTTTCAAAGAATAATAAAATGTAGTTGGCAAAATGTATGCATAGTAACACCTTTATACACTGTTAGGCTACAGGTGGGGAGGTTGTAAAATACACTTGAACAGCATGTCATTTTTTTCTATAAAGGATGCATATAATAGTCACACAAACAGAAGAAATGAAATAATACATTGATTTCTTTCAATTCATTAGTTTAATTGGTTCACTTGTATTAATGGCCTAAGCAATGAAAGTGTGGATTAAATCACGGGTTAATGTTTAACATTTATCTTTCTGTACTATTCTGTTTTCTTCCATTTCAAAGGTAACTAAACTGCTTTTATAAAAAGCAATAATACCTCCAAAAGGAAGTCGGATGAAAGTATTATCAGTGAGTGTTAAAGATAATAGGAGTAGTATGCTAGAAACTCGTGTTGTGTTTATTTTGTAAAAAGTTAACATTTTAAGAATTGAATGATTGAAGGGTATTCAACAGATTATCTACTCACTGTCTGCTTTGCCTATATTATTGTATTGTACATTATTATATTCACAAATGCTCAGATATTATCTTTACAGGGGTTTGAGTAATCATTAGTGAGGTTTTCAGAAATGTTTAAAGGGAATCTCCACCCCTCCCCCAAATCAGCTTTGGCACTTGTAATAACCTTGACCTCGCTAGGTCTATTTCTCAAAATTCCCCAAATGCTGAGTTTCAGCCAAAAGTGGCTGCCAGTCCGGCCCCTTCTGCTGCTTCCTCAGTTGGAAAAAGCAGCAGAATCCGTGAACTGGTAAGTAAGGTTACATTAGGAATTTGTGGAAATAGACCCAGGGAAGTCTAGGTTATGGCTCAGTACAAGTGCAATAGGCGATTTTTACTGCATAAAAATGTGTGTACTGAGCAACAACAGGAGGGAGGGGGAAGGGGAACACCACTGGGAAAACTCTAGGAGCAACAGATAGACACCAGAGAAAGGCTCCTACTTCAGATTCCTGGACTGTATTGTGGTCATGCAGGAGAACCATTTGCAGGAGAAGAGAAAGGTAAGAGTCATTCAACACTACACAGTGGGCTCAGCATTGGGGCAAATTTCAGTTGGGGGTGGAAATGCCCTTTAATGTAGTAAGAACAATCATACAATTAAGCACAATAGTCACATGCCTTGGGGTGTGGTTTAGGGTTTGGTCTGGGTTTTTTGTTGCCAGTCTTTTTGTGCTAATAGGCTTCTGAAATGCAAATCTGCCACTGAGGAAGAATGAAAAAATTACCCACTAGAAGGAAGATAAACCCTCAAACTGATTCCATCACAGTGCCAGTACTGCATCTGCCTGTGTCAGGAGCTCTACCATTGCTTATCTCAAGGTTTGTGATGGATTAGCAGCTTCAAGGTTTTGAGTGGAATTCACAATTGACTGTGTACAGTGCAAATGTTCCGTGCACAGAACAAACTGTACCATTATACTTTATCCTCTATTAAAGGGCCACTGTGGTCTCAAACATGGTTAAATAAAAGCCTTTCCTTTAAAAGTCTTTCCTTTAAAATAAGCATTGAATCCCATCTCTGGCTGCAGCCTGTGGGAAATTATTTTGCAAATAGGTTAAAATGTATTGCTTCCAGTAGCTTGAGTGACATCACATGACCCTCTGATCCTCCCCTGTCCCAGGAGGCAGAGCATGCTCATTTAAAGGGCATGTCCACCCTTAAAACAAAAATTTGGTCAATAACCCCAACTTAGATATTTTGCACTTTATTACCTGCATTACAAACCAGATATTTAAGGATAATTATTGTCCCCATTCTGGCAGAGTAAGCTTGTGCCTCCCTCCATGCAGTCAACCAATGATTGACTGCTGTTTCACTTGCTGCCTTCTCTGCCCATGCTTAAACTTAAAAAAAGCTAATTCAGCAGAGGGAGGAGGCAGATATCTTTGTCAGAAAGGAATATAACTTATCATTAAATATCTTGTTACAAATGCATGTAATATACTGGGGAAAATAGCATTTGGAGTTTTTTGTTTTAAGAGTGGACATGCCCTTAATGCTAGGAAAGACAGGAAGTACTGTACCTGCACAGACTTTTAAAACAAATTGACAGATGCAAGGTCTCAAGTGTTCTAAACTTTTTCAGCAACATAACTTATTAAATTTTTTTCCTAGAAATGTGATCTGTGGGTTCAGTTACGATGGAAGGGCTTTTCTTTAACCCTATCTTATTTGGAGACCACAGTTGCCCTTTAAATAGAAAGTAAATAAAATAGAATATACCTATAAAACTGCTCAGCACATTTAGATTAATTAAGGTAATGCACTTTTTTAACCCTCTAATCTTATCATAAATAGAAATGTATTTCATCAGAACCTCTGTCCTAATTTTCCTAGATACCTCTGGACTGCATTACATGCAGTTACATATTAGTCATGCCCAAATGAGAATCAGTGTAATCTTTTATAAATGTATGTATTTAAGGTTGTATTAATAAACCTGCGGTATTGGAAAGGTCCAATACCATGGGCTTATACCAGCCAGTAACCAGTGGCCATTAAGTACTGATCATTATGTATGTTTGGGTGATATATTGACTGCGGTGCAAAAAAAGGATGCATTGTAAACTACCAATAGTTAATGGTAGTTTTCAATGCTGGTAAAGGTGCAGTATCGCAAACATGTAATAACACGCTTTTATAAATTCAGCTCTTATTTTCTTATATAGCACTGGACATATTACGCCACACTCATTAGAACATAATTAATTTATACCTTCACATCAGGACCTGCACTAAAAAACTTACTATCTAAGCACATTTTCTCACACACATAACCTACAGAATAATGCCTTTATAATGGAGGAGAAAAATAAAGTGCCTAGAGGAAACCCATAGAAAATGGGCACGTCCTCAATTGATATTAAACACTAAGCCCCTATTTTAATGAAAACATGATGGGGGATACAGTACCTTGCAAACCATTAAACAAAATACAACGTGGTTTAATCTCATATTTACTAAATACTTGTTTCTAACAAGTGTTTTATATTATATATATATATATATATATTCTTAACCTTTAAAACTTTATTTATGTAAATTGAATTTATCTGTTTAATGGCTTGCACTTATCCCCTTGTTTACATACTCTGCATTTATAATGTACAGTGCTGCATACCCAAGTGGCGCTATATAAATTTGTCAAAATTCATATTCACTGCGGAACCAAACAGGGCAGTTTTGTTCAAATTTTACATTTTATCATTACTCTATAAGACAAGCATTGTTTAGTGTAAAAATCCCTGATCCTACCTTCTCTTTCAATCCAAAAAAAAATACTGACCCAAATAGAAATAGCAAGCATTAGTACAAAGAAAAATTAAAGGGTTAAAGAAGCACAAAGATTTAAGATTATCATTTGAATAATATGTCACACATTTAACAAGAGTCACAATCGCTGGCTTCTAGACAATTTTATATAGCGATTGCATCGCAAGCTGGTGATATATACTAGGTTGCGCTGGCTGCCCTATTGTCTTTTGCAATACCTGCATAGCCAGCGCTAAGAAGGACTTATAGTTACGCTAACCAATATTAAATCCATTAGTGGATAAATGAGCCTGTAGGTGTTTTTTCTTGTTTTAAATAGAGGAATAAAAAATCAAAAAAGAAAGAAAAAAAACACATTAGTATCTTACAAGCAAACACAGTTAAAAAAATATTTTTAAAAGTGTAACTAGAATTTCAAGCACTAGCAAAAGAAGGAAGGTTTAATGTCCAAATCCACTTCTTCATGTTTTTAATGTTTTATGTTGATGTTTTGTAAATTAAAACATCTTCCCTTTTTTTGATGGAAAACGTAATTTTTTTTTTGTTTCAGTAACACTTTAATAATTAAAGTTTTAAGTCTAGAATATAATAATTTAAATGTGAATGAAAGTTAAAAGAAAGAATTTAGAGAAGATAATGAAAAAATGTGTCCCTAAAAATATGAAAAAAAGCCTATCCCAATTACTTAAATAGAAGGCATAAAGACATGAAGAGGATATAAGGCTTAAAAATATTAATACTTTATTATTACAATGTTAAAACCTGTAAATCCATCAAAAGTCATATAAATATCCTATCAAAAAACACCCCCTCAGATCCCCAGCTGGATTAACAGTAAATAAGTAAAGGAAGTCCTACGATACTTATCAGTCCTGTTGTCAAGTCACAGAAGTCCGTGCACGGTTATCAGAACATAACAAGGTAAAGTATTAAGGCTACAGAATTACGAGTATCTAACAGCATGGCGGGATATCTGGAGGGGGTGATTAGCACCCCAAACACGTTTCGCACATCTGCTTTTTCAATGGCGCTAAAGGACTGCTTAAACAGGTGCTGCT
Organism: Hymenochirus boettgeri; assembly: GCA_019447015.1. Taxonomy (NCBI): domain Eukaryota; kingdom Metazoa; phylum Chordata; class Amphibia; order Anura; family Pipidae; genus Hymenochirus; species Hymenochirus boettgeri. Next base: position 184,421,602 of record CM033474.1, on the reverse strand, counting down.
ATTTAAAGGCCAGATCACCAATCGGCGTCTGCCTCAGTCACATGTCCGGTTACGTCACTGGTGTCAAGTCTCGTGATCTCATGGAATCAACAGTCCGTCACATAGTAACATAGTAAACAAAAATGTATCACAATAGAAATATCAAATCCCACAAACACATGCTACGAAGATCGGTTGGGGGATACAAAATATACCCAATGTAAATGTAATATTGCAGTATAGACATATCGGCATATTTGTCCACAGCAAAAACAATAGGTTTAAACTATGAACAGTGTTTTTATTCAATCGGCAGAGTGGTGTCTGATTCTTATACATCAGATACCACACTTACGACAAAACTATGAACAGTGGAAACAATAAATATATGTTTTAGTTTTGTCGTAAGTGTGGCGTCTGATGTATAAGAATCAGACACCACTCTGCCGATTGAATAAGAACACTGTACTTCCTGTTTTCCCCAGCATTAAAGGACAACTAAAGCCACAAAACAACACTAAACCAGAAGGCAGAACACCTTGATATAAAACTAATAATCTGTGTCTTACCTCTCATTGTGATACGGGCACTGGGATATTTACCTAAATAACATATGGTTTGTGCTTTACTTCACAGCATTCTAACTGTGTGATACTAGGTCAACGACCATTATGTTCTGCACATGCTCAGTCCTTAGCTATGGCAGAAACTTGTTACAGTTGGTCACTCCCATTAATAATCTCTAGCCAATTCTTTTACAGGACAGATAAAGCAAGAAAGCAAGTGACTGAGGTCAGGAGGTGTGGTCTGACACTGCACATACACACAGATACTTCATCCAGTTCTTAACAGGCTTTGATTTACTTTAACAGAGTTTACTTAAGTGGCATTTTATAGTTTATTGGTGTTTTTAGGGGGGTTGTTTTCAGATTCCGGAGTATAAAAATTGGGTTTAGTTCTCCTTTAAAGGAAAACTCCACCCTCATAATGACATCTTTTAGAAAGAATGGCTTCTTTAAAATATGTTGATATATCATACTTTGTCCTATGAATTCATTACTGTATGCCTGCTATGCTTCTGGATGCCTCGTGGAAACTGAGCAATTTAGAAACCTGTATTGAGCCTGCATTGAGCCTGGGCATGCTCACAAGAGGCAGACAGGGGATTAACATCTGTCAAATCCATAACTGACAGTTGCTAACTGGAAGAACCAGGAAGCAGAAACAGGGGAAACAGGACATGGTGCAGGATTTCAGGTTAGAATTATATATTTCAGATTTCAAACTATTACCGTTTTAGGGGGTGATTTACCTGTCATTTTAGGGTTGGACTTGCCCTTTAAGTCTTAACTAAGCATGCTTTTCCCCCAGGGCGGAGGGGCGGGGCAGAGATAAGGGGATGTCACTTAACCAGGAAATTTGAACATTCACCCCAATATTATTTCTCACAGGCTGCAGACAGAAATGTGATCTAGGGCTCATTTTAAAAGAAAGACTGCAGGCTTTCATTTAATTCTTATAGCAAAAGAAAGCATAGGGGAGCACACTACAATGGTGAATCCACATTTTTTATTGTGAAAACAACTTCCTCAGGTAGGGACAGGGTGTCCGGAAACGTTGTAGTTGTTTTCAAAATAAAAAATTTGGATTCACCATTGTAGTGTGCTCCCCTATGCTTTCTTTTGCTATAAGAATTATCTGGTCCTAGGAGTGGAGGGCAGGGGGACTGCACCTACGGATTTGTCTGGCTAGAAGCCAACAGCAGTGTGATGGAGTGTTGCCTGGGCTGCATTGAGGCTTTCATTCGACTTACTTGTCTGGAGACCCCAGTTGCCCTTTATTCATAGACTAAACCATTAATTAAGGGAACTTGTTTCTGAAATGCGACAGACCACGAACCTCACATTCTGTTTTTAAAATGAATGAATAAAAGTTTTTTTTAAAAATAGAACATTTGGACTCCAATGTATCAAGCGGTGCGCCTAGAAGAGAAGCATATTGATTGACCGAGACTACTGTATGTCATACCTTATCATGGGTACAGCAGACATGGTTTATTTAAAGGGACACTAAACTGTATTTTCTTAAGTACATTGCATCTGTATCTATTATTCACAGGGAGGCAAGAACGCTTATTCCCACCTTCCTGTGAATAATAGAAAACCCGAAGGGCCGGTGAAAGACTTACTTTTTGGTGATTCACTCCTTCTCAGCTGACAGGTGCGCTGTTCTGATCGCGCGCCTATCTTTTGTATTGGTGCGCATGAGCTGATGATAGGCGCTCGGCCGAGAGTGCTCGCCTGTCATCTGAGAAGGAGCTGCAAGTGGAGTGCCGGTAAGTAAAGGGCATGTCCACCCCCAGAACTAAAATTTAACCCACTGCTGGCCCCAATGTGTAGTGTTAAAAATTCCTTACCTATCCAAAGTCCAGGAAAATAAGAGTAGGAGCCTTCCTGTGTGTAAAAAATATCTGCCTCCCCCCTGTCCTTCTGTAGAACTTTGGCATGCGCAGGGGAGCCCTCTCCCACCCTCCCTCTGGATCCCTCCATGCTACAGTGAGTGAGCTACACTACAGAAAATTATTTATTTTCAGGTGGACATACAATTAAAGTGTTGCAGGGTTCCCCGGTGTTATATTATTTACAGGGACGTGGGAGTAAGCATTCTCATCTCCCTGTGAATAATAGATACAGATTTCATGTACTTAACAAAGTATATGAAATCTGTTTTAGTGTTCCTTAAATTCTTTAGATCATCTTTAACCTTTTGTTCTCCTAAAAAAAAAAAAAAAGATTTAAGCAGACTTCTGCATATTTCCCCCAGCCAGTGGTTGTTACAAATATGATGCAATTCACTCCAAAAAAAGGCTGAATTCCGTACTTTTGGATGAGCAAACATCTTGCAATGGTTAGTGACACCAAATGCTCTAGTGGAAGTTCGTAGTGACAAGAGAAGGTCTTACGGGTTCTGCTTTTGTCACATGCTGTATCCTGTGTTTTCACACACTTGATAACAAATATGTTACAGTAAATGCAGAACCTTTGTAAACATTTCTTAAATTTCAAATGTAAGCGTAATATAAGTAAGGCATAAAAGTGTAAAGTGATAAATAGCATGCATTTCTACTTTCTGTTTTATAGAATCTCTAATAAGGAACATACAGGGTATTCAATAAAATTTCTTATAGGGGAACTGTGGTCTCTAGACAAGTTTTTAAAGGAATGGCCGGTTTCCTACCTTTAAAATAAGCCATCAATCACCTTTCTACGTGCTTCACAGCCAAAGATTTAAAGATATTACTTACTAGAAAGTTAATGGGTGGGAGAATGACATGTGACATCCCAAAGGCTTCCCCCCTTACATTGGCAGCGGCAGAGCACAGCCTCAGACTTCACAGTGTGTGAGGGAAGCAGGAAGTCCCTCCCCCTCCCTGCTGTCCGAAGATCCCCACAGAGAAGGTAAGGGAATCTACAGCCCTATTCTTCCACTGTGTGAAAACAGCCTTTTCAGGCAGAGTTCTCACTCTGCCTGAAAAGGAGGCTGTTTTCACATAGTTTTCTGAATGGGGGTGTGTGTGTTATGGGTCTGAGTGGGGTGGGGCCATGGACCCGTAAGTGGGCGGCGCTATGACACCTGCGAGTTGGCGGGGTTATGATACCTGCGAGTGGCCGGAGCCACGGCACCCGCAGGTAGGCGGGGCCAAGTGGGGCTGTAAATGAAAGTGTCATGGAGGTGCTGCAAGGGGGGCTGTAAGGGAAGGGGCCAAGGGGGGCCTGCAAGGGGAGGGGCCAGGGAGCTTGCAAGAGGAGTGGGGCTGCAAGGGGAGGAGATAACACAGGGAAGAGTGACTATCACATGGTCTCAGAGCAGGAAGCAGGAAGTGCAGGGGATCTGGTGATGCTGCTGCCATATCGCACACAATAATGTAAATATCTTTAAAACTATGCAAAAAAACCCAATGAAATAAATTTCAAAAATACTCAGGAAAGCAATTCCTATCAATTTACCTAAAGTCATTTTTGGACCACAGTTCCCCTGTATCATTAAAAATTGTGCTAATTTTGCCTGTACCAATCAGCTTTCAAATATTAAATAATATCTGATTTGTTGGGGCACAATTATCACCATTTTTAACTTTAAGAACTTTTATTGAATAACCCTGATAGTCTTCTGTGTAATTTCCATGTATCCATGGTTGCTCTTTACGAAATGCCATACCTTTTAGGAAGCTTTAACAGCATTTCACAATCTAAAAGCAAAACCAGAAAGCCAGCTACAGACTTCGGCTTTATTAAGCCATCATCAGTGTTACGTAGGATTTATAAGGCTAAGTGCAATAGCAGAACAGCAAGCCCTTAGAGGGTCAGATGTGCAGGACCATGTGACTAAACAGAATAAAAGGAAGTTTCCCTTTACTAATAACCAGTTTTATCTACCACCTATCTGATACCAAGAACAGATCGAAAGAAATTATATGAAAATGATTAATGTCCACATCAAATTAATGGATATAAGTAATGGCTAAATCTAATCAAACAAACATCATCAAAATATGAGAACCATAAAATTCATGACAAAAACAAACCAGAGGCAAAAGTAAAATAAACAAAGGTGACACAGTGTCATTAAAGGGGAACTGTAAATTGATAGGAATTGCTCCCCTGAGAATTTTTGCAATTTCCATTGTTTATTTTGCATAGTTTTGAAGATATTTACATTTTTGTTTGTGATATGGCAGCAGCATCACCAGGTCCCCTGCACTTCCTGCTTCCTGCTCTGAAACTGTCAGGCAAGCTCGCCCGTGTCTCCTCCCCCCCCTTTGCAGCCCCCCTGGTCCCTCCCAATCATGGACTCCATGGTCCCTCCAGTTGCAGGCCCCCCATGGCCCATTCTTACAGCCCCATGTGGCCCCGCCCACTTGCAGGTGTCATGGGTTACTCAGACCCCCCCCCTACAGAAAACTCTGTGGAATCAGCCTTTCCAGGCAGAGTGAGAACTCTGCCTGAAAAGGCTGTTCTCACACATCAGAGATAAGGAGGGACTTCCTGTCTCCCTCATACACTGAGGGAGTCTGAGGCTGTGCTCGTCGGCATGTCACGTGTCAGCCTCCCACCCATTAACTTTCTGGTCAGTCATTTCTTTATATCTTGGACTGTGGAGCACGTAGAGAGATGGTTGATGGCTCATTTTAAATGTAGAAAGCTGGCCTTTCATTTAAACTTAACTTGTTTGGAGACCACAGTTCCCCTTTAACCTCTCTTGCTCTGTTTGTGCCATAAAATGGTCATTATAATATATAAGGCTATGGACTTTCAATGGGAGGTGCAGTGGATATATATCTTATAAAAACCTCTTGGCTACATAGCTAAGTGGTGTTTATAAGAATATATCCCACTGCACCTCCCCATGACAGCCTGTCACCATTAACAGTGATATTCCAATAATTTCAATGTAAAAACGTCACCAGGGGGGCAGCACGGGAGGCCAAACCGTTCCTATGACTCATTGGAAATGCGGGTCTCCTGAGCTGCACTAACACAGATTCATGATGCACACGGGTAGTTAAACTGACGAAAAAGGAGAATAAATGCCAGTGCTGCTTGAAGGGATTTTTACTGTTCAAGTCTGTGCCCTGGTTTACATTTTTACGTGGACTTCTGGAATACTTTGTTGTTAATAGTGATATTATTGTTTAAAGGAAGTTCAGTGCAAATGCATATGCTTTTCAGAAAAAAAGCAGTATTTTTTCATCCCAATGACCTTAAAGGGCATCTATAGTGGGAAAATGAACTTTTTTTTCTTTCTTCCATGTGTTCTGTAATTTCCCACAACCCCCAGAGTGTCTTCACTTTTTTCAGATTCACTCTCTGTCCTGAGATACACCAGTTAGAAGAATACGTGATTGCATTACTCAACTCCTACTTGGACAGTCAATCAAATCGGTGGGAGTGATCCCCCCTCCCTGCTCTGTAATAAACATAGAGATAAGAGCATTAGCAGGGGGAGAGGTAGCTTTGATGGCAGATATAAGGCTCACTTGACCCTCCTTCTTAATAGCTTTCACTGATTGATGATGGTCACAAAGTGAGAGATCGTAAACTGTACTGATCTCCTTCTTCTGTGTCTCCTGGACACTTGCTTTCTATTGTGTTTTTCAAGATGCTGAACCTTTAACTCCTACTGCACATATAAGCTTGTTGGTTGCCGGAGTTATGGAGGAGGTAACAGAGGGGAGGGGAAGGGGGGGAGTGCTGCCCACAGATCTGACACCATGGTTAAACAGAGTCACTGACAGAGATAGGATTAAGCAGCAAAGACAGATACATGAATTAAACTTTGAGGAAGTGTGTTTTTTCACTAAGAGCCCTTTTTTCCAATTCGATTTGTTCGTGTAATAATAACTGCAACCGAAATACTGACTTACTGTTTACAGGACCCCTAAGATACTGTCATGTCTTGCTCTTGACCTAGCGCCTGGGTTGATTCAGTTGCTCAGTAGAGATCTGAGCATCTTTGACCCATCTAACAGCCAATCAGTAGAAATACTGTTAGGAACATTCCAAGGATGTGGGCATCCTGGGAAGAAGAAGGACTGTTACAGAACCTAAAATGTCAGCTCACTAATGTCAACAGCAGGGAACATCAAGGGGTATGAAATCAACTGATTTTTCAAAATGGGAGAGAATATGTAGAACTAAGAAGCATTACACAAACTAACAATTTTGCAAATTGATAATTCCACTGAACATTTATTATAATAAATAATGCACCCCATAACATTGTAATAATGGATATTATGCCTGCCCTAGGCTCACTCTCATGTGGAATTACTTATATTACACTGTCAGGGGCGCATTATCCTTTACATACTTTCCCCTGGCTTCATAGAGTGAATAGTATAATTTTGCATGGTGCTCTAGAAAGAATTAATGGCCTGAATGTATTTATTGCAGGGGCTGACTACAACCATCATGAACTGTAAGTGACAATGTTTTTGTTGCCTTACCATAAATATTGACCTGCATTGATTTATATGCACAATTACACTTATTGCAGAAGGAACAGTAGAGGATTACTGAAGACAAATAATAGCAAAGTAAAGATGCAAAGGGGACATTTCAGGCTATTTTTCTGCTCTTTAAATTGCACTAACCGATTGGGTTAGCAAGACTTTAGCCTTGTTTGCGGCGGCTGCGCAGTACTGGAAGAGACCACTCACACAGCCATCACTAGCCAATTTACCAGATAGCTGGAGGTAAATACTTACATACGGGGTTAGATTTACCCAGAGCTGCGCCTCTCTGGTAATTGGCTGGGGGAGATTTGCCCAGATCGCTTGCGGCTTTAGGGGAATCTCCCCTAAAGTGCATTAAAGTGCAGTTGCCAAAAGTACCTAGTTTCTTGATTTTCACACCGGTCATTTCTAAATTATAGGGAAATTCAGGTCTAATCAGGCTGTATTACTGGTTGGTAACCTTTAGTTTTTCTAAATATGTATATTGAGATGTTGAATGTTTATGATTTTCTTTTAGTGCTCAGATAGAGAAACCTTTACTGATTATATGCCTTTATTTGCCATAAAACTAAACAGACCAACAATAGCATTTTTAACATGTCCTGGGTGAGAAAAATGTCATATTTTCCATTTGTAAGATGTAAGATGTTTTACTAAATTACATGTCCACCTAATAAAGATATTATGTGTTGAGCCCAGGGCTATCTACCTCCACTATGAAATTTTTTTTTATTGCTTCCTGGTATATGGACTATGGAGCATATTTATAAGGTCTGTCAAATTTTTGATGCCATTATTTGCAAAAATGGGACTATAAAAAAGGTGCAAACCAGCACAGAACTCAGAAGTCATCAGAAGAAGAGTGATGATGAAGACAGAAGACTCCGATCAATATTATGGAGAAAATACTGGGAAGATTTTTAGTAAACTAATCAGGCAGCATATTAGGTTAATTAGCCCCATAAACACTACTTCCTCTCTATAGGTCATCTTTATAACCCATGGTATCGGCATACTTTGTACTACTCAAATGTATCTGTGACACCCACAGATGCCCCCTTAGCCAGGGATATTTCATCTTGACCAATTCCCCTTTTGATCTATAAAATGGTGAAATCGATCAAGCCTTTTGATTGGTAATTTGGAAGGAAAAATATTTGGCCAATTCAATCAAAACTGAATCTGTCAAAGCCAAAAGAAAAGAAAAAACCCACAAACCTAAACTGGTATTTTTGAGTTAAAGATGTAGTACAGTTTTCTCAGACACCTGTCCTTCTTCAGATGATTAATAATGCTTAATAATAAAAAGAATTGCTGCGGGATACTAAAAGGCTATGTGTGTCTTCACGTTGAAAGTGATTTTACGAAAGCGGCACCAGATATCGTCATGCACTTTCCTAATGAGAACACTAAGGGTAATTTCTGTGTTGGTTTTTATAAAGATGAGGCTCTTTGTAGGTAATCAGACCCATTTCTTTTTCTAAATACAGACGGGACCATTGTGGTTTGTAGATAGGCACAGAAGAAATACTAGGTATCAGCACATTGCAGCAGATGTGTATATGTCTGTTTTGGAAAATGTACAATATAAGATGCACATCTATTAATATTTAATACACACTCTTTTCACATATTGATTTATCTGGTCTGTAAAACAGCACGTTTTCTTACTCTGATCACCCTTGAACTTTTTTGACTGGGTCAGAGGGTAAGGAAATTGTCCATTTACAGCAAACAGAACTCCTGATCAATCCTTACTTAATCAGCCAATAAGTTCTGGAAAATAATGACCCATCAAAGAGAACTTCTATGTCTATCACAGCAGTCTAAAAGTTATGTAATTAAATAATTAATGAGATGCATTTGTCTTTATCTCATTCCTTAGTAGTAGCTGCTTTGTAGGGTAATTTGACAGTACAACATTAATTTGTATAGTTGTAATTTGAAGGCAAAACATTAATTTGTATATGTTTATAACCCAAGGAAACAGACACATAAATGTCTATGGTTTATTGTAGGCTGTTCGGGGCAGGGATTCTTTCCTAATATAGCAAGGCACTGCTCACTTATTTTATTATAGATATATATGTATTCTCAACCTTTAAAACTTTATATAATTTAATTTATCTGTATAATGGCTTGCACTTATCCCCATTTGTATCTCTGTGGCACTATAATATATATAATAATATATATTATATATAATATTATATTATGCAGAACTGATCAGTAATTTTGGTTACTGAAACAATAATCCATTTTTTTCCCTTTGACTAATTGTGAATTCAGTTTAACCCTTTCACCACCAATTTGTCCCACGGGAGGCAGCCATCTAGCAACGGCTGATGGGCTTGGCGGCTGCTTCCCGATTTGCTGCTGAAAATTTTTTCTCCTATGGGGTGGGTATATGTACCCTCTCCTCATAGCTGGTTTGAGCTCTCGTGAGGTAAAAATTTTTTCAGCGGCAAAATAGAGGAGGAAAGCGTGAGCAACAGCAGTGACCAGTTTTCTCCTGCCAGACACTCCTCTTCTCGAAAATTATCTCGAAAACGCTCATAAGAAAGACCTTTTGTTCTTCCTTTGAGGAGCAGCATGTTTTCAAACGAATTAAGAGTTTCCTCTAGGTTACCACTCTACCAGTGCTCTGAGGCAGACCATAGCCCTATCAGTGAAAGTGGATCCCAGTTCACCAGAGAAATTTCAATTCTTTATGAACAAAATGGAATCAAGCATGTCACCTCAAACCCTACCATCCAGCTACTAAGGTTGGGCTGAAAGATTTGTTCAGACCATGAACAAAGGCTTTGAGGTCCATGCCAAAGGATAGCGGGTCTTTGCAAAAGAATCTATCCAGATTTTTGTTATCCTATCGTAATTCTGTCCATGACCTACCAGCTTTACACCAGCCATGTTATTGCTGGGCCGCAACCTCGGTTGGACTTACTAAAACCGGATCTTAGTAGCCATGTAAGAAACCAACAGTTGAAACAGAGTTGTGATGGGAGGGTGCAACAGAATTTTGTGACAGCTTCAAATTGACCAGCCAGTATTGCCTAGAGACTACAGAGGCCATAACAAATGGATACTAGCAACTGTGACTGCACAAAAGGTCCTTGCAGTTACATTGTAAAAGTGAGAGAAAATTTGGCACCGCTATATCGACCAATTGCACAGTACAGAACTAGACTGTATAGAATATCAGGCTCACGGTGGTAAACTTTCATCCTCCACAGCCTTGGAGTTATCTGCAGCGAAACCGAAGACCACCCAATAAACGGTATTATAATTATATTGTTAATATATGTTGTTTTGTTCTGCAGATACTCCCTTGGAGTTTGAAGGAGGAGGATAACTGTTGTGTATTAGATGAATGCATATTATGTGCAGCCTGCTATGTTGGGGTATACCAACAGGTGTCACTGTTCAATGTTTGAATGTTAAATGTTTTCTATTACTCCTTTTATAATTCATTTGTTCCTGTCTTTGACTCCCTGAATAGAGCTGAAGTGTGGTGTCCTTTTTTTTCCATCTGTAATGAACTTACAGATGGCATGTTCCAAAAATTTCACCACAGGTCAATTTCTCATCAAGTTTCCCTAACGCTCGTTTAAGCCCATGCCCATAAAGGGATAGAGGCGTTTGCCTCACCAAATACTGCGTCATTTGATGCACCCACGTCTCTTTCCATCGTGGATAGGGACTCCAAAAATGTGTCCATATCTTAAAAGGGCATGTAAACTGTGTCAAATCATTTTCCAAAACTAATCACACTGTAAAAATGATTAATTACCAACCAATCATAAATCTACTTTTTGACCTTCCTATGCCTTGTTATTTTTTTATCTCTGGGAGTTTTACTTTTTAAGGGGACAGGACACAGCTAGTCAGTAAAGACTGTCAATCACCCAGCCCCTCCCCTGGCCACTACATGTAGAAATTCTAGATTCTATTAAAGCAAAGCTTATTTCTCTGTCATTGTATGGCTAATTGATTCAGCATCAGGAAAAGGAATAAGCATTATTTGTTGCTTTATGCTCTTTCTGTGCCTGCAATGAACATCCAATCCTGCAGTTAGCTGCTGTCTTTTAGTTAAGTCCCAATGTAGCACTGTACTTAAAGAAATCAGTTGCAAAGCCCCTTCTGACTTCTGATAAGTAGACATGTTAAATTTGCTAAGCTCGCTTTCAGCTCAAAAAAGAGGATGAACAAGTACTGAGAAATTATTTAGTGGTCCCTGGCATGCAGGCCCTTATAGCCCAGCTGGATCCTGCATTACTTTCTATTGGCATGTATCCTCCACAGTTCAAAGGACCAAACACTGCAGAACGGTTCAGTATAAAATTGCAGAATTTCTATCCTCATTTAAAGGTAGAGTCTCAGCTTGAACAGCTCAGACACTTGTGGGCGCTCTTGAATTTCTCTCCCACAAATCTTATGTAATGATAGATTGATTAGATTATCACCAAAGCACTTTCCTGTACACTGTGTACTGGCAAATAAAGATTATTATTATTATTCAGGCCTGTCTTCCACCACCTTAAAATCTATGGTCAGCACTAAAGCCCATAATCCCGATTTAACCACCAATTCATATATTTGAGGATCTTAAAAGGGGCTTCACTTTCTCAACCACCAGTTCCTAAGTACAGTTTAACATGGAATATAGACTTTCCTAGCCAAGGTAGAATCCTTCCTCTTAGGAACCTAGGCATTAAAGGCCATGTCCAGTCAAAAAATAACTTAGATATAAATGTTCCTCAACCCCCCAACCCCCTTTCACATTATCAATAATTTCCAAATAGCCCCTGAAGTTCCTTACGTTCCTTACCTGACCCGTCCCTTGTCGCTCCTCCTCTGCGACTGACAGCCACTCCAATTCCTGGTTGCGTCTGTCGATAAAGGCACAGCGGGACATCACACCCAATTGCCTGACAGCCGCGACCAGGAAGAAGAGCGGCTGTCAGCGCAAAAGAGGGTAGCACCTGATGGACTGTGTCAGGCAAGTCCCTTTCAGGGGCATATTTGGAAATTATTTTAATGCGTGTGTGGGTTTGGGGGGGGTGGAGAAAATTTATAGTTATTTTTGACTGGACATGCCCTTAAACTAACATGCACTAGTGTACACTGTGTACTGGCAAATAAGAATTATTATTATTATTCAGGCCTGTCTTCCACCACCTTAAAATCTATGGTTCAGCACTAAAACCCATATCACCTGATTTAACCACCAATTCTATACATTGAGGATCTTAAAGGGGCTTCACTTTCTCAACCACCAGTTCCTAAGTACAGTTTAACATGGAATATAGACATCCTTCTTACTTTCCTAGCCAAGTTAGAATCCTTTCCTCTTAGGAACCTAGGCATTAAGGCCATGTCCAGTCAAAAATAACTTAGCTGTAAATGTTCCTCAACCCCCAAACCCCACTTTCACATTATCAATAATTCCAAATATGCCCCTGAAGTTCCTTACGTTCCTTACCTGACCCAGTCCCTTGTCGCTCCTCCTCTGCGACTGACAGCCACTCCAATTCCTGGTTGCGTCTGTCGGTAAAGGCACAACGAGACATCACACCCAATTGCCTGAGAGCCGCGACCAGGAAGAAGAGGGCCTGGTGGACTGTGTCAGGCAAGTCCCTTCAGGGGCATAGTTGGAAATTATGTATAATGCATAAGTGGGGTTTGGGGGGGGTGGAGAACATTTATAAGTTATTTTTTGACTGGACATCCCTTTAAAACTAACATGCACTAGCCTTTTGCTGCAAGATCAGCGGAACTTGCTCATTTACATCTCGAACCTGGATGTCCTTCACCCCCTGGTGCCCATGTACCTTAAGGGGAGAACCATCCACACACGTTTCCCGGTCCAGTACAGCTTGACCTTCCAAAGACTCGACTGGCCCTTCACCTTCGTATATGGTTGCCACACCTGCAGCTATTTCAGGATCATAGGGGTGACATTACCCAATTATTATTACATCCAGACCTTTTACATCCAAACCTTTAGACCAGCTTGTTCCAAAACCATTAGATGTTAGATATTTTAGGTGTTGTCAATGCTGGGATGGACACTTCAGTATTCTGCCCACACGTTTAAAGGTACAGCTTCCACAAAAGTAGCTTCTAAAGGGATTCCCTTACTTTCCATCCTAGGAGTAGCTAGATGGTCTTCTGACAGGATCTTTGTTAGGCACTACTGGTTTCCTACAGAAACGGGCAGATTGATTTTCATAGGACAATGATCAGGTGTGTGCTATTCTACCCATCAGCACCCACCTTACCCTCCTGTAGAGTTCCTGGGATGTTTAGGACTAGTTGTCTATAGAGTATTTAGCAGTGGATAGGGTTCCATTAACATAAACTGTAATTGCAATCTTACTTACATTCTGTCATAGTCCTGATTGCTTTTATATCACCCAGACATTGGGTTAACATATCTTCTTTTCTTCCAATTAGGACATCCAAGATTTCACAAGCAACAGAACCCACCAGTTTAAATGGACAGTAGGAAATGAGCAATGCTACTGGCTATGTTGTTTCGTTTCAACCACTCATATTGGTTATTTTAACAGTTATACTTGTTTATTTAAAAACTTTGATATTTAATGCTAATGTATAAAGTAAATCTATAAATAATTTCTCACTTTTATGTGCAAAAGGACAGCCACCTTCTTCCCGTGAAAAATATCTGACTTGCTATGAGACCGGTCGACCTCACACAAGCCTATGAAGAGCACGTACAGAGACCCCCCCCCCATAGAAAAAAAAATCTTTTCATGTGCAAACAGGAGGCAGCCGCCAAGCCCATCAGCTGTTGCTAGGTACTGCCCATTCCCAGGACAAATGAAGTTTCAGGGCATAGATTTCTTTGCATGGCAAACTCTTCTATAGACGTTAGTAGATTAGACTTCCAAGTGTTTTCATGCCTTAGATCATGCAATTACATTTTTTTAACAGTGTAACAAATGACCCACCAATAGAACGCATTAAAAAAAAAGGCAATTGAAAAATGTATTTTCTAACAATTTCTAATCAAAGATATACCTTTTTGAATTGCACTGAGGGAAACCAGCACCCAGAGCAAAATGTATCTGATTTACCCTCGCAAGCATGAACATGAAATATGTAAAAGCTATAACTACAGCAAACTCTGCATATAACTGCAGTTAGTTTCATTGTCTAGCCTTTTCCCTCCACCTCCATCCTCTTAGGGAAATACAAAGCAACACTCAAATTTTATTCTTAGTAATATTTGTTCACATAATAGGCACTGTTGCTGTGAAGGTACATAGCTCTGATTTCACAAATGGACAAACAAATCTGATTCTTTGGTCTGTCTGGTTGCTATCGTCAACATTGCTATCGACAACCTCGACAAAAGTGGGAGTTTGTAATTTGGCACTATAGACACACAGGCAGATTGACTGTCATCCACTGACATGGTTTCAGAGCAGGAAGCAGGAAGTGCAGGGCACCTGGTGATACTGCTGCCATATCACACACAAAAATGTAAATATCTCAAAACTATGCAATAAACAATAAACAGGAGAGCAATTTCTGTCAATTTACCTAAAGTAATTTTGGACCATTTTGGACCATAAGTAAAACTAGAAAATGCTGCTCCAAGTCTGTAATCTTTCTATCATTGTGATAGAAGTGGTGTATTGTGATCAATAAAAGTGGAACAAAATAACACAGGTTGGAAGTGCATATGAAGCACCTTGAAATGACAGTATCGCAAAAAAGAGGCAAAATATTTTTGGTAATTTATGACGAGATGTTACGCCTATGGTGTTATTTAATGGGTGCAACGTGAAATGTCGCTAGGAACTGGAAGGGTTAATTATCAATACCACAGCTTTATAAATGGGCCCCTACATCTCCACCTTAAATACAGGAGTCATTATATTATTATATATAGTTACATTATATTTTAATACATAAGGCTATGGACTTTCAATGGGGAGGTGCAGTGGGATATATTCTTATAAAAACCTCTTGGCTACATAGCTAAGTGGTGTTTATAAGAATATATCCCACTGCACCTCCCCATTGACAGCCTGTCACCATTAACAGTGAAGTATTCCAATAATTTCAATGTAAAAACGTACACCAGGGGGAGCAGCACGGGAGGCCAAACACGTTCCTATGACTCATTGGAAATGCGGGTCTCCTGAGCTGCACTGAACACAGATTCATGATGCACACGGGTAGTTAAACTGACGAAAGGGAGAATAAATGCCAGTGCTGCTTGAAGGGATTTTTACTGTTCAAGTCTGTGCCCTGGTTTACATTTTTACGTGGACTTTACTGGAATACTTTGTTGTTAATAGTGATATTATATGTTTAAAGGGGAAGTTCAGTGCAAATGCATATGCTTTTCAGAAAAAAAGAGCAGTATTTTTTCATCCCAATGACCTTAAAGGGCATCTATAGTGGGAAAATGAACTTTTTTTTCTTTCTTTCCATGTGTTCTGTAATTTCCCACAACCCCCAGAGTGTCTTCACTTTTTTCAGATTCACTCTCTGTCCTGAGATACACCAGTTAGAAGAATACGTGATTGCATTACTCAACTCCTACTTGGACAGTCAATCAAATCGGTGTGAGTGATCCCCCCTCCCTGCTCTGTAATAAACATAGAGATAAGAGCATTAGCAGGGGGAGAGAGGTAGCTTTGATGGCAGATATAAGGCTGCACTTGACCCTCCTTCTTAATAGCTTTCACTGATTGATGATGGTTCACAAAGTGAGAGATCGTAAACTGTACTGATCTCCTTCTTCTGTGTCTCCTGGACAGCTTGCTTTCTATTGTGTTTTTCAAGATGCTGAACCTTTAACTCCTACTGCACATGATAAGCTTGTTGGTTAGCCGGAGTTATGGAGGAGGTAACAGAGGGGAGGGGGAAGGGGGGGAGTGCTGCCCACAGATCTGACACCATGGTTAAACAGAGTCACTGACAGAGATAGGATTAAGGCAGCACAGAGTACATGAATTAAACTTTGCAAAGGCGCAATGTGTTTTTTTCACTATAGATGCCCTTTAATTTGCCAATTCAGCATTTTGTCTGTGTATAAATAACTGCAACCGAAATACTGACTTACTGTTTACAGGACCCCTAGTAGATACTGTCATGGTCTTGCTCTTGACCTAGCGCCTGGGTTGATTCAGTTGCTCAGTAGAGATCTGAGCATCTTTGACCCATCTAACAGCCAATCAGTAGAAATTACTGTTAGGAACATTCCAAGGATGTGGTGCATCCTGGGAAGAAGAAGGACTGTTACAGAACCTAAAATGTCAGCTCACTAATGTCAACAGCAGGGAACATCAAGGGGTATGAAATCAACTGATTTTTCAAAATGGGAGAGAATATGTAGAATAACTAAGAAGGCATTACACAAACTAACAATTTTGCAAATATTGATAATTTCCACTGAACATTATGTATTATAATAAATAATGCACCCCATAACATTGTAATATATGGATATTATGCCTGCCCTAGGAACTCCTCATTGGTGGAATATACTTATATTACACTGTCAGGGGCGCATTATCCTTTACATACTTTCCCCTGGCTTCATAGAGTGAATAGTATAATTTTGCATGGTGCTCTAGAAAGAATTAATGGTCCTGAATGTATTTATTGCAGGGGCTGACTACAACCATCATGAACTGTAAGTGACAATGTTTTGTTGCCTTACCATAAATATTGACCTGCATTGATTTATATGCAGCAATTAACACTTATTGCAGAAGGACAAGTAGAGGATTACTGAAGACAAATAATAGCAAAGTAAAGATGCAAAGGGGGACATTTTCAGGCTTATTTTTCTGCTCTTTAAATTGCACTAACCGATTGGGTTAGCAAGACTTTTAGCCTTGGTTTGCGGCGGCTGCGCGAGTACTGGAAGAGACACTCACACAGCCATCACTAGCCAATTTACCAGATAGCTGGAGGTAAATACTTACATACGGGGTTAGATTTACCCAGAGCTGCGCAGCCTCTGGTAATTGGCTGTGGGAGATTTGCCCAGATCGCTTGCGGCTTTAGGGGAATCTCCCCTAAAGTGCATTAAAGTGCAGTTGCCAAAAGTACCTAGTTTCTTGATTTTCACACCGGTACATTTCTAAATTATAGGGAAATTCAGGTCTAATCAGGCTGTATTACTGGTTGGTAACCTTTAGTTTTTCTAAATATGTATATTGAGATGTTGAATGTTTATGATTTTCTTTTAGTGCTCAGATAGAGAAACCTTTACTGATTATATGCCTTTATTTGCCATAAAACTAAACAGACCAACAATAGCATTTTTAACATGTCCTGGGTGAGAAAAATGTCATAATTTTCCATTTGTAAGATGTAAGATGTTTTACTAAAATTACATGTCCACCTAATAAAGATATTATGTGTTGAGCCCAGGGCTATCTACCTCCACTATGAAATGTTTATTTTTATTGCTTCCTGGTATATGGACTATGGAGCATATTTATAAAGGTCTGTCAAATTTTTGATGCCATTATTTGCAAAAATGGGACTATAAAAAAAGGTGCAAACCAGCACAGAACTCAGAAGTCATCAGAAGAAGAGTGATGATGAAGACAGAAGACTCCGGGATCAATATTATTGAGAAAATACTGGGAAGATTTTTAGTAAACTAATCAGGCAGCATATTAGGTTAATTAGCCCCATAAACACTACTTCCTCTCTATAGGTCATCTTTATTAACCCATGGTATCGGCATACTTTGTACTACTCAAATGTATCTGTGACACCCACAGATGCCCCCATTAGCCAGGGATATTTCATCTTGACCAATTCCCCTTTTGATCTATAAAATGGTGAAATCGATCAAGCCTTTTGATTGGTAATTTGGAAGGAAAAATATTTGGCCAATTCAATCAAAACTGAATCTGTCAAAGCCAAAAGAAAAGAAAAAACCCACAAACCTTAACTGGTATTTTTGAGTTAAAGATGTAGTACAGTTTTCTCAGACACCTTGTCCTTCTTCAGATGATATAATAATGCTATAATAATAAAAAGAATTGCTGCGGGATACTAAAAGGCTATGTGTGTCTTCACGTTGAAAGTGATTTTACGAAAGCGGCACCAGATATCGTCATGCACTTTCCTAATGAGAACACTAAGGGTAATTTCTGTGTTGTGTTTTATAAAGATGAGGCTCTTTGTAGGTAAATCAGACCCATTTCTTTTTCTAAATACAGACGGGACCATTGTGGTTTGTAGATAGGCACAGAAGAAATACTAGGTATCAGCACATTGCAGCAGATGTGTATATGTCTGTTTTGGAAAATGTACAATATAAGATGCACATCTATTAATATTTAATACACACTCTTTTTCACATATTGATTTATCTGGTCTGTAAAACAGCACGTTTTCTTACTCTGATCACCCTTGAACTTTTTTGACTGGGTCAGAGGGTAAGGAAATTGTCCATTTACAGCAAACAGAACTCCTGATCAATCCTTACTTAATCAGCCAATAAGTTCTGGAAAATAATGACCCATCAAAGAGCACTTCTATGTCTATCACAGCAGTCTAAAAGTTATGTAATTAAATAATTAATGAGATGCATTTGTCTTTATCTCATTCCTTAGTAGTAGCTGCTTTGTAGGGTAATTTGACAGTACAACATTAATTTGTATAGTTGTAATTTGAAGGCAAAACATTAATTTGTATAGTTTATAACCCAAGGAAACAGACACATAAATGTCTATGGTTTAGATTGTAGGCTGTTCGGGGCAGGGATCTCTTTCCTAATATAGCAAGGCACTGCTCACTTATTTTATATATAGATATATATGTATTCTCAACCTTTAAAACTTTATATAAATTTAATTTATCTGTATAATGGCTTGCACTTATCCCCATTTGTATACTCTGTGGCACTATATAAATAATTATATAATAATATAATTATTATATATAATAATTTATATGCAGAACTGATCAGTAATTTTGGTTACTGAAACAATAATCCATTTTTTTCCCTTTGACTAATTGTGAATTCAGTTTAACCCTTTCACCACCAATTTGTCCCACGGGAGGCAGCCATCTAGCAACGGCTGATGGGCTTGGCGGCTGCTTCCCGATTTGCTGCTGAAAATATTTTTTCTCCTATGGGGTGGGTATATGTACCCTCTCCTCATAGGCTGGTTTGAGCTCTCGTGAGGTAAAAATTTTTTCAGCGGCAAAATAGAGGAGGAAAGCGTGAGCAACAGGCAGTGACCAGTTTTCTCCTGCCAGACACTCCTCTTCTCGAAAATTATCTCAGAAAACGCTCATAAGAAAGACCTTTTGTTCTTCCTTTGAGGAGCAGCATGTTTTCAAACGAATTAAGAGTTTCCTCTAGGTTACCACTCTACCAGTGGCTCTGAGGCAGACCATAGCCCTATCAGTGAAAGTGGATCCCAGTTCACATCAGAGAAATTTCAATTCTTTATGAAACAAAATGGAATCAAGCATGTCACCTCAAACCCATACCATCCAGCTACTAATGGTTGGGCTGAAAGATTTGTTCAGACCATGAAACAGGCTTTGAGGTCCATGCCAAAGGATAGCGGGTCTTTGCAAAAGAATCTATCCAGATTTTTGTTATCCTATCGTAATTCTGTCCATGACACTACCAGCTTTACACCAGCCATGTTATTGCTGGGCCGCAACCTCGGTTGGACTTACTAAAACCGGATCTTAGTAGCCATGTAAGAAACCAACAGTTGAAACAGAGTTGTGATGGGAGGGTGCAACAGAATTTTGTGACAGCTTCAAATTGACCAGCCAGTATTGCCTAGAGACTACAGAGGCCATAACAAATGGATACTAGCAACTGTGACTGCACAAAAAGGTCCTTGCAGTTACATTGTAAAAGTGAGAGAAAATTTTGGCACCGCTATATCGACCAATTGCACAGTACAGAACTAGACTGTATAGAATATCAGGCTCACGGTGGTAAACTTTCATCCTCCACAGCCTTGGAGTTATCTGCAGCGAAACCGAAGACCACCCAATAAACTGGATTTATAATTATATTGTTAATATATGTTGTTTTGTTCTGCAGATACTCCCTTAGGAGTTTGAAGGAGGAGGATAACTGTTGTGTATTAGATGAATGCATATTATGTGCAGCCTGCTATGTTGGGGTATACCAACAGGTGTCACTGTTCAATGTTCTGAATGTTAAATGTTTTCTATTACTCCTTTTATAATTCATTTGTTCCTGTCTTTGACTCCCTGAATAGAGCTGAAGTGTGGTGTCCTTTTTTTTCCATCTGTAATGAACTTACAGATGGCATGTTCCAAAAATTTCACCACAGGTCAATTTCTCATCAAGTTTCCCTAACGCTCGTTTAAGCCCATGCCCATAAAGGGATAGAGGCGTTTGCCTCACCAAATACTGCGTCATTTGATGCACCCACGTCTCTTTCCATCGTGGATAGGGACTCCAAAAATGTGTCCATATCTTAAAAGGGCATGTAAACTGTGTCAAATCATTTTCCAACTAATCACACTGTAAAAATGATTAATTACCACCAATCATAAATCTACTTTTTGACCTTCCTATGCCTTGTTATTTTTTTTATCTCTGGGAGTTTTACTTTTTAAAGGGGACAGGACACAGCTAGTCAGTAAAGAACTGTCAATCACCCAGCCCCTCCCCCTGGCACACTACATGTAGAAATTCTAGATTCTATTAAAGCAAAGCTTATTTCTCTGTCATTGTATGGCTAATTGATTCAGCATCAGGAAAAGGAATAAGCATTATTTGTTGCTTTATGCTCTTTCTGTGCCTGCAATGAACATCCAATCCTGCAGTTAGCTGCTGTCTTTTAGTTAAGTCCCAATGTAGCACTGTACTTAAAGAAATCAGTTGCAAAGCCCCTTCTGACTTCTGATAAGTCAGACATGTTAAATTTTGCTAAGCTCGCTTTCAGCTCAAAAAAAGAGGATGAACAAGTACTGAGAAATTATTTAGTGGTCCCTGGCATGCAGGCCCTTATAGCCCGAGCTGGATCCTGCATTACTTTCTATTGGCAGTGTATCCTCCACAGTTCAAAGGACCAAACACTGCAGAACGGTTCAGTATAAAATTGCAGAATTTCTATCCTCATTTAAAGGTAGAGTCTCAGCTTGAACAGCTCAGCACCTTGTGGGGCGCTCTTGAATTTCTCTCCCACAAATCTTATGTAATGATAGATTGATTAGATTATCACCAAAGCACTTTCCTGTACACTGTGTACTGGCAAATAAAGAATTATTATTATTATTCAGGCCTGTCTTCCACCACCTTAAAATCTATGGTTCAGCACTAAAGCCCATAATCCCTGATTTAACCACCAATTCTATATATTTGAGGATCTTAAAAGGGGCTTCACTTTCTCAACCACCAGTTCCTAAGTACAGTTTAACATGGAATATAGACTTTCCTAGCCAAGGTAGAATCCTTTCCTCTTAGGAACCTAGGCATTAAAGGCCATGTCCAGTCAAAAAATAACTTAGATATAAATGTTCCTCAACCCCCCAAACCCCACTTTCACATTATCAATAATTTCCAAATATGCCCCTGAAGTTCCTTACGTTCCTTACCTGACCCAGTCCCTTGTCGCTCCTCCTCTGCGACTGACAGCCACTCCAATTCCTGGTTGCGTCTGTCGATAAAGGCACAGCGGGACATCACACCCAATTGCCTGACAGCCGCGACCAGGAAGAAGAGCGGCTGTCAGCGCAAAAGAGGGTAGCACCTGATGGACTGTGTCAGGCAAGTCCCTTTCAGGGGCATATTTGGAAATTATTTATAATGCGTAAGTGGGGTTTGGGGGGGTGGAGAACATTTATAAGTTATTTTTTGACTGGACATGCCCTTTAAACTAACATGCACTAGTGTACACTGTGTACTGGCAAATAAAGAATTATTATTATTATTCAGGCCTGTCTTCCACCACCTTAAAATCTATGGTTCAGCACTAAAACCCATAATCCCTGATTTAACCACCAATTCTATACATTTGAGGATCTTAAAAGGGGCTTCACTTTCTCAACCACCAGTTCCTAAGTACAGTTTAACATGGAATATAGACATCCTTCTTACTTTCCTAGCCAAGTTAGAATCCTTTCCTCTTAGGAACCTAGGCATTAAAGGCCATGTCCAGTCAAAAAATAACTTAGCTGTAAATGTTCCTCAACCCCCCAAACCCCACTTTCACATTATCAATAATTTCCAAATATGCCCCTGAAGTTCCTTACGTTCCTTACCTGACCCAGTCCCTTGTCGCTCCTCCTCTGCGACTGACAGCCACTCCAATTCCTGGTTGCGTCTGTCGGTAAAGGCACAACGAGACATCACACCCAATTGCCTGAGAGCCGCGACCAGGAAGAAGAGGGCCTGGTGGACTGTGTCAGGCAAGTCCCTTTCAGGGGCATAGTTGGAAATTATTGATAATGCATAAGTGGGGTTTGGGGGGGGTGGAGAACATTTATAAGTTATTTTTTGACTGGACATGCCCTTTAAACTAACATGCACTAGCCTTTTGCTGCAAGATCAGCGGAACTTGCATTCATTTACATCTGCGAACCTTGGATGTCCTTCACCCCCTGGTGCCCATGTAACCTTTAAGGGGAGAACCAATCCACACACGTTTCCCGAGGTCCAGTACAGCTTGACCTTCCAAAAGACTCGACTGGCCCTTCACTTCGTATAGTTGCACACCTGCAGCTATTTCAGGATCATAGGGGTGACATTACCCAATTATTTATTACATCCAGACCTTTTACATCCAAACCTTTAGACCAGCTTGTTCCAAAACCATTAGATGTTAGATATTTTAGGTGTTGTCAATGCTGGGATGGACACTTCAGTATTCTGCCCACACGTTTAAAGGTACAGCTTCCACAAAAGTAGCTTCTAAAGGGATTCCCTTACTTTCCATCCTAGGAGTAGCTAGATGGTCTTCTGACAGGATCTTTGTTAGGCACTACTGGTTTCCTACAGAAACGGGCAGATTGATTTTCATATGGACAATGATCAGGTGTGTGCTATTCTACCCATCAGCACCCACCCTTACCCTCCCTGTAGAGTTCCTGGTGATGTTTAGGACTAGTTGTCTATTAGAGTATTTAGCAGTGGATAGGGTTCCATTAACATAAACTGTAATTGCAATCTTACTTACATTCTGTCATAGTCCTGATTGCTTTTATATCACCCAGACATTGGGTTAACATATCTTCTTTTCTTCCAATTAGGACATCCAAGATTTCACAAGCAACAGAACCCACCAGTTTAAATGGACAGTAGGAAATGAGCAATGCTACTGGCTAATGTGTTTCGTTTCAACCACTCATATTGGTTATTTTAACAGTTATACTTGTTTATTTAAAAACTTTGATATTTAATGCTAATGTATAAAGTAAATCTATAAATAATTTCTCACTTTTATGTGCAAAAGGACAGCCACCTTCTTCCCGTGAAAAATATCTGACTTGCTATGAGACCTCGGACCTCACACAAGCCTATGAAGAGCACGTACAGAGACCCCCCCCCCATAGGAGAAAAAAAATCTTTTCATGTGCAAATCAGGAGGCAGCCGCCAAGCCCATCAGCTGTTGCTAGGTGACTGCCCTATTCCCAAGGACAAATGAAGTTTGCAGGGCATAGATTTCTTTGCATGGCAAACTCTTCTATAGACGTTAGTAGATTAGACTTCCAAGTGTTTCAATGCCTTAGATCATGCAATTACATTTTAATTTAACAGTGTAAACAAATGACCCACCAATAGAACGCATTTAAAAAAAAAGGCAATTTGAAAAATGTATTTTCTAAGCAATTTCTAATCAAAGATATACCTTTTTGAATTGCACTGTGAGGGAAACCAGCACCCAGAGCAAAATGTATCTGATGTACCCCTCGCAAGCATGAACATGAAATATGTAAAAGCTATAACTACAGCAAACTCTGCATATAACTGCAGTTAGTTTCATTGTCTAGCCTTTTCCCTCCACCTCCATCCTCTTAGGGAAATACAAAGCAACACTCAAATTTTATTTCTTAGTAATATTTTGTTCACATAATAGGCACTGTTGCTGTGAATTGTACAGTAGCTCTGATTTCACAAATGGACAAACAAATCTGATTCTTTGGTCTGTCTGGTTGCTATCGTCAACATTGCTATCGACAACACTCGACAAAAGTGGGAGTTTGTAATTTGGCACTATAGACACACAGGGCAGATTGACTGTCATCCACTGACATGGTTTCAGAGCAGGAAGCAGGAAGTGCAGGGCACCTGGTGATACTGCTGCCATATCACACACAAAAATGTAAATATCTTCAAAACTATGCAAAATAAACAATAAACAGGAGAGCAATTTCTGTCAATTTACCTAAAGTAATTTTTGGACCATTTTTGGACCATAAGTAAAACTAGAAAATGCTGCTCCAAGTCTGTAATCCTTCTATCATTGTGATAGAAGTGGTGTATTGTGATCAATAAAAGTGGAACAAATATAACAATAAGGTGGAAGTGCAATATGAAGCACAATTGAAATGAAACCCATGCTACTACCCATACTTCATTTTGGGGTCGTATGCAACTTCTAAAACATTTAGGAAATTGGTAAGGGCACCCTCTGTTTACATGGATATTAGAAATCCCAATGGAGTTCCATGGCCATAATGTATAAATCCAAGAGACTGTAGACATATATTTATATTTCTTTTTGAAATATTTAAAGGGTATCTCCACAGTGTGTGTGGGTGTGTGTGTGTGTGTAGGCCAGCACAGAAGTAGCCGAGTCAGAGCTTCCCTGCACATGCGCTAAGGGTGAATGCACGTTGGACACTGCACCCTCAGGCAGGCATGAGGTCAGGGGGTGGAGTTTAACTTACACAGCAATGGGAACAGAGAGCAGCCATTACTTTCACAAGACTGCACAGAATTACTTCATTTTGCAGGTACAGGTGTCTCATACTTGTGGGAATCCATCAGGCTGTGTTGTTTTCAGGAGTAGAGATACCCTTTAAGCAGGAGGTGCATAGGTCTTTTTTAACTTAGGGTGCTAACACTTGCAAAATAAAAATTTACAAATCCAATCTAATTTGCTTAAAGGAAGTGTAAACCAAAAAAACAAGTGTTTGATAATCGTTTCTATTATTCACAGGGAGGTGAGAACGCTTATTCTCACCTCCCTGTGAATAATAGTTTGATCAGGGGACACAGCCGAACTTACCTTACCTGGCGCTCCACTCGCTCCTTCTGATCTGACAGCCGTGTTGCCCCTGTCTCCCGACCACGCGTCTATCTGTGGGCGCATGCGCGCCAATACAAAAGATAGGCGCGCGATTGGGAGAGCAGGACAGCGCGGCTGTCAGATTAGAAGGACCTGCGAGTGGAGCGCCAGGTAAGGTAAGTTCGGCTGTGTCCCCTGATCAAACTACTATTCACAGGGAGGTGAGAATAAGTGTTCTCACCTCCCTGTGAATAATAGAAACGATTGGCCAACACTTTTTTGAGTTTACAGTTCCTTTAAAAATGAAAGTGCAGGCAATACCTAAAGTTGGGGGTGAATGAATATATACTGAATTAATTAACAGTACATACTAAAGTTGTGGCTAAACACATAGTGCTATCAGACTGGGGGGCTGATTGAGCCCATTTTATGAGCTTCCTGGGCCACAGGTTATAGCGTGGAAATGGAGAATGATGGATCTGTGGTCGTGGGAAAATTAGTTTAGTTAATCCTTCTGTATGAATGTGTGTGTCTGTATCTCTGTGTGTCTGTATGTATCTGAATCTTTGTATTTATATTTGTATGTTTGTCTGTATATGTGTGTCTGTATCTACGTATGTATGTGTCTATTGCATGTTTGTGTCTGTCTTTATGCATTTACCTACACATGCGAGTGAATTTGTATGGGTGTGCCATTATTTATGCAAGTGTGCCTGTCTGTATGCATTTATCTACACATGCGACTGCGAGTGTATCAGTATTCATCTGTCATTATGTATGCATATATGCCATTATGTATGCATGTGTGCCAATCTGTATGCTTCGGCATCTTATATTTACCAGTCTGTATTGTGGGAATATTTACCACTTCACCAGCCCTTCAATTAACCAGCCAGTGTAAAGTCAGCCCTCCAGTCTACCAGCCAGTGTTAAGTCAGCCCTCTAGTCCACCAGCCAGTGTAGTCAGCCCTTCAGTCCACCAGCCAGTGTAAAGTAAACCACGGCCACCTCCACAACCAACTTTACCTATAAAGCCACATGCACTTTACCGTGGCCACCATTCAAAAGTTGTATCAGGTGCCAAAAAGTTTTTACAGTTTTACTGATTTAGTATAGTACTTATAAACTTTAAATGTATATTCGGTGAACCCGCATATTAACTACTAGGAGAAAGGTAGGTTAATATTTAGGTTAACATATTGGCATTTTTGCCAATATATCTAACAGATTTTAAAAGGGACACTAAAGGGGAAATGCTCCGAAAGGCAAATTGCAACGTAGCATAGCGCACCTAGTGTGGCCAGACCAATTGCCCAACTCAAGCGTGCACTTTAACGAGTGATCGGAACAGAAGATTTGTGCAGAATGACCTGAGTGAAATACAAATGAACTTGCAGCAGTGAGCCTCCTCCCTCCCGACAGAACCAAGAACACAGTCAGTCAAATTAAATAATTGAAAAAAGTCTTGTCTCTCTTACTTGCCTGTTGCAGGCTCAGTGGGAGCGGTGGTATACCTGTGCTATGGGAAGGCAAGCAGCTTTAGCAGCTGTTAGGACCGTGCTGCAGAAAGAGACAACAGAGATGGCAACTAACTGCCTGATTCGGTGTCATCTGCAGGCTGAGTTTGAGGGCACAGAGCAACAGATAATGCTTATTTAAGGGTATTTCCAGTGGTTAAAAACACTTTTTGCTATTCACAAAATATTCAGGAGCTGGGAATGAAGGTCCCAACGAACCTGTATTCTATGCGCATGTGCTTCACACATCCATCAGGACCTGTCAGAGGACGCGGCAGAGGAGCAAGAGACCGGGTAAATTACTTAACTTCATTCCCGTCTCCTGAACATTTTTTTGAAGAACGGGAGGTAAGACACAGCTCCCTTACCTCCCGTTCTTCAATAAAAGTGAATTTAACCACTGAAGATTCCCTTCAATTTGGCCTGGAAGAGACAAATTCCTCTTCTTTCTATTTCTTCTTTTCCCTTTTATTCTTTCTATCTTCTCCCACAGTTTTTGAGCTAGAGACATGAAATTCGGTACAGACGAGCAGTACATATAGAGTGTGCTTTTTTTCTAGCTGCATTTTTGTGAAATCTGCCTAAGTGTTTCTTGGTTATTGGTGAATTTACAGACTATTTTCCGGGTAGACTTTAATAAACATGTGTCACAGGCACAATCAGCATCTGCATCTTGATATGATTCACCTGTGAGCAGACCTAATCAGTGCTGATTACCTGGATAGCCTGTGTCACGCACAGGTTTTAAAATATACAGCACATGCCCACACTCGTATTAATAGAGATTTGTGTAGCCTTCCAAGCCAAATTTAAACTTTCCCTTTCTAGCTCTTCTTCATGTCCATATTGCTGAATCAATTATCCATGCAGTGACAGGAATAGGCTTTGCTTTCATAGAAATTATAACATTTTAATACATATTGGGGTCATGGGTTTTGGCTGGTATATGCAACACTCAAAATTATAAAAAATATATATAATTATATAATAGATATAACTTGGGTTTTGTAGTTTTATTATGTTTGTTTTGAAAACTTTGCCAAACAATATGTTTAATATACCAAGTGATACAGTAGGTATTACAACTTTTAATTTTAAAGCCTGAAAAACCTCAGCTTATACTCGAGTATA
This sequence comes from Hymenochirus boettgeri, assembly GCA_019447015.1. Lineage (NCBI taxonomy): Eukaryota > Metazoa > Chordata > Amphibia > Anura > Pipidae > Hymenochirus > Hymenochirus boettgeri. The sequence goes on along the minus strand of CM033474.1, from coordinate 184,393,717 downwards.
TGTGGTAGATTCACTCTAGCACACCAATTCTGGCATTTGCCCCACCCCACCTACTCTGGGGTTGATCTAACCTCAAATCAAAGTAAGTGAAGCACACTACATCAGTGTATCAAAATATATTTTGTAAAGAACATTTAATGTTAATCTATAATCGATTATATCTACTGTATCTGTCTCTATCTGTTTTGAGTTTTTTTTCTAAAGTAAAACCTTAGTATTGATGTTAAACTATCGTGGTGGCACTATGCAATAAGTGGGTTTGGGGCTGCAGTTTAGGCACTCAGTCTCTAAAAGGTTCACCATCACTGACTTAAAGGGTATCTATACTTCCAAAAATCACATTTTCAAAAATGATACCTTTAGATGGTGTAAATGTCCACTACTCCAGCACATTTTTCAGATTTGGAATCTGAGCTGTAGAATGAAGAAATCTTCATTTTAAATAAGAGCATGTACAGGGAAAGAGCTGCCACTCAAACCAGGTGTGCTAATTTGTGTCCCTCCAGTAACCTCTTACTTGGATCTCTTGGCTTTAGTAGTATAAATGCAGACACCAGTGAAAGGGGGAGAGATGCAAGACAGGACTGCTGCAGGAGTGTGCCACAGAATGTCACATACAGGAGCCCCCCCCCCCAAAAAAAAACATGCCTGCTTGCTTTTCAGAAGAAAGGGAGAAGTGTGTGGCACAGCAGCAGCCCCACTTCCCCGCCCTCTATTGGCAGCATGTCTTCTTGCCTATTAGAAGAGAGGGAGAAAGTGTCTGAAACAGCAGCAGCCCCTCTATCAGCAGTGTCAGGAAGATATGTTAATGAGCTGTATAGTGCTGGGTAGTGTCGGCTGGATTTACAAGTGGGCAGTGACTAAGGGAGGGGGGGGAGTTAGGAGCAGTTATTAAACATTGAAAATTCACTTACAAAGCAGGCACAGAGGCCCATGTAATTAACATCTTTTTACTACCCTTACATTGTTTTCCGTACTTATACAATAGGCAAAGTTGTTTGAGTGAGAATAGTGTCCCCTTTAACCAAGGAAACAGCTAAATAAGGTTAATATTAAAGAATCCCCTGGACCGGATAAAATACATCTTCAGGGCCTTAGATTTATCTAGGCCATTGTTTCTTATTTTTGCAGATTCCCTCGTGTCTGTAAGTGTGCCTCTGGATTGGAAAAAAGTAATTCCAGTATTCAAAAAGGGTAGTTGTTCACAGCTGCGTAATTACAGGCCTGTAAGTTTAACTTCTGTGGTGGGGAAGATACTGGAAAGTTTGATATGGGCACATATTCTAGAGTATGTTTCAAGGACTGACCTTTTGAGAAATAATCAACATGGATTTAGGAGGAATAGATCTTGTCAAACTAACTTGCTTGGCTTTTATAAGGACTTGAGTAGGAATTTGGACTCTGGCGTAGCAGTAGATGTTGTATACGTGAATTTTGCTAAGGCTTTTGATACAGTTCCTCATAGGTGGCTAATATATAAGCTAAAGTATGTTGGGCTGGGGTGGCACATTTGTACATGGATAGAACGTTGCTTGATGGATAAGATGCAGAGAGTAGTTGTTAATGGGGCTTCATCAATATGGACTAAAGTTTTAAGTAGGTTGCCAATATATATATATATATATATATATATATATATATATATATATATTATATAATATAACATTATGGGCCGGACCAGCAGCCGCATCTGAGGCAGACAATCACAGACGCAGCTGCCGGCTATTGAAATGCTGAAGGAATGCATTCTGGTATGTTTCTGGGGGCTCTTTGCTATATAAACATGGCGGTTAGGGTTGGGAGAGGGGAAACATTTTTATTTTTTAAAATAGACATTGCAGCATGGAGGGATCTAGAGGGCGGGAGGGGGCGGGGATAAGGGCTCCCCTGCGCATGCCAGAAACCTAAACAAAGACAAGGAAGAAGCAGGCATTCAATTAAATCACAGACAGATCCTACTTTTCACTTTCTGGGACTTTGAACAGGCATAGCAGAGAACCATAAGGAGCAGAGAAGTAAGGTAAGGATTTTTTAACACTACAGAGTGGGGCCAGTAGTGGGTTAAATTTTAGTATTAATAATGGACATGCCCTTTAACTGATCAATTGAAAAGAAAAATAGACTCATGAATGGCTAGCTTAACAAGACGATTAGTGACCACTTATGTCAAGACAGTTGTGACCGATCCAAATAAGAAATACACACATGCTAATGTAAATTTTAAAAAAAATTGGTAAGTATCATTGTTCGGCAAGCAAGTAAGCAATTGAAAGACAATATATCAAAGTAAAGGTAGGTACACACAGTACCGATAAAGCCCAGATACCGGGTATCTGGGTTTTATCGGTACTGTGTGTACTTTGTTTTTCCGAATGAACGCGTGCCCGGAAAAATTTCCCTCGGGGAGTCTGCCGAGACCAAGGGAAACACACAGTCCCTAGTGTTCTCCTATAGGGAGAATGCTCGGGACTGTGTGTATGCAGATCTTTGAAAAATGACAGACAGGATCTGCAGGATCCTGTCTGTTATCTTTCAAAAATCTTTTAAATTTGTACCCAGCTTAAGTCACAAATTGCCAGCAACAGGTTACATTTGAAACACAATATACTTGTTCTTGAACATAAAATGCCATCTTGTGGTAGCAGTGAAGAATTTTCTTTTCCTAAAGTAAAATAAGGCAATGCAATAAAGGGCGTTAAAGCCGAGGCCACACTAGTGAGTGTTAGAGTGCTCCGTGAAATGCATATGCAAGCGTGCATTGCGATTACACAATGTTGTTCAATCGGAGCAAATGCAATTGCGCAGAAAAAATACGGATCAAATACGCCCCGATTACCTTCACTAAGAAGGCTTTAATTGACCATCTTTTACGTCCCTGGGATAGATTTAAAGGAAGAGTTCACTTAAAAATTAACCATGAGCCACAGACGAAGATAGAAGATCCACAGCAGCATTGAAAATTCCCAACTGCTTCCTGGTTTAGATTAGCTATAGTGTGCATTGTCACGCAATAGATAATCTGAGCCAGGAAGCGGTTGAGATCTGTCAGTGCTGCTGTGGAGGATCCTGTGTAAAGCAAATACCTTCTGTCTTGGTCCATGGCTCCTGGTCAATTGATTGAAGAATCTTCAATCAATATATTAAAGGAATATTTCACTTTTCAAGAGAACTATTTCTTTATAGGGCATGTCCTAATCTGAAATAATTAACTACATAACTTTATATACTTGTAGATAAGACCCGAATTCTCCACTGGTTTAAGCAAATATGTCCCCTGTGGCCTGCGCAGCCCTCAGATGTTGTCCAGTCCTGAACTCTTTGCTGTCAATCATGAATGCAATGCTGATGTCATTGCTAATCATTGATTGGAGTTTCTCTGTCCGGTCATGATGTGCATGTTCAAGCTTTTAGAGTAGTGGGCTGCTGAGTCAAAAACGTATTTTAGAGGAGGCACAGACTTTGAAGGGCTGATGCAGGCTACAGGATAAGGGCAAACATTTTAAAATATAAGAGATGGGAGGAGGGTCAGGTAGGGCAGACATAAGAAAACTGGACAGCTGTCAGTAACTGTGCAAGCATTTTTTTGACAGCTCACCATACGGAAACATAGATTTAAAATCAGAGTTGTTTTGGGCAGTATCGATGCCTTATAAAGCTAAAAAAGGTAAGACTGACTTCAAGGGCATGTCCAACCCTTTCACTAACTTTTTGCTAAATAATAGTTTACCTTCCCCTAGCCCCAACCGCTATAAATGATTTGTTAAAAAGTGCCCCGTTTGTTACTTACCTTCCCTCTACTTACCTTCCCCGCACAGTCCCGGGCCTCTGCTTGCATAGAACTCCAAGCAGGTGGCGGGACCGGCAGCCACGTCTGATTTGCTGAGAGGCAGCCAATCACGGATGCGGCTGCCGGCTGCACAGAACACCGGAGGATAGAGGGAAGGTAAGTAACTATCAGGGCACTTTCTAAGAAATCATTTACAACGGTTGGGGCTGGGGGAAGGTAAACTATTATTTGGCAAAGGGAAATTACACTAGGGGGAGGGATCGCAAAACGGGAGGGAAAAGGGCTGCAGTGCGCATGCCAAACTTTTCCCAGAGGGGAGACAGAAGGCAGAGTCCTATATGAACTCTGCTAACCTCCTGGTGGGCAGTTTTTGGGACTTTGGGGAGGGATTACTGGAGAACCATTTGGAGCTGGGATGTAAGGTAAGGATTTTTATTCACTACAGAGTGGGGCCAGTAGTGGGGGGGAATTATAGGTTTGGGGGTTCCTTTTCAGAGGAACCTTTCTTTTTCAAGAGCAAAAGCAAACTTTCTGCTGCACTTCATAATTAAAATTTTCATGGAATTTAGTTATAGGTTATTAATTCTACTTTGAATGTATTTATCTTTTACCACCAGGATGCCAAGTTTATGATTTAGGCCTTGAAAGTTAAAGGGCATGTTTACCCTTTAAACAGAAACTGGTGACCTGTCAGTTATCCATCCGCAACCCCAGCTTAATATATGCATTTGTAATGAGACATTTAAGGATAATTATTGCCTCCACTCTGGTAGAGTAAGCTGTTTCCTCCTTCCATGCAGTCAATCAAGGCTTTGACTTCTGACATCATAGCCAATGATTGACTGCTATTTCTCCTGCTGTCTTCTGTGTACATGCTTATGCTAATAAAAAGCTTATTGAGTAGAGGTAGGAGGCAGATACCATTGCCAGAATGGAAGCAGTTTTTTTTGTTTAAAGGGTGGAAGCAAGTTCCTTCTTACTTTTCCTTCAGTTTCCTGTGGTTCGTCCTTGCTCGTACTCTGTTTTTAGATTTGGATCTCTGGTTACTTGTTTTGCATCCATGGTACCTCGTTTGGCTCACTGACTGACTCCCTGTGTATGACTCTTGGCTCCGTTCCTGACTTTGTCTTCCCCTCTGTAATATGTAAGTGGTTCCTGTCCAGTTTTGCCTTATACTATACTTGAGTATCCCAAGCCTCAGCTCAGATAACTTGCATTCTAAGTCCTGGAGGCAATCAGGGTATCTTTGCTGAAGGGATACTAGAGTATTGCAGAGCATTACATTATAATGGGTCCCCAATATCTTTATGGCGGAGATTCAGGATCTGAGTTGTCAGCCTGCTCAAGCTTCGGTAGTTCCAGTTCCAGCAATGGAGCTGAAGGTATCGTGTTGCTCGGTTTAAAGCAGACAGGGATACGATGTTTTTTGAAAATTCTTCCCTTTAGATCACAAGCTGGGTGTCATCAGAACCCTGCAACACAGAGCCGAGAACATCCCCACTAGCACAGAGGCGAAGGCTAAAGAAATGAAACATCTCAGAGGAGCCCTTAAAACTTGTGGATATCCAGACTGGGCCTTTGTCAAAAGAAGTAGAAGGAAAGAAAAGAACACGAATACCAACAGTGAAGGGGAAAAGCAAGACAGGAGGAAGAACATGGTCATCCCATATGTAGCAGGGGTCTCCGAGAAATTAAGAAGAATTTTCAAAAAACATCGTATCCTTGTCTGCTTTAAACGAGCAACACGCTGAGGCAGCAATTGGTACATCCAAAAGACCCAATACCAAAACACAAGAAAAGCGACATCATATATGCAGTGCAGTGCAGTGAAGAATGCTCTGATTTGTATGTGGGGGAGACCAAACAGCAACTGCATCAACGTATGGCCCAGCACAGAAGAGCCAATTCCTCGGGTCAGGACTCAGCCGTGTACCTGCATCTTAAGGATAAAGGACATACCTTTGAAGATTGTAATGTTAACATACTGGCGAAGGAACGTGACTGGTTCAAGAGAGGTGTTAAGGAGGCCATTTATGTGAAAATAAAGAAACCAAGCCTAAATAGAGGTGGGGGGGTTCGACACCAACTGTCTGCCATGTACAATGCTGTTTTAACACCTTACCCTGGGCATTCCTATAACACCTCTTAGCCTCTATCTAATCCACCCTTACACCTGGGCTGTGATATGCTAATTGGGATTCTCCAGGGTACATAATTGCCACAGATTCTTGTACAAGTCATTCTGAATTGAGAAAGCCAGTCGGATGACTAGCGAAACGTCTTCAAGAACTACATTTCAAGTCCAGTTGATCTAATTGAATACAACAGATATACCATGACCTGGATGAATGAGAACCTTCACAAGCATTATGAACTTTATAATTGTAATTTTTTTTTATCTTCATCTGACCTCTTCTGACTCCAGGGTGATCCCCAGACCTGGGCCTTTGGTCTAGGCCAAGAAAATCCAGCTCTATTTTTAGTGAAGAAGTTCTTTATACCAATGGCCATACTGTATTCTGATCCAGATCATACCACCATGGCTGAATCTTAACCTTAAGAACTCTCCACCAGAGCAGAAGGTCAGCAGAAGAGTGTGCTTCTGAGTTCTTTTGATGGGCATTGAATACACATTGGAATTATCCTGCTCTAAATTGGCACTTTAAGCTTTGTCCATCAGATTCCATCAAGGGCATATTAGTGAACCATCCCACTACCAGGTCTCTCTATGAGTCGATGGAGTTAGTCATCGCCCAGAGGTTACAGGAGTGCCGGCATGAAAGAAAATTTCTGCCTGTACTGTGGTACTTCAGGTCATTTTGCACATTTACAGGGTTATTCAATAAAAGTTCTTATCCTTAAAAATGGTGCTAATTTTGCCCCAACCAATCAGATGTTAAAGGGCATCTATAGTGGGAAAATGACCTTTTTTTTCTTTCTTTCCATGTGTTCTATAATACAACCCCCAGAGTGTCTTCACTTTTTTCAGATTCCCTCTCTGTACTGAGATACACCAGTTAGTAGAATACGTGATTGCATTCCTCTACTCCTACTTGGACTGTCAATCAAATCCCTGTGATGTGATCCCCCCTCCCTGTTCTGTAATAAACATAGAGATAAGAGCGTTAGCAGGGGGAGAGAGGTAGCTTTGATGGTAGATATAAGGCTGTACTTGACCCCCCTTCTTAATAGTTTTCACTGATTGATGATGGGTCACAAAGAGAGAGATCGTAAACTGTACTGTTCTCCTTCTTCTTCCTTGTCTCAAGGACAGATTGCTTTCTATTGGCCACTGTGCGTGGGAGTGTTTTTCAGGATGTTGAATTTTTAACACATACTGCACATGATCAGCTTGTCGGTTAGCCGGAGTTGAGACATGGAGGAGGTAACAGTGGGGAGGGGGAAGGGGGGAGTGTTGCACACAGATCTGACACCATGGTTAAACAGAGTCAATGGCAGAGATAGTATTAAGGCAGCACAGAGTACATGAATTTAATTTTGCAAAGGGGCAATGTGTTTTTTTCACTATAGATGCCCTTTAAATAAGATCTGATTGGTTGGGGCAAAATTAGAACCATTTTAACTGTAAGAACTTTTATTGAATCTCCCTGTATGTGCATACACTGTCCCTGAAATATTCTGGGAAACCTTAGATCCTAAATTAGAGGAAGTCCATCAAGATGAGCAGGTAATTCAGATTCCAAGCCTTCTAAATGTTTGCTGCCTACTGGGGTTTCTTGGAAATTATTAGTTAAAACCTCACAGGCATTTCTTAGTGGGGCTGCAGGTAACTATGGATCTTACATTTGCTTGCTCATCTTTTTTCTTCGATGTTTTGTGTCCGATTGTCAAGAAAGATGGGCAAAATTTCTGTCCATTCATCTACTAAAGTGTCTTCTTTCTGGTGCAATAATGTGCGGCATCCCAAATGTTGTCTAACCTTGTTGTCTAAGCTTAAAACATGATTCAGTGACTGATACCTTTCAACAAAACCAGAATTTTCTCCGGAAGACCTAGGGGCATAATTATAATCAATCGATATTTTTGCCATTTCGCTATGACAGGACATCAAGATAGCAAAGATTGTTATCTTATTTATAAAGTTGATCCTTTTTGCCAGGAAAAGTATCACTGGGGCGATGTGCAGCAGTATGGGCGATGTGTACTAGTGACATTGCAGTATTCAGTGTGTTAAGTCCTGTATTGCGGCTCCAAAATGGCTGCAGGGGAAGGTAAAATAACGATCATGGTAAAACTTGAAATCGCTGATCGTATTAGAGTAAGTGCAAAAACATAGTCCAATACCCTTCCATGGACCCTTACAAGTATTGAAAAACACTCCACAATGTACTGACACCTTCCAAGGACCCACTGACAGACTACATATATGGATACTTATGCAAATTTGGTGAAAACGGTGCTGAAAAGTTAATATACCTTTACAGACATGCTTCTTGATTACTATGCGTAACGTAACGTTAAGAAAAACCAAAGTGCATCGGCCCGTATACTATTTCTCAAAAAATCAATAGAGTAACCTATAAGGTAACGTTACCATCCCAAGTCATATGTATTGACACTTTAAAGGATAAGTGCACTGTAAAATCAAGTTATGTTCATTTGGAAGCTGCAGCTTTAAAACTACCGTTGCCATATTTTTTTTACCTATGCCCCTCCAGAGCCTAGCTTTGTGCCTTGAAAGTTGCTGACATCTTGTTACTGGTTTGCTGAATGTTAAGCTCCGCCCCTCTGAGATTTCCTCTGCTTTCTCCTGCTTAAGCCTCAAACAGTAATGCCTGTGAGTTCCATGCACTCTCCTGCTTGAGCCTCAAACAGTAATGCCTGTGAGTTCCGTGCATGGTATATCTGTTGTATTCAATTAGATCAACTGGACTTGAAGTTTAGTTCTTGAAGACGTTTCGCTAGTCATCCGACTGGCTTTGTCAATTCAGAATGATTTGTACAAGAATCTGTGGCAATTATGTACCCTGGAAAATCCCAATTAGCATATCACAGCCAAGTATTAAGGGTGTGATTGGATAGTGGCTAAGAGGTGTTATAGGAACGCCCAGAGTAAGGTTTCAAAACAGCATTGTACATGGCAGACAGTTGGTGTCGAACCCCCCCACCTCTATTTAGGCTTGGTTTCTTTATTTTCACATAAATGGCCTCCTTAACACCTCTCTTGAACCAGTCGCGTTCCTTTGCCAATATGTTAACATTACAATCTTTAAAGGTATGTCCTTTATCCTAAAGATGCAGGTACACGGCTGAGTCCTGACCCGAGGAATTGGCTCTTCTGTGCTGGGCCATACGTTAATGCAGTTGCTGTTTGGTCTCCCCCACATACAAATCAGAGCATTCTTCACTGCACTGCGTATATGATGTCGCTTTTCTTGTGTTTCGGTATTGGGTCTTTCGGATGTACCAATTGCTGCCTCAGTGTGTTGTTCGGTTTAAAGCAGACAGGGATACGGTGTTTTTTGAAAATTCTTCTTAATTTCTCAGAGACCCCTGCTACATATGGGATGACCATGTTCTTTCTCCTGTCTTGCTTTTCTCCTTCACTGTTGGTATCCGTGTTCTTTTCTTTCCTTCTACTTCTTTTGACAAAGGCCCAGTCTGGATATCCACAAGTTTTAAGGGCTCCTCTGAGATGTTTCATTTCTTTAGCCTTCGCCTCTGCGCTAGTGGGGATGTTATCAGCTCTGTGTTGCAGGGTTCTGATGACACCCAGCTTGTGATCTAAAGGGTGGTGGGAGTCAAACATCAAATACTGATCTGTGTGTGTTGGTTTTCTGTAAAACTCTACTTCCAGTTTACCATTTTCCTTAACTTCTACCAAGCAGTCCAAGAAAGCCAGTTTGTTGTTTTGTACCTCTTCCCTTGTAAATTTGATGTTTTGGTCTACCGCATTGATGTGTTCTGTGAAAGCTTGTACTTCCTTCTGGTGGATTTTAACCCAGGTGTCATCCACATATCTGAACCAGTGGCTGGGTGCTATGCTCTTAAAGGTATTAAGCGCCTGTTTTTCTACCTCCTCCATGTAAAGGTTGGCCACAATAGGTGAAACTGGAGATCCCATAGCACATCCGTGTTTTTGCTTATAGAACTTATCCGTGTATTTGAAATAGGTGGTATTCAGGCACAAGTCCAGTAAGGAACACACCTGTTCTGGGTTGAGATCAGTTCTGCTGGTAAGAGTGCAGTCTTGGCCTAGCCGTTTTCTCACCATGTCAAAAGCCTCCTTGGTGGGTTCAACACCAACTGTCGATGGGGGGGTTCGACACCAACTGTCTGCCATGTACAATGCTGTTTTGACACCTTACTCTGGGCGTTCCTATAACACCACTATCCAATCACACCCTTAACACTTGGCTGTGATATGCTAATTGGGATTTTCCAGGGTACATAATTGCCACAGATTCTTGTACAAGTCATTCTGAATTGAGAAAGCCAGTCGGATGACTAGCCTAACGTCTTTAAGAACTAAAAACAAGTCCAGCTAACTGAATACAACAGATATTACTGTTTGAGGCTCAAGCAGGAGAAAGCAGAGGAAATCTAAGAGGGGCAGAGCTTAACATTCAGTAAACCTGTAACAAGATGTCAGCAACTTTCAAGGCACAAAGCTAGGCTCTGGAGGGGCATAGGTAAAATAAAAATATGGCAACGTTAGTTTTAAAGCTGCAGCTTCCAAATGAACATAACTTGATTTTACGGTGCACTTATCCTTTAAATGCCACTCAACTAAAGTTTGCAGCCAATGTTGCATCCACCTCGGATCCTCTTCCTATGGATGTTCAAGGTAAACCTGAAAATGAAGTAGAGAAAATTCTGGATTCACGATGGGTACAAAACTCTCTTCAGTACCCGAGGAAAGAACTTGAGTACCAGCCCATAGAGTTCATGCTAAGAAACTAAATTCTATTTTTCATAAGGAATTTTCTAGAAAACCTGCTTCTAAGGTTCTGGAAACCCCTCCTTAAGGGTTGGGGATAATATAAGGAATAGCCGTGCTCGCATAACTTCTGTCCGCTCTTGCGCTGATCATTCGCATTCTGGCTCACTTTGCACAATAAAGGCACACGGCATGTCGCTTGTATGGTGGTGGAGTAGGATTCTGTGTGTGACATTGTGGTCTGAATAATATATATTTTCAATGTGTATATATGTGTATGATACAAAATAACGTTATTGAAAATGGTCCACTTTTTAAAAATTGGGTCTGGAGTGAGTGTGTGTTATTAAGGGAACATTTAAACTGTATAGGTTACTTTAAAAAAAAATCCTTTTAGTAGACAAAATTGACTTCATGTACACAACACAAGCTGTACCTTTCCTAACAAAAGAACAGGACCCCATATAAACCATCAGGTAATATCCCTATTTCCGCCTCTGCCAATATGGTAGCGAACTCTAGCCATCCGTTGTCTACGTGTTACGCATTCTTACGCTGTATTTTCCGGCGTCTAATCTGAAACGAGGCAATTTTCAAAGCGGGAAGAAGGTGACGTCTATTCCCCACCTACCACAGTAATCGCTAATTGTAAACGGTGGGCGGGTCATTCACCAGGGCTACAACGCCTCCTACCTCAGCACCAACGTAACTGTTTACATGCAGTGTGCTCCGCCTCTTGCAGACTTCTGACTACCTTGTTCTATGTTACTATATTTTGTACTTCGGTCCGGCAGGCGTGGTCGCGTGGGCTACATCGATCTGCCCCTCCTCCGAGCTGCGCTGCTTCTGCTCCGCGCTGTGCCACTTTGGTTACCATAGAGACTGTGGGTGGTAGAGCTTTCGCGGCCCTTTTTGGGCTGTGCACTGGTTGAGGCATGCTAAGCATGCAGGGGCTAAGCGAAGAAGACCAGGAGCTACCCCAGCCCAACCAGCTTTGCGAAGTACGCTTTCCTGGCCCCCGACCCATGCGCCTTGTAGAATGGAAGGTATCCCGTGGGGCTTCCGTACAAATAGGGTCCTTGCTAGCCCTCTGTGTGCCCGTACCTGGAGCTGATGGAAGGGAGCAGCGCGGACAAAAGCCAGACGATGTTGCAAGGCCGCACAGACCGCCGGAGCGGAAGGTCAAGTCGGATCGTGCTGGGGTGGTGCTGGAGCTCTGTGTGCAGCCGGGAGAAGTCATCCCAGCTGGGTAAGAGGCAACGCGGGAGGGTGTGCCTGCCATGTGGGAGCAACACATTGCTGCCTCTACTTAACTAGGCCAGGAAGAACCAAGCACAGACTTCCAATTAACGATGGGCATCATTATGCAGTGTAGCCCAGGAGGTTGTAAGGATCCGAAACTTGTGGTTGCACCATTAACTGCAACATGTAGCCCACTGCTGATATTTACAGCGATTACCCTCCAGTTTGTAGGGATAGATGCTACAGTTGGTTTGAGTGGTAGGATTTCCAATCATAGCAGTTTATTACTGATCTGGAAGTATTCTCGGTCTTTCTGTTATGTCATCTATTCTAATAGGAGATTTAGAACGTATTTAAAGGTTTTAAGGTCTTCCTGCTAAAGGTTAAAGAACTCAAAAATCCATCAAAGGTAACAGTACAAATATTGAATACTTAATTGACAGTAAATAAAAAACATACGTTCATCAAGTCCAACCTTTTCACCCTCCTTTTTAACCCTACCTAACCGTTAATCTGGATTAAGGCAAAATAACTAAGATAAAAAAAGGGAGGGGGGGATTTCTTCCTGACTCCAAATGGCAATCGGAAAGTATCCTTGGATCAACCAGATCTACAGTATATGTATTATTAATACCAGTAAATCTCAATATTTTTTAGTTTTAGAAACTTTATCCAGGCCATTTTTAAAGCAATTTAATGAACTTGCCATTACCACATCTGCTGGAAGACAGTTCTACAGTTTCACCGTTCTCACTATAATGAAACCTTTCCTAACCTTAAGATTAAACTTATTTTCTTCTAATCTTAAAGGATGTCCACGAGTCCTCTGAAATGACTTATTCGTGAACAATGCTCCAGAGAGATTATTGTATGGCCCATTAATATATTTGTATAAAGTTCTCTTATCCCCACATAAATGTCGCTTCTCCAATATAAACATTACTAATTTATCTAATCTGCCTGCATAGTCAAGCCCCTCCATTCCCTTTATTATTTTAGTTGCCCTACTCTGAACTGCTTCCATTTCCAAGATGTCCCTTTGTATATGGGATTGCAAAACTGCACCACATATTCCAAATGAGGCCTTACCAGTGCCTTGTAAAGAGGAAGAATAATATTTTTCTCTCTTGAATCTATTCCCCTCTATACAACACAATATCTTGCTAGCAGTTGCTGCCTGGCATTGTTTGCTAAAGGTTTGTACTCATGCGATTGCGTGTCCATACCCGCGGTGCACGATGTGTATGAACGTTTGCTTCGGCCTATAATCGTCCCGTGTATGGTCCCTTGATCGCCCGAAACGGCTGTTCGGTCGGGGGTCATTGCCCGAACGACCGGCTGTTTCGGCCGATAAAGGGCTCCATACATGGGCCGATTATCGGCCGGAACGGACATTCGTACACATCGTGCATCGCGGGTCGGGACCCGCGATTGCACGTGTGTACGAACCTTAAAGGGAAACTATAGTGTATATAAAGTTTTTTTCAAAAGCAGTTAAAATAAATAGTACCTGAGGCAGGGAGGTAGGATTGGTGCTTTTTACCTCCCAATATCCTTTCTTTGAGGAGCAGCAAGATGAAGAAAACTACTTCTGCCAGTCTTCCTGAATGCTTCAACACTTTAATATAGAATGGCCTAGGGCCATAACCTGGCAGATGAAAACTGTGCTGTAGCTCCTCACCAAAACAATATTGGCAGGTGGGAATAATCAATCCTATCTCCTTTCCCCAGGTGCTTTTCATTTTTAAAAAGTTAATTTTTACTCTGTAGTTTACTCTATAGTCTTTTATGTTGTCTGTCCATGTACAAATGTTTTTTTTTCTAGACTAACAGTCTTCAGTTTATACATTAGTCACCTATGTGGCACAGTTTCAGAAGGGGGGGAAAAAAATCATTCCTGACTGAAGTGGCAATTGTAAATTTCTCTGGATCAACTCTACTTTATCAATACCTGTAACTTGCAACATTCCTTGTTTGCAGAAACTCATCCAGCTTTTTTTTTTTTTAAACTGACCAATGAACCTGCCATAACAGAGTCCACTGGAACGCTTTAAGCCTTAAGGGACGTCCACGTGTCCTCTGACATGCTCCATTGGTGAACAATGCCCCAAATAGTTTATTGTATGGCCCATTATATACATTTTCCTCCCTTGAATCCATACCTCTCTTTATACAAGACAATACCATGCTGGCTCTGGCTGTTGCCGCCTGGCACTGCTTGCTGCCTTTGTTTGCTATCTACCAAAACTCCAAGATCCCTTTCCAACAGGGATTCACTTAAAGGGCATGTCCACCCCCAAAACTATAATCCCCCCAACTACTGGCCCCATTATGTAGTGTAGTGTAATCCTTACCTCACATCCCAGCTCCATATGGTTCTCCTGTAGCGCCCCCCCCCCCGCCCCCCCCCCCCCCAAAGTCCCAAAACTGCCCACCAGGAGGATAGCAGAGTCCATATAGGACTCTGCCTCCTACCTGGCCTCCGGGAGAAGTTTGGCATGCGTACTGCAGCCCTTCTCCCCCTCTCTCCCTCCCTCTCCGGATTCCCTCCCCCTAGCTTAAAATCCTTTGTTATAAGATTCCCCATGCCTGCCCAGCCCCAACCGCTATATTTCTATGTTTGAAAGCTCCCCAAACTTTACTTACCTCTCCTCTTTCCTCTGCCGAAGTGAGCTGCCGGCAGCTGCGTCGGTGATTGGCTGCCGCTCAGCCAATCACAGACGCGGCTGCCAGTCCCGCCCCTCTGCTTGCATTTTCTCGCAAGCAGAGGGCCGGGAGCGCGGCGGAGGAAAGAGGGGAGGTAAGTAGAGTTTGGGGAGCTTTCTATACATATAAATAAAGCGGTTGGGGCTGGGCAGGCATGGGGAATCTTATATCAAAAAATAAATTTTAGGGTGGACATACCCTTTAACACAGAGCAATTTATAGTATAAGCAGCACAAGGATTTTTAAGTCCAAAATGCATCACCTTACATTTATCAACATCGAATCTCATCTGCCACTTAGCAGCCCAATGTGACAATCTATTTAGATCCCCCTGCAACGATTGCACTTCCTGTGAAGTTTTTAATGGTCGACAAAATTTTGTGTTGTCAGCAAACATAGAAACCTTGATGACAGTACCCACTTCCAAATCATTAATAAATAGATTACATAGAAGGGGCCCCAACACTGAACTCTGTGGCACCCCCCTTAGCACTTTATACCATAATGATGAAGCCCCATTAATAACTACTCTGCTTCCTATTCATTAACCAATTTTCTATCCATGTACAAATGTGCCTCCCCAGACCAACAGACCTTAGCTTATTCATTAGTCGCCTATGGGGGACTGTATCAAAAGCCTTTGGCATAGCAGTAGATGTAGTATACTTGAATTCTGCAGAGACTAAATTTCTACTTGCTTCCTCATAAAAGCCAAGCAAGTTAAAGGATCCGAAACTTGTGGTTGCACCATTAACTGCAACATGTAGCCCACTGCTGATATTTACAGCGATTACCCTCCAGTTTGTAGGGATAGATGCTACAGTTGGTTTGAGTGGTAGGATTTCCAATCATAGCAGTTTATTACTGATCTGGAAGTATTCTCGGTCTTTCTGTTATGTCATCTATTCTAATAGGAGATTTAGAACGTATTAAAGGTTTTAAGGTTTCTGTAAAGGTTAAAGAACTCAAAAATCCATCAAAGGAACAGTACAAATATTGAATACTAATTGACAGTAAAAAAAAACATACGTTCATCAAGTCCAACCTTTTCACCCTCCTTTTTAACCCTACCTAACCGTTAATTGGATAAGGCAAAATAACTAAGATAAAAAAAGGGAGGGGGGGATTTCTTCCTGACTCCAAATGGCAATCGGAAAGTATCCTTGGATCAACCAGATCTACAGTATATGTATTATTAATACCAGTAAATCTCAATATTTTTTAGTTTTAGAAACTTTATCCAGGCCATTTAAAGCAATTTAATGAACTTGCCATTACCACAATCGCTGGAAGACAGTTCTACAGTTTCACCGTTCTCACTATAATGAAACCTTTCCTAACCTTAAGATTAAACTTATTTTCTTCTAATCTTAAAGGATGTCCACGAGTCCTGAAAGACTTATTCGTGAACAATGCTCCAGAGAGATTATTGTATGGCCCATTAATATATTTGTATAAAGTTCTCTTATCCCACATAAATGTCGCTTCTCCAATATAAACATTACTAATTTATCTAATCTGCCTGCATAGTCAAGCCCCTCCATTCCCTTTATTATTTTAGTTGCCCTACTCTGAACTGCTTCCATTTCCAAGATGTCCCTTTGTATATGGGATTGAAAACTGCACCACATATTCCAAATGAGGCCTTACCAGTGCCTTGTAAAGAGGAAGAATAATATTTTCTCTCTTGAATCTATCCCCTCTATACAACACAATATCTTGCTAGCAGTTGCTGCCTGGCATTGTTTGCTAAAGGTTTGTACTCATGCGATTGCGTGTCCATACCCGGGTGCACGATGTGTATGAACGTTTGCTTCGGCCTATAATCGTCCGTGTATGGTCCCTTGATCGCCCGAAACGGCTGTCGGTCGGGGGTCATTGCCCGAACGACCGGCTGTTTCGGCCGATAAAGGGCTCCATACATGGGCCGATTATCGGCCGGAACGGACATTCGTACACATCGTGCATCGCGGGTCGGGACCCGCGAGTCACGTGTGTACGAACCTTAAAGGGAAACTATAGTGTATATAAAGTTTTTTTCAAAAGCAGTTAAAATAAAAGTACCTGAGGCAGGGAGGTAGGATTGGTGCTTTTACCTCCCAATATCCTTTCTTTGAGGAGCAGCAAGATGAAGAAAACTACTTCTGCCAGTCTTCCTGAATGCTTCAACACTTTAATATAGAATGGCCTAGGGCCATAACCTGGCAGATGAAAACTGTGCTGTAGCTCCTCACCAAAACAATATTGGCAGGTGGGAATAATCAATCCTATCTCCTTTCCCCAGGTGCTTTTCATTTTTAAAAAGTTAATTTACTCTGTAGTTTACTCTATAGTTTTTTATTGTGTCTGTCCATGTACAAATGTTTTTTTTTCTAGACTAACAGTCTTCAGTTTATACATAGTCACCTATGTGGCACAGTTTCAGAAGGGGGGGAAAAAAATCATTCCTGACTGAAGTGGCAATGTAAATTTCTCTGGATCAACTCTACTTTATCAATACCTGTAACTTGCAACATTCCTTGTTGCAGAAACTCATCCAGCTTTTTTTTTTTTTAAACGACCAATGAACCTGCCATAACAGAGTCCACTGGAACGCTTTAAGCCTAAGGGACGT
This sequence comes from Hymenochirus boettgeri, assembly GCA_019447015.1. Classification (NCBI taxonomy): domain Eukaryota; kingdom Metazoa; phylum Chordata; class Amphibia; order Anura; family Pipidae; genus Hymenochirus; species Hymenochirus boettgeri. The sequence continues at coordinate 184,376,467 of CM033474.1, read as the reverse complement.
CCACGTGTCCTCTGACATGCTCCATTGGTGAACAATGCCCCAATAGTTTATTGTATGGCCCATTATATACATTTTCCTCCTTGAATCCTACTATTCTTTATACAAGACAATACCATGCTGGCTTGGCTGTTGCCGCCTGGCCCTGCTTGCTGCTTTGTTGCTATCTAACAAAACTCCAAGATCTTTCCAACAGGGATCACTTAAAGGGCATGTCCACCCCCAAAACTTAATCCCCCAACTACTGGCCCCATTATGTAGTGTAGTGATCCTTACCTCACACCCAGCCCATATGGTTCTCCTGTAGCGCCCCCCCCCCCCAAAGTCCCAAAACTGCCACCCAGGAGAGAAGCAGAGTATATAGGAGAGCTCTCCTGGCCGGGAGAAGTGGCAGGGTAGCAGCCTCTCCCCTCTCGGATTCCCCCCCCCTAGCTTAAAACCTTTAGTTATAAGATTCCCCATGCCTGCCCAGCCCCAACCGCTATATTTCTATGGTTAGAAAGCTCCCCAAACTTTACTTACCTCTCCTCTTTCCTCTGCCGAAGTGAGCTGCCGGCAGCTGGTCGGTGATTGGCTGCCGCTCAGCCAATCACAGACGCGGCTGCCAGTCCCGCCCCTCTGCTTGCATTTTCTCGCAAGCAGAGGGCCGGGAGCGCGGCGGAGGAAAGAGGGGAGGTAAGTAGAGTTTGGGGAGCTTTATACATATAAATAAAGCGGTTGGGGCGGGCAGGCATGGGGAATCTTATATCAAAAATAAAATTTTAGGGTGGACATACCCTTTAACACAGAGCAATTTATAGTATAAGCAGCACCGGATTTTTAAGTCCAAAATGCATCACCTTACATTTATCAACATCGAATCTCATCTGCCACTTAGCAGCCCAAGTGACAATCTATTAGATCCCCCTGCAACGATTGCACTTCCTGTGAAGTTTTTAATGGTCGACAAATTTTGTGTTGTCAGCAAACATAGAAACCTTGATGACAGTACCCACTTCCAAATCATTAATAAATAGATTACATAGAAGGGGCCCCAACACTGAACTCTGTGGCACCCCCTTAGCACTTTATACCATAATGATGAAGCCCATAATAACTACTCTGCTTCCTATTCATAACCAATTTTTCATCCATGTACAAATGTGCCTCCCAGACCAACAGACCTTAGCTATTCATTAGTCGCCTATGGGGGACTGTATCAAAAGCCTTTGGCATAGCAGTAGATGTAGTATACTTGAATTCGCAGAGACTAAATTTCTATGCTTCCTCATAAAAGCAAGCAGTTAGTGACAAGATCTATTCCTCCTAAATCCATGCTGGTTACTACTTATAATGTCAGTCCTTGAAACATACTCTAGAATATGTTCCCTTATTAAACTTTCCAGTATCTTCCCCACCACTGTTAAACTCACAGGCCTGTAATGTGCCATTTGATTGGTCAGGAAGCATGCAGCTTCTGTCACTCTTTCCTACAACATGCTTTGAAGCTGGACAAAGTAGAAATTCTTTGCATAATAAAAAAAAAAAAAAAAAAAGAAGGAAGGTTGGGGAACTTAGCACAACATAAATATACATTTAACTTGTTTCCAGTTTTATGAGTATAATTGTCCTTTTAACTATTATACTTAAAAAACATTTTGGGGCTGGACTTGCTTTGTTCTGCTATCCATATTTCATTTTGTATTTTAGCTAGTTTAATTTATTTCTTGGCCCCTTATTACTACATTAATACTGCATGTAAGCCTTTTCTGTTCCCACTGATTTTAAAAGCCTTTTTCTTTTTTTCCATTTACATTTTTACCTGATCATTAACCCATGCAGGAGTGGACCTAGTTATTTTACACTTGTTCTCGAAAGGTATACATTTAGAAATGTAATCGTTTAATATCCCTTTAAAAGCAGTCCACTTCTGCTCAATATCTTTACCTAGGAACAAATCCTTTAAAAACATAAAATTAGCTTTCCTAAAGTTTTTGTTACCCCGGTGCACTTTTGTTTTTTGTAACCTATATTAAATGACACTATATCATGATCACTATTCCCTAAGCCTTCTATTACCTCCATCTCCAAAATTAGCTCAGGGTTATTAGATATCACCAGATATCACAATTAATTTACCCATCATTTTGCTTCCTGTACACGGCTCCACACATATTGTTTTTGCCTTTTTGTTTATACCCCCAGCTATCTCCTCTTTTAAATTTGACTTTAATTCTTGCTTAACATAGACACATACATATTCCTCCTTTCAACCTTTCCTTCTTTACTATAGCTCACAATATAGCGGTATTGTAATCCTATCTTGCTAAGTACCAGTGGACTAAACAAATAGAGTTTACGCTAACCAAAAATCCAAAGTTTACATTTATCAGCAGTTCAGTTGGAAGGGAGGGATGGTAGGAGGCAATTAAAAATGATCCTGTGCCATTTATAAAGTCTGCACATGTGGGCAAAACTCTTTTGGCAGAGCACCACTTTTAATGGCCCCCTACCTTCTTTCCCCCTCCAAGCAGATCCCCTGGTAGATCTTGTTCGGTATTGTAGATATGTGGTTCTGGCTGAATAACGTAAAATTTTCAATAATTTATCATGCACTTCATATGTTTTGTTCAGTGGTAAGTTTATGATTAGTAAGGTGGGGTAACAATATAACAGTAGGATCGCCCATAGAATACAATAGCAGTCTGTATAATTGTGGCTGAAAAAAGAATGTTGAGCAAATACACATTACAAGCAGCTGTTATAAAAATGTCCCTAAATTAATAGATTAAAATGGATTGTCTAGGCAAGCCTTCGTGTTACATAGTTGTGCTAAGATTACATTGTTGTTGTAAAATTATCATACAGTGTGTGATCACCATTTGGTTGTGGTGCTGGTACCAAATGAAAATGTGGTTTACATAGAGACATCAAAGAAGTCACCTGACAATTGTTGTCGATTGTCATTTACCCAAAATACAGCTTACAATGCAAATTCTCTACATTCATAGTTCTGGATGTTAAAAAAAAAAAAAAAAAAAAAAAGACCTATACTTCTGTCTAGTCCAACAAATTTTAGCCTGCTCATGAGCCTCACCTAACAGTTAATCCAGAGGAAGGCATATATGACAGGGCATATAGGCAAATACATGCCATACTTACAGCATGGGGGGCTGCAGGAGCATACATGCAGGTGGTCCACAGATGGTTTGCTACCCACTACTATGCCAGATGCAGCTGTTAACAGCTGATCACAAAGTTGCACCAAATTGGTATCTGTTCCAGCTTACATACAAATTTAACTTTAGAACACACCTACAGAACCTATATGGTTCATAACCCAGAGACTGCCAGTAAACTAAAGTGAAAAAAATTATTTGCCTTTATCCTTTTCTGTATTTTTTTGAGCTGATAGGATCTTGGGCCTCCTGCTCCCAGTACTCCCTTTCACCATATTTCCTCATTTGCTGTTAAGTCCACTACTAATTAATATGAATTCCCCCTCTGTGCTCAGCTAGGTCCCACGACTGCGGAATATGCAACGCTACCTGGGATTTTCCACTATGTGTGCTGCGGTCCGGTCCGTTATCGGTTTGCATACATGCACGACTTTTCTTGCGGATTGCATGCGTGCCAATAACCTTGAAATGGTCCTGAACGTAGCTCACACAGAGTATCGCGCGCATTGCAAAAATCTTGCATGTGCTGCTTTGTGTGATAGTGGGACCTTACCCTAACTGTCAAATTAGCTATTCAGTGACAGAGGAATAAGCTTTGTAAAAAACTATCCTTTCTAAGAAAGCAAAGTTGCCCCCTCAAGGGTGAGTGAAACTTCAAGAGCTGAAAAGGAAGGTCAGAGAAGGGGGGGGGACCAGGTTTATAGTACACCGCAAACTATGCAGTGAATACTTTTTAAGAGACATGTTTGTGTTATTGCCTGTCTAGCTGAATTTTGTGCTTTAGTAGTTTTTGTGATGTTTTCAATTTGTAAAACTAAATTTTTTTAGGGTGCCTAAACATTTTTGGACTAAAGATGGCCATACATATAAACGATAATAGATAAAAGGCGTAGTTCCCGGAATTTTTATTTATCGTTAGTGTGCTGTTCCCAAACGATCGGAATGCCGACAAACGTTCGGAGTTGTCACTATGGGAATGACGGAAAATTTCCGTCGGCCAGTATCGGCTTCCTTTAGAGCTGATACAATCGTGCTGTATGTGTAGAAAAGATGCTTTGTTAGATCTGGTAATATCTAATAACCCTAAACTCATTATTAAGCTGAAAGTAATGGGAAGCTTAGGGAATAGTGATCAAAAAAAATTGTAATTTAGAGAAGAGCTAAAGTCTCCAGACAACATGTCCCAATAGACAGATCACATTCACAAAGATATAAAAATGTCTCACCTCTACCTTTGCTGCTGGGTTATTGAAAGGAAAAGTACACTCAAAAAACAAATTAAGTTTAAATGGAAGCTGTATCCCTAACTAACCATTCCCCCCCCCCTTTTTTTTTTTAGGTCCTTTCAGAGCCTACCTGCTGGACATCTTGGATAATGTCTGTGGCGGGTGGCGCACGCACGGAGGGAACTGCCACTGGATTTTTGGACACAAGTCTGCAACGAGGTCCAGCAAGTCTTGGGGGGCAGAGCTTACCTGACTGCAGACATTATCCAAGATGGCCAGCATTTTACTGGGGCACAGGTAGGCTCTGAAGGGACCTAAAAGGGAAAAGGTTAGTTAGGGATACAGCTTCCATTTAAACTTAATTTGTTTTTTGAGTGTACTTATTCTTTAAGAAATTAGGGTCACCTTCCATAATTCACCTTAGCCGGGCAACACACAGCTTCACAGGAAGCTGCAGCCTTGCTTTCTAGAAGCAGACAGCCAATCATGTTAAAGCTCAGAGATCATTGCTCCCTCTGACACCGAACAGGGGTTTGAGTGCAGGTCTTTTGTAAACATATTTAAAGAAGAACTAAACTTAAATGCTTTGCTTTTAGCAAGGTAGAGTACATGAGGCGGCATGTTCAATTCTCCAGAATTGTTATTTTAACTAACATGTTAATATTCTGTTTCTTGCATCTGTACTAGCTTAGAAACATACTGAAAAAATTTTTTTTTTTAGATGAAAAGCATCTGTTATTACAGGAGCATTGAATGTGTTTGAAAAAACTGAAATACCTGTTTCTGTGCCAGGAAGAGGGAGGATCTATGTGCTGTTCTATGATGAGCTGTCTGCTTCTAGGAAGCAAGGCTGCAATTTCCTTGTTTTAAAGGGCATGTCCACCCCCAAAATTAAAATTTAATCTCATACTGGACCCACTGTGTAGTGTTAAAAAAAAAATCCTTACCTTACATCTCTGCTCCAAATGGTTCTCCTGCAGTGTCTATACAAAATCCAGGAAACTGAAGAGTAGGAGCTGTCTTCCTGTGTGAAAGGTTTCTGCCTCCTTGTTTTCTGAGAGGACAGTGGCATGTGTAGGGGAGCCCCTTCACCCCCTCCCTTCATCCTTCTGTAGCCCTCTTTGCTGCCGGTTGCCCTACCTCTAAAACCTCTTAAAATATGGTAGTGCACCATATAAAAAAAGCTGCAGAACTCTACTTACGCTTCTTCCTTTCCGTGTCGTTCTGTATTGCGGCATCCCCGTTTCTGATTGGTTGCCTGTCATCCAATCAGATGCAGCTGCTGGTCTGGCTCCCTGCTTGCAGTTCTGGCAAGCAGAGGACTGATATCAAAGCACCAGGGGGATCGAAGGATTGTAAGTAGAGTTCTGAAACTTTTCTTAAACAAACTGGCTTAGCGGTTGGGGATAGGATAGGGTGCCCCACCATATGTTAAGAAATTATGTAGCAGGTGGACATGGCCTTTATGCACTCTGTAGTGCCCAACATCTTAAGTGTGAATGTGCTCGGTCTATTGAGACAATGTTGTCTGGAGGCTTAAGTTCCTCTTTATGCTCTCCTGTCCCTAACAGGTTAAATTCCTTTGCTTTTAATACAGAAAAGAGATCTTTGTTTTTTACTTCTATGCAAGCTAAGAAATAAATTGCAATATTAACAATCCAGTAAAAAAAATAAAAATGCATCTGAAGAATCAAACCTGCAATCTCCTATTCTGTCTTGCTAAAAGTAGAGATTTATACCCCTATCCCAACAGAGCTGATATATATATGTTAGTACACTTGTTAACGTCTCATTTGGAATATGTGGTTTAGTTCTGAAATCCCATAAACAAAAGGGACATCTTGGAAATGGAAGGAGTTCAGAGAACAGTTGCAAAAATAATAAGGGGAATGGAGGGGCTTGACTATGCAGGCAGATTAAACAACTTAAGACCTTTTACATTGGAGAAGTAAAGTTTGCGTGGGGATATGATCACTTTATACAAATGTATGGGCCATAAAATAAACTTTCTGGTGTACTACTCACCAATAGATTCTGGGGGCTAGTGGACATCCTTTAAGATCAGAAGATGGTTTTGTTATGTTGAGAACTGTGGAACTATCTTCCAGCAGATTTGGTAATGTCAAGTTGATTGAATAGCTTTAAGAGTGGGCTGATTTTCTAAGATTCAAAAATATTTAAAATGACTGGTATTAATACATCCAGTTCTTGTTGATACAGGGATCCTTTCCAATTACTATTAGGAGTCATAGATGAACCCCCCCCCCCCTTTCAGCTGTTTTTTTTTTTTGTTTTGTTTTGCCTTACCTTTGTTAGGTAGGGCCCATGATTAGGCTATACAAGTTGGACTGGATGGACACGTCTTGAATTAACCTCTATTATTGTTTAGCTATACAACGGTGTTGGTGGGCTGTTTGAAAGCATTATTCATAAATAAGTACATTAATAATAAGTCTAAATAATACATTTTGCCATTGCTGCTGTCTGGGAGGCTGTCTATGGAGAGAAACAACTGCTTTCTTTGGGTCCCAGTGAATATTGATATATTAATAAAGTGTAACATGGACTGCAGTTAAGATCCTGTGATTTACACCACAGAAGGAAAGGACCAATGCAATAAAAGTGTTTGTTAGTAATATAACATTAAAGGATATCTCCCTGCCAAGTTAGATTAGTTAAAAAAGCAGCAGAAATGTACTTACAGTCCTTCATTCCTGTGGCTGTCTCCTCCCGGGCCCTTGGTTTTCCGGAAGTTGCAAACGGGCCGGATCGATAGCTGCCCTTTTTTTTTTTTTTTTTTTTTTACATAGGGGGGGGTAACTACAAAAAAAAAAATATTTAAAGGTAGGGGGTGACGCAGGCATCTAGGGATCTGGAGGGGGGTGGAAGGGCTCCCTTGCTCATGCCACAAGGAGGAGGCAGAAATATTTTCACACAAAGACTTTGGACAAGCACTGCAGGAGAACCACAAGGAGAAGGGATGTAAGGTAAGGATTTTTTACACTACACAGTGGGGCCAGTAGTAGTGGGGTGTGTATGTTAAATTTTTAGTTTGGGGGAATATTTTAGTTCAATGCAAAAAGGTGGAAAAGTTTGCTTGTGATGATAAATTGCAGCAATCAATATTATGGAACTGAAGTAACCAAATAAAAAGTGAACATTTGGTTGCTGCAAATTAATTGTACTGTCAAATGTTTGCACTTTTTATTGCATTGTCCCTTTTATCTTTTAATATTCACTGCACCAATAATGCCATCCAGCTTAGCCTTTGCACCAGCAATATTCTGGGATGGCACAAATAAAATCATTACAGTTCCTACAAGATACTACACATTCCCAGACCAGACTGCTTATAAACACATCAGTGCATACATTATTTTGGTTAAGTGCACAGAAAGCAGCAGTACCCACATGTAAAGTAACTGAGGGACAAGTGAACTTCAATCAGCACGTTTTCTCACAAAACAAGTTTTTGAAAGTGCATTCCCAATAGCCAGTCAGTCTATAAGTTTTGAACCAAAATGTGAAACTATTGATATTTTTACTTAAAGGGGAACAGTGTTCTCCATACTGGTGCCTTCTGTTATTAAAAGCACACTACTAACCTTTAAAATAACTCTACAATTGTGCTTCTAGATGCAGTCTATCCAAACTTACAGCAGTATAAATGTTGGTGCTTTTTGCTTACACAGTGAGCTGAGACGTTACCAGCAAGCCCCTGACTTTAGCATGTCCACTTGTAGGTGATGGGACAGAGCATAAGAGCATTTTTTTTTAAAGCTAGCCACAAGCCTGAAAATACATTTCCCCTTTCCCTAAGTTATCTGTGGGTGGAGAAAAGCACAGATATTGATTGCAATGTATGAAAATACATTTTCCCCTTTTCCTAAGTTATCCGTGGGCGGAGAAAAGCACAGATATTGATTGCAAGCCAGTAAACTAGCTTCAGAAAATATTGATTTTTGAGAGTTGGGCTAATAACTGCTTAGAACACATGCCTGTCACAGAAAGAGAGAGACCATGCAGGAGTAGGAAGTGAGACTTTACAAGCTTATAACTTTGGATAGACAACAGAGTATAAATACTTTATTTAAATATTTTGTTTTTATTTTATTTTCAGGGGTGTTCTGGTAAGATTATCAAGCTGTAATCATTCTGTTATTATGAAGGGTCTTTGTGCGGAATGTGGTCAAGACTTGACACTGTAAGTATTTTATTATTGATATGGTGGGTTTTGTTGTTGCAGACGCTACACAATGTTTTTTGTACCAGATACCATTATATTTTAGGTTCCAGCTGCATAGAGTCCCAGTGCTGAAAGCAAAGAAAACTAAGGATTTGGGGGCATGATAAGATGATTGCCTTTGTGCACTTTCAGCTACAATATTATAGGGTGTTGTTGGGGCTAAGGTTAGGGGATTTGAGTTATAGCCAAAAAAAACTTAATTCTCAGGAAAGTAGAATGAATAATGTCCCGTTATTTATTGGTGCAGAAGTGGACTTTTCTTGCTCATCCCCCAGTCAGTCACTGACTTTTATCTGACATTGGGCGAGGGGTAATTTTGGAGGGCTGACTGGACGGGGGAAAATGAGAGGTTTTGGTTACTGCCCGAGTGTATTATCATAATAAATATCTTAATCAAAAAATATATTTAAAATAATTTAATTGAAAAAGGCAGAATATCTCTGATAACACTTGGTTAGATTTAGTTAAATGCATCTGTGGGGTACTTATATATTCTAATAAGCAGATAAGTATCTATCTATCTGTGGAGTTGGTTTTTAGCTTCTTTCACTGACATGAATGTTGAACCTTATGCTGGGGGCTGCAACAGTGGCACTATATTTAGAGACCAGGATACTTCTTGGATTCAAGTGCTTTCTGCCCCAACTCCACCCATAACACTACTCGATAGGTAGTCTTGGTACCCATATTTAAACTTTGTCTTGTATGAACAGATAAATAAAAATCAATTTGATTCCTTGCAGCCTAGTTGTTAGGCATGTTGACATATTGGTTTTGACTTTTCTTTACAGTTTGACTGCTTTATTAAGCTTACTCTTTGAAAAATTCAAATATGCTCTTAAAAGGTAACAGTGGTCTCCATACAAGTTACCTTTATTAAAAAGAGCACATTCCTACCTTTATAAAGGGTGGTATTTCCAGTTAGCACTGTGATTTGTGACCTCACTAGAGCCATTGCTGCCACAGCCACAGAGCATGCCCTGTTGTGTCCTACTGCTGTAACTGTCTTAAAATAGCTTCAGAAAATATTTTATTTTTTGCGGGGGTTGCCACTTATTTGCAAATATTGAGTATGGGCAGCATACAAAGTGCTTGTACTCTTTGAATACCTTTCTGTGTTATAGTTCTCACATAGGAGAGTTAAAGCTAATAGAACCCATTCAGTCTTATTTATGTAGTTCAGAACCTGAAGGGCATGTTAACCCCTGAAATAAAAAAGTGTGTAGTTAAAGGGACAGTTCACCAAAATAATCAACCAAAATTCTAATAGAGACCGGAGCACTTGCTCATGTCTCCCAGTCATGCCCCCATAGGCCAAATCTCGCTACTTATAAAACCGTGTTGCATAAGGATCACAGTTTGGTAAGTAATGAGAAATATAATTTTGATTAAACAAAGGTAATTTTTTGGGGTGAACTTTCCCTTTAAATCATCCCAAGCAGGGGTTGGCGCCCAGGTGGCGAGGGACCAGGTCAGGTAAGTCCTTTCAGATGCACCTTTGACAATTCTTACTAATGCAAAAATAGGGTTGTGGGGGGTGCTCTACCACAATATAAAAAGTGGGTGGTTTTTTGGGTTTTTTTTTTTTTGATGGTCGTGCTCTTTAAAGGGTATCTCCTCCCCCAAACACAACATTTTCTGTAGTGTAGGGGACCCCTCTCCAACCCTAAATACTTACCCACCTTCGTTCCCCCTGCCTCTACTTCTACTTCCAGGAACAAGAAGTATCAATAGGGGCTCGACTGTCAGCAGCGTCTGTGATTAGCCAATCACAAACACGACTGTCTGTTATTGACAGAGCCGAGGGAATGAAGGTGGGTAAGTCTATTTCTGGGCACTTTTTAAAGTTAAAACACTAGCATTTGGGGTGGGCATCTTCTGACAGGTCCCGATGGACCCTGTATTCTATGCGCATTGAGTACTAAGTCTGTGAGGACCTGTCCGAGGACGCAGCGAAGGAGAGATTGGGTAAGTTCCTTACCTTCGTTCCCAGCTCCTGAATATTTTATTGAAGAACGGGAGGTAAGACACAGCTCCTTTACCTCCCGTTCTTCAAAAAAACTGAATAGCAAAAATGTTTTTCCCTGTGGAGATACCCTTTAAATCCCCAATATCGGCTCCTAAAGGTACTTACCAGCCCTCCTTCCCCCTGTGGCCTTTCTGCATGAAAGCAGTAGAAGGGGCCAGACCGGCAGGTGCGTCAATGATTGGCTAAATCTCAGCCAATCACAGACATGGCTACCAGTCCAGCCCCTTCTGTTCTGTGCAGAAGAGCAGCAGAGGGAGCCAAGTGAGGGAACAATGGCTGGTACGTACCTTTTAGAAGCTGATATTGGGGATTTAAATTTAACAAGGTCTAGGTTGGGGGGGTGTCCTACAGAACTAATGCAGTTCTTTGTAAAAATGAAGAAAAAAAGATTATTCATTGTTAAAAAACTTGAATCAAACAGCATGTATGGGTGTACACACAAACATGTTTGCCAAACAACCAAAATGGTACCGATAACAAAGAAAAAATTCAATCAGCTGTCTCGAAAAGCTTTCAGTTCTCAAATTAAACACTCCCTCAAACTGATACCCCCCCACCCCTATCTATGTATTATTGGAGCTACTTGCCTTAAGCTGTGTAATCCTGAAGTTCTTTTATACATCTATTCAGAATTCCAGATTCAATTCATGAATATCACCGTTTTCCAAACCTACATGACAAGTAACACCCTTATTAAATATCACATTAAAACGCACGCCATAAATCAAACGGTATGCCACATATGTGTGTACACACACAGACATGGCTGTCAACTAACCTCAAAGGGAACCAAGGTATAAATGCAATTACAAAAAGAGAATTTTAAAAAATAAATACTGCTTCTATTTTAAAATACCCCCAGCTAACTATATATTTTTGGAATCTATGCACCTTTATCTATGTAATGGTGTTAAACATATATGCAGAATTCTGCATGAAATTTGGAACTTTTTAGAAATTTGGTTTTAGATTTTCTGAAAGTAACTGGCAGAGAAGGTTTAAGCTTGAACTCAAAATCTCGACCAAACCTTCGGTTAAATTAGAAATTTCCAATTAATATATTTATCTTCTACATGCCCTAAATAAAACAGTATCCTACTTGCATCAGTGTACACAGTGCACACTGAGAATGACAGGTGGTGATTTCTTTACTGTGTTTCTCAATGGCAAAATCTGGTAATGAAGGCTGCAAGCCTCCTTTTTAGTGCTAGTGCAGTGCAGTACATAATGTTGTCACTATCTTTATGTTGTTTCAGGTTACAGAGTAAGAATGGAAAGCAGCAGGTGCCTTACCCATCTGCTACTGTGTCTATGGTTCATAGTGTCCCTGAACTTATGGTTAGCTCAGAGGTAAGTTTGAGATTTAATAAAAAAAAAAATAAATTGCAAATGGTCTTCCATGTGTATATTTTTATATTGCTTTTAATTTTTTTAAATGTATTTTTAAGTAAATTTAAGCAGAATTTAAAAATATCACACACAACATGGAAAAATTTTAAAAATGAAAAGGGATTCTGTTCAATTCTAATAATGAAACAGAATACATTTCCAAGAAGAATATTTTCCAGAGCTTTGCAGGTAAACCTATTTGTATGCCAAAACAAGATACATTATTACTTTTTGTGTATTAGAATATAGAATATATATATTAGAATATATATATTAGAATATATATATATATATGGTATTGTTTTGACTTGAAAGTATTGAAGATGTTTTTTTTCCCCAGCATTTTATTCTAGACATTTAAGAAAACATTGAAAATTTGAAGAGGTGCTTAATATTTACACTTTTTTTTTTTTTTAAATAAAGCTACCATTAGCTGCAGAAACCCCTTTACCTCTTTGCCAGTTATATTAGGGTTTGTCTGAGCTATTTTACTGTGGACTTTTGTTTGACAATTAGGTTTGTGCATTTCTTACAAAAATGTTTGTTGCTGATTTGTGTTCCACCATCCAATTTAATTTTTTTTTTTAATACATAGCCTAGACCCTATATCATGATGTGGCAATCACCTGTTACTTTTTTTTAACCCTTTCAGTGCCAGCAGAATTTCCCCATTTTTGTCACTCTGTGTCGGAGAATTTTTATTTTGTACTGTCAACCCCCCAGTAAATAGAGTATTATTATACAATCATGTTTTTTTTAGAAAAAAGTGTACTTTAACAAGATAATTCTGAACTTTTCTGGAGATTTAAGTAGACTTTTAGGTAAAATTTGCAAAATTCCAATTTTTGGGTGAATTTTTACACCAGATTGTGTAAGTATATAAGCACTTTTAGCTTTCCCGTAGAATAACTGCCAAATTAACTAAAATATCCCAATAAGTGTGAGTTTTAAAAACTACATACACACAGGTTGTTATAATTGGGTTTAGAAACACTGCAGCAGGGAGTTTGAAAATTAACACAAATATAAAAAGCCTTATCTCTCCTGAACAAAACAGTATAACATGAGTGGACACAAAAACATCTAACCAACTAACTCCAAAAGGGATCCACGCATAAGTGTAGTTTGAACAGCTTCCAATCTTTTCTCTGTAACTGAACACTCCTAAATCTCAGACATTCCCTCCTAAAACTATATTATACAGACTAGAATCGACACAGATTCAGCTATGTAACCATGCCATTCTTCATAGAATTAGGGGTTTTTGGAGTTTTTCTGAAAGTGTATATATTTGGAATCTATACACCTGTAGCTATGTATTTGTGCCATTCTTTTATACATAGATACATGCAGAATTCTGCACACTGTTCTCTTCAGCTTTAAGTTTTTGAAACTAAACACCCCAGAAACTCTGAAAAACTCCAGATTTTCTAGGGGGGAAAAAGTGGAAAAGAAGGTTCAAACTTAGAAATTGTGGCCAAACTCCCCAGTACAAATTAAAAAAAAAACTCTTAAGGGCACACTTCAGCCTCAAACCTTGTGAAATATCAAAAAATATTATATTATGCATTTATATAATGCCAACTTTTTCCCTGGCAGTTCGTAATTATGCATGTTACATTCAAGGGTAATGCATAAAATATAAGTTCACAAATTGATGAGTAAATATACAGCAATTTCACGATACACAAGAGAATAGGACCCTGCCCGGTGAGTTTACAGTCTAGAGGAAATGGGGGTGACAAGGTGAAGTAAATCAGTACGCTGTATAGATTGCAAGTAGATTGACAGTGGAGTGTGATTAGCGGGTAGTATATTGTTGAGTCAGTAAGAGGGGGAATGTCTTGGGCTTGCCTGAAAAGGTGTGTTTTGAGGTTACATTTAAAAATATTAAAACATGGTTAATGACAGACGAATTTCAGAGCAGACAAGGGTGGATATCATTTGCAGAGTTTGAACTGGATCCTTTGTGATGGGCAGCAAGTGGAGAGACTGACAGAGAGGATAGATGTTAGAAAAGCATAAAGAGAAATTAATGAGCGTGCAACAGAGTTTAAGATCGATTGAAGTGGCGCCAGGCTGTTGTTTGGTAAACCACAGAGGAGGGTATTGCAGTAGTCAACCGAGTGTGAAATTGAATTTTTGTAGTGTCATGTGAGAGGAAGTGAAGGTTTTCTTGAGTTGGTAAGTTTGTTGATATGGGGGTTAAAAGATCCAGATATCGATGTGTGGTTAATATAAATAGTAAGTCTAGGTAAGAGGATAGATTCTGAAGGTGGAAAAATAACTTGAGTCTCGTTGAGAAATTGAGTAAATGGTATGTAACAAGTATTCTGTATACCTGCCACCTCCCAGCTGGTATATATGCAATATCCAAAAAATGATACAGTAGTCCAATCAAACATTAAAGGGGGCACTTGAGAAAAGCATTTGGGCCGAAATGTTGTGCTGTGTTTGCTCTGCACATTTATTTGCTTAATAGATATGGGATCACCCTTAAATGATTTGACTTCCGTATCATATTTTTTTGAAAGTTCAGTCTTGTCCATGTTCATTTTGAAGAAGCGGGAGGATATAAAGGCAGAGGCTCTCTTATGCAGTTAGGGACCTGGGATGTCCGTGTAGGAAGTTCTGGGGCAGAGATTTAAAATTTGTTATTAATGCATGCAGGTGACACTGGAATTCTAATGAGCTAATGAGTTGTCAAAGGTGTAAATGGAGAAAAGAGTACCAATTACTGAGCTTTTTGGTACCCCCACATGGAGGGTACGATTGGTGGAGTATATTCCAGAGCAGAAAATACTAAAAGCCCTACCGGAGAGATGGGAAGATAGCCAAGAAACCGTAGTATCCTGGATACCTAAGGGGGCCATTATCTGGAAAAGTGGCCTTAAGATTTAACAGTAAGCAGATCATTGGTCACTTTAGTGAGGGCAGTTTCCATAGAGTGGTTAGGGTAGAAGCCTGACCAGAGGTGATCAAAAAGAACCATATATACTTGAGTAAATGGTGATGTGTATGGGACATTCTATGGGGCTGTGTATGTGACTTTCTGTGGCAGAAAGTCAACCCTTGGTTTATACTCGAGTCAAACAGTTAAATATAAATACCTTGGCCAAGATTCGCGTCGGCTTATACTCGAGTATATACGGTAAGCAGAAAGTTAATAACCCAGCTCAGCATAGATATGTCTCTCCAGCTGTTTTAGGCGCAGAAGGGAGACAGGTCGGTAACTGGGAAGAGTGGATGAGTCCAGAGAGGGTTTCTTAAGTATAGGAGGTACCACCGCGTGTTTAAATGAGGAGGGAAAAGTACCAGTGGAGAGGGCCAAGTTTAAGAGAGAAGTTAGAGCTGGTGTCAAGTAAGAGGAGAGATCATCAACGAGCTAGGGATACGGTAGAAGGGGGCTTGTTCTGTAATTGTGGTGAGGTTGTGCAGTGGAAGGGGTAGAATGATGTAGGGGTAAGCTAGGGTGCACAGGAAAACCATTTCTGATGTTTTAAATTTTTTACTATACAACCTTTTATTCTATGAAATATGTGGCTAACTAGGCAAAGAAGGTGGCGGACAGCATGGAGTTAAATTCTTTGAAGATCTGCTTGGGATTATGTGGCTGTATGCATATGAGGAAGAAGTAATTTTGCATGGCAAAGGACAAAGCATTTCTGATCTGGTAAAGGACCTTTTTAAATTCTAGAAAATCTTAATTCTTATTTCTCTGATGCCAGAGTTGCATAGCTACACATTAGTGCCTTTTCAATCTTTTATACTGATACATGAGCCATAGTTGTGGGTGGTTAAGGGAGCAACAGAGTCCATGGCTTTGGAAACAGTGTTATGGTAATGGATGGCTGCTAAGTCAGAAAGTTGTTGGAGGGGACCAGAGAGTTGCAGCCATTTGTCCAGCCAAGTTCATTAAAAAAAAAAAGTGCATTTAATAGGGCCCCAGTTATTGGATCAAATGTAAGGGGAAAAATTACATTTGTAATGTTGTGTGTCTAGGGTACTAAAGGATGTGGGAGCAGAACAAGCAGTAAGGGTGGGGATGGGTTGATAGGTGTGACATTTTTCACAAAAATAAACCATCACTAAACATTTTAGTGGTATACTTGTTTTTTGTGGTAATATCTGGTATTGAAATGCAATAAGAACTCCTTTTTAGTGCTATTCAGTGGAAACTGAATAGCTGAATGCTACTGACACTTTTTTTTTGCACACTTACTATTGGGAAAAAGAATTTCCTTTTTGTGTAAAGTGTCCTGCATTTGCAATTCCGTAAATGAATAATTGGCATTTACTAGAACTATTCAATAGTGGCTTACTATAGCATGTACTCAACTGTGATCAAACAGATAATCGCAGTTCAGTACCTCCACTAGACCACCAGGGAAAGTGGAAGGGCTATTGTGATAGAAACCTCTTACATTTTGTATGGGGCATTCAGATAATGTAAACCTTAACCTTTCAGACCATTTTTTCCTTACACAATGTATTGCTTAATTATGTAGCTATGTCTTTGTTGGTTTTTTTTTTATTAATTCTTGGTAAATCTAAAAATTATATACGGTACAAGGCAATGTGCAGAAAGCCACTATCACTTTTCCTTGCCCTTGGTTATTGCAGCTCCTTGTATATCACATTCTTTTTAATGCAAGCCATTTGCTGCTGTTAAATGAAGCATGATTGTGACACATGATTGGCCACAATCATGTCAGTACATTGCGTGTGATGATGCGTGCACTTATTTTTGCGTGTTTCTGTGATTAGAGTCATACTTACAATCCATACATTGGTGCATCAGGTTATTGGGACTTGTCACTATTTTGCATCTAAGTACATTGTCTTCATAGTCTTCTCTGCTATACATCCCTTTCTTTGGAGAGAGAAATGTGTTCAATGATTGTTCCTTTTAGTACTTGGCACTAATACATGTAACATAACCTTTCTAAAAAAAATACTTAAATAAAATGTCCTAATATAGGCTATTTCAATAAAGTTTAGCAAATATTTCAGGCAGTGCAAAAATCAGTGTTAACCCAATAATACAGAATAGTGGAGTGGGTATAGCTGTGCACCAGTAGTTATGTACCTGTTACTGTGTGAGGTTGAGTTTTTGTGTTTACCGTATATGGCCATAAAACTAATTCCAATATTACATATAATTTTATTCTGCTTTTATTTTATACTTTAAGGTCTTTTAATTTAAATTTGTTTGTATATGGTTTGTGTGTTAGAGATACTCGGTGCGAGTTAGAGTAGCCTGGCACCCTGTCTCTCTTATTCTACTCTGTGACAGGCATCTGACAGGCAACTTTCACATGGCCCATCCACAATCTTTTCTGAGGCTAGTTACAGGCTTGCAATAAATACATGCGCTTTGCGCTGGACACCTTAGATAGAGAGAGGTAAAAAAAAATCTTTTCAGGCTTTTGGCTAACTTTAAAAATTAAGTCTGGGGGTGGGGCTTATGACTCAATATATTGGTTTGGTTAGCAAGGCTTGAACACCACTTTGCCCTGGCTGCAGCTTTTGGAAAATGGAGTAGAGTCAGTGATGGCGAATCTTTTAGAGACCAAGTGCCCAAACTGCAGCCCAAAACCCACTTATATATTGCATAGTGCCAACACGATAGCTTAACATGAATACTTAGGTTTTACTTTAGAAAACCCCCCAACTCAAAACAGATAGACAGAGACAGATACGGTAGATAGAACTGATGTATAGATTAAAATTGAATGTTGTTTGCACAATACATTTTGACACACTGATGTAGTGTTCTTCTCTCACTTTGATTTGAGGTTAGATCAACCCCAGAGTAGGGGCTATTTGGAGAATTGCACCTACTGACTATTGGCAATTGCCAGAATTGGTGTGCTAGAGTGAATCTATACTTGTTTCGTTCTCTCTTGTTACGATAAAGGCCATGTCTCTCTGTCTTTCTGGTAACAAACAAGTGAATTCGCCACCACTGGATTAGAGTGTTTGGGTTCATAAATGGGGATAAAAAATTCAAAGCCGCACTCCTGCCAATAAGGGATACTACATTTTCTGCAGTGCAAAAAAAAACATTGTAATCAAAGCAGGACAGCACATGCAATTATTTATTTAAAATTCCAAACATTGGATTTTAAAGGGTATGTACACCTTAAAAAAAAAAAAAAAAACGGAAAAAAACCCAAAACATTGGGTTATTGGCAAGCTGTGGCTTTAAAACTTAAGTTGGCTAAACATTTTTCTTCTATTCCCCCCCAGAGCCTACCTTTATTGCTTCAAACTTGCTGGCTTCCTACTCATGGATAATGGCATCTGCAGCTCTGCCCTGACGAGATCTCCTGGCTCTTTCTGCTCTCTTTGCCTCCAAAGGTAAGTTCCAGTCACACCACGACCGTGCATGTGTATGACGTAATTGTGGTGTGTTTGGTCGCGGCACAATGACGTTGTCATGCGCACGCAACAAAGTCGCATGCGCGTGGTGTGACAGGAACTTATCTTTAGAAGCCAAGGAAGCAGGGTGAGCCAGGAAATCTCATCAGGGCGGAGCAGCAGATGCCATTATCCATGAAGAAGAAGCCAGTCAGTTTAAAGCAATAAAGGTAGGCTCTGGGGGGGGGTAGAAAAAAATGTTTTAGCCAATTTAAGTTTAAAGCCATAGCTTGCCAATAACCTAATGATTTTTTTTAAGGTGTAAATAGCCTTTAAGGGTACTTAACCCATTTATTTGGTTAAAACCTTTATTGGTGCTTTGTGGTTTCAATAAATGGGTTAAAGGGCATGTCCACCCCAAAACTAACTTTTTATATTTATTTGGCCCAAATAATTGCTCCAAAACAAACTTTACAGCATGTAAATCGTTCCAGTGGTTCAAAAGTTACAGACCTTTGTAGCTGGCTTAAACCTGCAGCATGGACCAATACAGTGATGAACAGAGACAGGTTACATTACCTTGCCTCTGTTCTTTTCATGTTCTTGAGCATGTCTGTTAACATCCAGCAGTGAGAATAGAGGAAGTTGCATCAGTAATGGTCTGACTCCTGGATCCCGTCCTCTTTTCCCTCTCAACCAATCACAGCTGTAAAGTTATGTGTACTGAAGAAATCCAGGATCAACAGCTGCAGCCAGCCAGCCCAGAGAGAGAGACACACACACACAAGCAAGAAATTTTTTTTTTTTTCCCTTGGGGTCATCTAAAGAGGAAGTGGAGAGGAAGTGCAGCCTGATATATATCTCATTAAATATCGGGCAACGCAAATGATTTTTAGAAAAATGAACATGGCGTTTGAGGTTGGTGCTATTATATAAAGAACATATAAAAAGTTTATTTTTGGGTGGACATACCCTTTAAGTACCCCTAAAACCCAATGTTTGGAATAATTGCATGTGCTGCTTTGAGTACTATGGGTTCATAAATACCCATGGTTTTATTTACACTTATTCTGGGTTTTAAATTGTCATGTTAAATACATATTAGGTGTTGCACAATGTACCAAATCTGCACTGAATTTGATAATCCATGAAAAGCACTGAGCATTTAAAGTTAAAGCATAAATTGATATCTATTGCATAAAACGCATGGTCACTAAAATGTTAATCCGGAGTCCATTCACTTATGATTGCACTCACTTGCCAAGAGTTTCTAGGTTTATAAACTCTTGATAAAAGACTGAGACCAGAATGTTTCAGTAGACTGAAGTCCTAAAAAGACCCCAGAGTGCACTAGACAGATGTGTAGATGTGTGCCTTTTCAAATCAGGTCCAATCAACTGAATTTACCACAGCTGCAGAAACATCTCATGGATAATCAGGGGGAAAAGGATGCACCTGAGCTCAATTTTGAGGCAGTGAATACTTATTTACATATGGTTTCTCAGTATTTTTTGGAATAAGACTATAGTATAACTAAATGTGTGAAAAGTGATGACCTGTGATTACGTTCTGGATGCACTGTATTATTTTGTAGGTAGCACAAAGCTTTTATTCAATGTGTTTCAGACCTTCATTAGGAATATTGATGACTGATTAGAGGATGGAAAAGCTGCTGAATGGCTTTTATTTGTATGAAGTTTGATAGCATGAACTTGGGTAGTGCTCTGCTTAAAATGTGGGAAAATGTACCCCTCACATTTTACTATATACTATGTGTTTTTTTTTAATAAATACTCCACTGTTGCTCAAATTCTAATTCTATAGCCATATGTATTGTATTTCTCTGTATATATCGGTATATATAGGTGTGTCTCCTTTTTATATATGTTTTTTTCTAGTTTAAGTGTATATATTTTATTTCTCATCCTGTTTTATAGAAAGCAGAGCAGCTAGGACGTGAAGACCAATTTAGGTTACATCGGAATAAGAAATTAGTACTTATGGTTGATTTAGACCAGACTTTAATCCATACCACTGAACAGCATTGCCAACATATGTCCAGAAAGGTAATGTATGCCTCTTGTGATTTAATACTGTTATTATAGTTTTTGGCTGTGGTAGTGTTCTAAATCTTCAGATTCAATTAAAGGAATAGTTCACTGCAAAAGTGAACTTTTCTTTTAATGCATTAATTGAAGACAAGGGGGGTTTAGGAGCTATGCCTTGCCTTCTGTTCTTCAATGGCTGTGGAGCCAGGAACGAAGATAGAAGAAACTTACCTTTCACACAATCCTCTGCTGTCACAGTGACAGGTCCCAACTGCGTCCTGGTTCTGATGTACTATAGCGTGCATTATCGAGCATGAGCGCTATAGTTAGTTTCTTCTATCTTCGTTCATTCAGTCATTGATTGAAGAACGGGAGGTAAGTCATAGCTCCTTAACCTCCTGGTCTTCAATCAATGCATTTAAGGAATAGTTCACTTTTGCAGTGAACTATTCCTTTTATTTTCTAAATCCACACACACTACACACATGCACGCACACACACATATATGTATGGAAGGGAAGTGTGAACTTTTGCACTTTTTAACTGGAGAACCGTTTAAATTTGTATTCAGCTGTGTCTATGCTGCTCTTCCCACCTGGAATCTCAGTGACTTGTGTTACCGTATCTAATGTCTTTTATAAAACCCTGGTTCTGTGTTGCATCACATACCAAAAGCCGGAAGGAAACGGTTTGATTTTGTATTTCATACAATATAATTTTTTTTTTTTTTTTTAAATTAGAAAATATTTAAAGCAGAATTTTTACAAAGAAATTTACAAAGATACAAAAAGCTACGTCTTACTTCTCCCTTTGCTGTGGATGTTGGGTGATTTAGGAAAATAACCTGTGGGGACTAGGGGCCAGCTTTGCTTCCTGGAAGCTGACCGCCAATTATGTTACAGCTCAGATCATCCCTCCCTCTACACAAAAACTGCAAAACTGCATTTCTGTGTTCAAACACATTACACATGCTCCCATCCCTAACAATAATAAATGCCTTTGCTTTTTTATACAAAATGCTTGTGAAGGTTCTGATTCATCCAGGTCATGGTATATCTGTTGTATTCAGTTTGATCAACTGGACTTATAGTTTAGTTATTGAAGACGTTTCGCTAGTTATCCAACTGACTTTCTCAATTCAGAATGACTTCTGAATCTGTTGGCAATTAAGTACCCTGGAAAGTCCCAATTTACATATGACAACCAGGTGTTATGGACCTTCTAAATGCAAGGTGTGGATGCATTGAGGCTAAGAGGTGTTTTCGAAACTGCCAAGGGTATGGTCTCCGAACAGCATTGTACAAAAAAACACACTGGCTTTCTTGGACTGCTAAATTGGCAGTAGAGGTTTACAGAAAACCAACCCACACAGACCAGTATTTGATGTTTGACTCCCACCACCCTTTTGATCACAAGCTGGGTGTCCTCAGAACCCTGCAACACAGAGCAGATAACATCCCCTCTAGCACAGAGGTGAAGGCTAAAGAAATGAAACATCTCCGAGGAACCCTTAAAACTTGTGGATATTTAGACTGGGTCTTTGTCAAAAAAAACTAGAAGAAAAGAACACCAACAGTGAAGGTGGAATGCAAGATAGGAGAAAGAACATCATATGTAGCAGGGGTCTCCGAGAAATAAAGAAGAATTTTTAATAAACCCTGTATCCCTGTCTGCTATAAACCAAACAAAACACTGAGGCAGCAATTGGTACATCCGAAGACCCAGTACCAAAACACAAAAAAAAAGAGCGACATCACATACGCAGTGCAGTGAAGAGTGCTCTGATTTGTATGTGGTACTATTTTTGCTATTTTTTTTCCCTAGGCCCCTCCAGAGCCTACCTTTGAAGATTCAAAGTTGCCGACATCTTTGTTTATCTGTAGATGAATGTTTTTTTCCTCCCCTCCGAGATTTGCAGATACTTTCTGATTGGTTAGCTTCATTTGGTAAGTCCTGTTGCATGACGTCAAGGTGCACAGGGCTTTTACCAATGAGGCTAACCTCATTGACGAAGTATCTGAAAATCTCGAGGGGAGGAAAAAAACATTCATCTACAGATAAACAAGATGTCGGCAACTTTGAATCTTAAAAGGTAGCTCTGGAGGGGCATAGGGGAAAAAAAATATGCCAATAGTATTTTTAAAGCTGCAGCCTCCAATTGACCATCACTTTTTTTTGTGCTTATCCTTTTAGGAAAAAGAACATACCTTTTTGAAAATTGTAATGTCAACATCTTGGCAAAGGAACATGACTCATTCAAGAGAGGTGTCAAGGAGGCCATTTATGTCAAAATAAAGAAACCAAGCCTGAACCCTGGGGGGGGGTTCAACAACAACTGTCTGCCATGCACAATGCTGTTTTGACACCTTACCCTGGCAGTTTCGATAACACCTCTTAGCCTCAATCAATTACACCTTGCATTCAGAAGGTCCATACACCTGGCTGTCATATGCTAATTGGGACTTTCCAGGGTACTTAGTTGCTAACAGATTCTTTTACAGGTCATTCTGATTGAGAAAGCCTGTCGGATGACTAACGAAATGTTATCTAGAACTAAACTTTAAGTCTAGATTATCTAACCGAATACAACAGATATACCGTATATACTCGAGTATAAGCCGAAGTTTTTAGGTTTAAAAATCAACCTAAAAACCTTGCCTCGGCTTATACTCGAATCAAGAGAAAACTTACCTTAATTCCAGATGCAGCCGCGAGTCAGGAAGGAAAGCCGGCAGTTCACAGTAGTTCTTCGCGGGTGCGCGATGATGACGTCATCGCGCAGCCGTGAAGCAGTTGGGAACTGCCGCTCTGCACAGACGAGCGCAGCCAGCGGAGAGATGAAGACTGGCCAGGTACAGTAAGTGAACGGGGGGGGGGCTCTAGGGTGGGGGACAGTATGCCATACAGTAACACCCAATACCTTTCTACTATATGTGTTGGAAACTACACTCCCACAACGAAAGCATGCTGGGAGTTGTAGTTTCCAAACATCTACAGTGGGAAAGGTATTAGGGTTACTGTATGGGATTACTGTACATTTAAAGGGCAACTATCTACCCTCGGCTTATACTCGAGTCAATCATGGTTTTCTGATTTTGGAGGCAAAAATGGGTACCTCGGCTTATACTCGAGTCGGCTTATACTCGAGTCTATACGGTACTTTTCATACAAAAAGAAAAGTAATCTTTGCAGTTTATTTCTTTTCTAGCATAGCTGTAAGAAACAGAATAGTTAACATTTCAGTAAAGAATCAGAATATTTAACATTCATTTTAAAAAAAAAAAAAAAGTAAGTATGGGGAATTGAACCTGGAACCTGCAGATGCAATATATGCATGTACATTTGAGTAAATGTCAATAAAATCAGTTCACTATTTTATTGCTCCAGGAAGGTTGTCTGCAATTCATGCTGCTTGGTAACTATAAAACAGAGCTGCTATAAATAAAGTTCGTACATATGTAGAAACTTCATATTTTTCTGGCAACATGATTTAAACACAAAGCAATAAACTCAGACTATGGGACATATTTATAAAAGTTCGTTAAGTTTTGGCAGCTGTTGTTCCCACCATTTTCGCAAAAATCGCGTTTTCCGAAATGTATAAATGGGCGGGAAACGGCCACAAAAAGTTAACGAATCGTTATCTTTTCACAGCTATCTGAACAGTTACTGCCACTTCTATTTATAAAGTGGCGGTAACTGTTACGCACCGCTAATCTCGGCGTATTACTTCGCCACCTTGAAGGTAAACGGCCGAGATTCCCCCCTGGATCGTGGCGGGTGGTCGCACTCGCCCCGGGAGGCACGCCCACCTCGCTGTGGGTGGTCGCTGCTGCGAAGGGGCACGGTGGGGCACACGCCCACCCCTCCCTCGCCGCCCGCCCTCGCTCCCCGCAGCAGTTGCGGCGACCAGCCACCGCCCCTTCACAGCAGCACCTCCCAACCCCATACCCGCTCGCGGCGAACGTATGGAACAGGAGGCTAGGAGGGGCTGCTGGAGAAAGAAGTGGCTGGCGACACCAACCCCACTGAGGTCGCCGATGCCAGGGAGTCTCACCGTGGCCGCCAGTGAGCTCCCCTGGCACCGCTGTCCTCAGCAGGGCTGATGTTGCCAGCCGCTTCTTTCTACAGCCATCTACTGCGATGTCATCTGAGGTCCACGGCGGAGTGCACCTCTTTATATAGGTGTGCAGAAAACCCTAATCCGTTTCTGATTAGTCAATTTTTTAATGCTTGGTTTACATGCTTTATATTAACCAATCAGAAATCTGATTGTGCGGCGGTAATTTTTGGCCGCTATTTTCGGCCCTTTATAACTATGCCCCTATGTTGAATTGTTTCATAATTAAACCATTGGATTTCAACTTGTGTCTTCTTGGACTGTATGATCCTAAAAACATGGCAATTACACGGTGCACCACCAGCAACCCAACAATGAATACAGGTATATTTAGAAAAAGTTCAATAAAAGTTCTTATTGTTAAAAATGGTGCTAATTTTGCCCCAACCAATCAGATCTTATTTAAAGGAACTGTAAACTTAAAAATAATAAGTGTTTGCCAATCGTTTCTTTTTACTCACAGGAAGGTGAGAATGCTTATTCTCACCTCTCTGTGAATAATAGTTTGCTCAGGGGACACAGCGGCACTTACCTTACCTGGCGCTCCACTCTTTTGTATTGGCGCGCATGCGCCAAAGATAGGTGCGTGGTAAGGAGACGGGCAACACGGCTGTCAGATCAGAAGGAGCGAGTGGAGCACCAATTAAGGTAAGTGCCGCTGTGTCCCCTGAGCAAACTATTATTCCACAGGTGAGGTGAGAATAAGCGTTCTGTGAATATAGAAACGATTGGCAAACACTTATTTTTTAGGTTTACAGTTCCTTTAACATTTGAAAGCTAATATCTGATTGGTTGTGGCAAAATTAGCACCATTTTAAACGATAAGAACTTTTATTGAATCTCCCTGTTTATCTTTCGCTAGAAACAGAAGCTAGAAATTCTGCATAGACTAATTCCTGGGGTCAGGGGACGTGGCTCTTTGAGTTGTATTGGCAAAGACATGGAAGCCTTCTTTGTTGCAGAATCTATAACTTATATATTCTAAATGCAACTTACTAGAGAAGACTATGAATCAATGTATAGGTGTGCTGGTGAGAAAAGGTCACATTAGGATTAAAAAAGTTTATTTTTAGTCTTGCGTTATCAATTTCCTTTAAAGAGTTATTTAATCACTGATTTCATCCTGAAATTGTATTAAAAAGATAAAATGATAAAACACATCATGACCACTATGAAAATTAATGTGGATTTTCATTTGTATGAATCTGAATGGTGTGAATCTGAATGTCAGAACAGGTCTATACCATTTTAGCCGCTTACTTATTATTTATTTATTTTTACAATATACAATTCATGGTTATTTTTGGTTGTTTAAACAGCATTATTCTTAACCTATAAATTCATTTTTTTTTCGTGGGTTTAATATTTAGGCTCAGATTTTTTAAAAATTTTTAGGACTGATGGGATGAAAAAGCTCCTACTTTTATTTCCAAAGAAGGCTTTTAGAATATGGCTAGTAATGCTGTGAAGGGAAACATATTACAAAACTTTTTTTTTTCTTTATGTTCCCGTACATGCAACAATATTATAGAGCAATTTAGTTATTATGCTGATAATATTCATAGCAATAAAAATATATTTTCCCATATTGAATAACCAAGTCTGATATTTCTCAGTCTGATTTAGTTTTTGTGTCGCACGATACAATTATTGTGAAAGCCATTAACACTTGTAGTATTCTGTTAAAGGGCATGTCCACCCCGAAATTTAACTTTTGATATGTGGTAGGGCATGCTCCCCCAGCCCCAACCGCATTAATATAATTGTTAGAAAGTCCCCCGATTCTTACTTACCTGCCCTCTCTCCTCCGCCGCAGTGTTCAGGCCCTCTGCTTGCATGGAATTGAAAGCAGGGGGCGGGACCAGCAGCCACATCTGTGATTGGCTGAGAGGCAGGGAGGGCTGCACTGAGCATGCCTCAACCTTGATGAGGTTGAGGAAGTCTCAGACACAGCATGAGTCACACACTGCTCCTACACAGCAGTTTCCTGGACTTTGGAGGGGCACAGCAGGGGAACTATTTTGAGCAGGAATGTAAGGTAAGGATTGTTTTAAACTACTTGATGTGGCCAGTAATGGGTTAAATTTTAGTAAATTTTTGTTTTGGGGGTGGACATGCCCTTTAAACAGATATGAAGTTTGAAGTTCTTGAATATGTTTTGCAAGTCATTTAATTGGCTTTTTTTGTTGATAAGCAAATTACACATCGGGAAACTAAACTTCACATTTAGTTGATTTTTCTGAATACTACAGATTTACCGTGATCTGGATGAATGCGAACCTTTACAAACATGCCAGTAACTTGTTTATAATTGATTGATTGAATATAATTAATTATTCTAGATACTGTTTTCATCATCCTCTCATTAATTGGACATTATTATTATATGCCGATTTCTTTTAAGGTGAAAATGCAGTTCTGTTTTTCTGTACACATAATTATGGAGAACTTAAAGGAAAACTAAATATATTTTTAATTTTACTTTTATATAATTTGGAAGCTTTTCTCCCCAGATTGCCCAGGCATTGCAAGAAATTCTTTAGCAAGTTGAATTTACGTACATGTATAAAGTGGAAGAAAAAACATACAAGTTGTTTTAAAAGTTCTTATCAAGTATGAAATATAATAAATCATACATTAGATTAAAACTCACTTCAACCAGTTGTATGGTATAAAACAAACTTTATTTAAATTCAGTAGGTCACTTAACCACAAATTCAAAGTGCCAAGTGCAAAAAATAAGAGAGAAAATAGTGCAATATCTCTTTAAGGATCCCCTTGAAAATTCTGTCTATAAAGACCTGTTCCAAGGGGCCAAGATACAGAGTTTACAAGCTTCAAGTTGCTTTAAGTCAACACATTTTGCTGCTTCTAGTTTTGCAGCTTTCTCAAGATTGTGTGATAAGCTACCTAGCTCCTCTCTTTTAATTGCGGTATTTTGTGCCTTTCCGGGCTTTTCCCCAATCATCATGGCAGCATCCACCATCACAGACAGGAACTTGTAACATAGTAATTGAGGTTGAATAAAGACATTCGTCCATCAAGTCCAACCTTTTCACCCTCCGTTTTAACTCTACCCTACTAAATTGTTTTGAGAAATTAATCTCCGGATGTACCATATTGATCTGTTTATGGAACCGATGTAGCAATCCTACTTAGCCCTGCCACAGGAGGGAGACCTCATCTATGTATCTCCAATAGGCCAAAAAGTGCCTGGTAAAGGATGGTAACCAATATCAAGTCGACAATACAGTGGGAAAGCAAAAGACATCTACAATACAACAAAATATATCCTATCTGTCAATGATATGCAGTAAGACTATTTAGACCTTCCCCAACTACCTGCCAATGCCGCGCTGTTGCCTCCTGATGTCCCCCATGATGCGCCTTTGAGGTCTGCCTGTGGGAAAGAAGAGCTGTGGTGCCAGCTCTGCTTCCCTCCCTGGTGAGCTAGATGGAGGTATGGCGGTTTAAAAAATGTTCTGGTCTGGTTTTCTGCCCTTTTGCATGATCATTGCTTCCTGTTTGCACAGGCGTTGCCAGCATCTGACGTCATTGGGCGCCCATCGCGAGCATCTGACGTCATAAGTGGTTGACCGCCACGGAAGTGCTGGAAGTGCTGGGCTATTTGTATGCCTCTTCTCACTCACTCTTCCTACTTTGTACCTGAGAAGTCTGGTTGTTGGTCCCTTTTCTCCTTGAAAGTTTCACCAATTTTTGTGCTAGTAAATATTTTTTTTCTATCTTCTCCTTGCTTACAGATTCTCTCTTTTTTTTTTGTTTTCTGTTCATCAGCAATGGAGCTAGGGAATGGAAGTAAGCGTTACCCCAGGGGATCTAGGTAAGCAAGAAAGAGTTTTCCTAAGAGATGGCATTGATGAGAGATGAGTCTAGTTGTATTCTCTGTTTTAAAGCCTTTCAAATGTGGGAAAAGTCCACTCTTGACTTTGAGGCAGCTGCTGAACAATCAGGGCCATTAAATCTGAGGAACTCTGTCACAGCTAGACACTTTTGTCTCTGTATTAAACAAGTTGTAACCTAGGCAGTGCATAGCTCTAGTTAGGCCAAGAAGCGAGCAAGATCTCTTCCAATAGAACAATACTGTCAGAGTTGGAACTGTTGGAGGGAGATTTGTCTGAGGAATCCTACTAAACTTCTTACTCCAATTGGATAATGAAAACACAAGAGGCTAAGAGACTCTGGGTTTGACCGCACTATTGTGGAGCCATTGATTAAGGCGGTGAGAAGTTCTTTTGTCATTAGCTGCCAAGGAACCTAAGCCGTCTACTGCAGACATATCCGTGAATCTTCCCAATCACCAGCATAGAACGTATTTTCACTTTCCAACCAATCCGAATTCCAGACACTTTCTAAGGTTCGAGTTCGCAGGGGTCTTCATAGGTGATGGTAGCTCTGGTGGTATTTTCTCAGAAAAGAAAGTTCGTTATTCATTGCCTAGATGATGTGTTGGTCGATTGCCGCGGTCGAAAGACATCATTACGACATACGCAGCAGGCTATACAAGTTTTGTAGGAGCCCGGTTGGGTGTTGAGTCTCGAGAAGAGCAGAATAGTAGCATCACCGTCTCTAATTTAACCATGGAGATCTGTTCCAGACAAAAGGGAATTTGGTGTCCTTACTAAATGAAAGGGTGAAGAACATCCAAGATCCAAAATTTGAGTAAGCAGTGGAGTGCCTCTGTAGGCTCCTTATTGCAAGTACTAGACCTGATCGCAGCAGCGATATATTTGGTGAAATGGGCAAGGTGGCATGAGACCCCTTTTTAGTCCTCCCTGCTCGCCCAGGTAAGACCACCATTCCAACTCATGACAAGAAGGCTAATATAAACAAAGCCCACGAGTACAAGCCTAGACTGGTGGGTCAAAGACTGCAACCTTGTGAAATGGCTTCCTTTTATCTGTATCTCTCTACAGACACATCGGAAGCTGACTGGTGGGCAAAGGTAGCACAAAGTGGAATGCATAAGGGGTGTTGTTGAACGTCCTGGAGCTAAGGGTGATTGGACACGCCTTAAGACACTTCAGGCAAGATACAAGAGAGAAAAAGGTTCTAAGACCGCAGTGGCGTATGTCACAAAGCAAGGTGGCACAAGAAGCTTGACACTTCTCAAAGAGGTCAAAACCATTTTTTCTTTGGCTCTGAAGGAGCTTCTTTTCTTAACTTCAGTTTACATTCCAGGAAGAGAAAGTCAGTCTCCAGATTTCCTCCGCAATGCTCTAGACCCAGGAGATTGGAGCCTAAGCAAAGAGGAATTCATCACGAAATGTCGAATATGGGGGCATCCACAATTAGACCTGATAGCTACAGACCTGAATACCAAGTGTCGTAGATTCTTCTCCAGACTGTAATGCCAGACAGCCTCAGTGGAGGATGCGCTATAACGGTCATGGAGTCAGGGACTCAATTTCCCCCTTTCTCCCTAATTTGTAAATCATTACTGAAATCTTTGGAAAGAGTAGGCTGAGGTTATAATGGGGATTTTGGCTTGGCCCAGAAGGCCGTGGTTTCCACTTCTCTTGTCTTTTAGCATTAGAACAGCCAGTTCGAATATCTTTCAAGGTTGGATGATTAGGGGACCTTTCAAGAGTCTGAACTATGAACAGCTATCTTTGTTTGGCATTTGAGAAGCTGATTAGGACAGTCCGGACTTGGTGGTGATCTCATTAATTTTATTTTGGGAGCCATGAGGAACTCAACCTTTTAGAAATATTACAGAACCTGGAAACATTTAGTGGAGTTGGCAGAGCTACAATAATTTACTCTGGTTCAACCAAGTGTTAAAAGTGTTGTTAAATTTCTATACTCTGGGTTTCAGAAAAACCTATATGTCAGAACCTTAAAAATCCAAGTTTCTGCCTTATTGGGTACATCCTTTGCATCAGAACCCTTGATTTAGAGATTCTTCCAAGCTATGATTCAGATTAGACTAAAGGTGTTTTAAGAATTCAACTGCATGGGAGCTGCTGGTAGTCTTAAAAGCCCTGACAGTTGAACAGTTTCAGTCTCTGAATGGTTTCACTCTTGGGTAAGTGGTTTTCCTGGCAAACCTCAGCCTGCCGGGTAGGAGGCCTCTTTCTGCTAATCCCCCAGACACTCTTTTCTTAGAGGACAGAGTAAGGTTGCGACCATCGTTTAACTTCCTCACTAAAGTATTGACAGACTATCACATGGCTATGGAAATCTCTATACCTGCCTTCTTTCCAGAAGAGGGGGAGGGAGAGCTCCACTGCGCATGCCTGAGTCCACGAAGAGGATCAGGAATTGGCAGGCATGGATTACACAGAGAGGCTCCCACTCCATATTTTTTTTTTTTTTCTTTTTTTTAGTCTTTCATCAGACTCTGCAGGACAACTATAAGGAGCAGAAGAGTAAGGTAAGGTTCTTTTAACACTACACAAGTGGGGAAAATTTTAGTTGGGGGGTGGACATGCACTTTAAACTAAAAATCACTGACTCTTAAATAGGATGTTCAATTATGTTTTTGAAAGCATTATCTATTTAAATATAAAACTTTCAGGAAGAACTGCTAAAGTATGCGACTAACACAAGTGACAGATTCGCAATTGTTTTTAGAAACTTTCTTTTATCAACTGGTACAAATGGGTTGATATGTAGGCCTTATGCCTGGTTGAACTGGCTGAAATTTACCTTATGCCTAATAATTTTCAACTGTTTTTTTGTTTTTTTCCTAAATCGATTAAAAGGAATATGTTGGTAAATTTTGTCCTATTATGTGATTGCGATCGGATGTGCCAAATTTATCAGCCATGTAACTTTGTCTCTTCTGACAGACTTATCGATTATAATCGAACTTGTCCGGTGTGCTATCCCCAATATTGTCCATTTGATATGATTAAAGTCTGATAAAAATGTAAACTCTTAAACTTATCCTCTTTCTTTTGATTTTATTTTTTGCAGGGCATATTTCACTTTCAGCTGGGTAGGGGGGAGCCGATGCTGCATACTCGGCTGCGTCCGCACTGCAAAGAATTCTTAGAGAAGATTGCAAAGATTTATGAGTTGCATGTCTTCACATTTGGTAGCAGGCTGTATGCCCATACTATTGCAGGTCAGTTGTTTCATTGCAGCTTTCTTTATTTGTATCATTTTCTGTT
Organism: Hymenochirus boettgeri; assembly: GCA_019447015.1. Taxonomy (NCBI): domain Eukaryota; kingdom Metazoa; phylum Chordata; class Amphibia; order Anura; family Pipidae; genus Hymenochirus; species Hymenochirus boettgeri. The sequence goes on along the minus strand of CM033474.1, from coordinate 184,344,755 downwards.
TTCAGGTATAGCTTTCTGCTTTTGCTGGCCATACACTATTAAGACATTGGATAAATGTGATGATTGAACACAGAATCCATCTAATGTCTTTAGGAGCTGCTCACAAAAAAAAAAGTTATTTGAACGGTGCGCATGAACGTCTGAAGAGCATTGCTTTAATGTCTTATGGAGATTATTGTAGACACTTTACCTTTTAAAATTCACAATATACCCACCCAACCCCCATGCATAAACAAATATTTAAACAACCCCCATATTCTCTTTCTGTATATAAATCAATGTCCAATGACATTTCTATCAAAACAGATCTGAGCCTTAAAACATGCTCTGTGGACCTTGGCCAGCGGAGCCCATGGGGATATTCAGACTTCATTCAAAGACCCTAAAATCCTTAACCCGCACCAATGCAAGCCTAAAGATACAGTACTTCTAGCCGTCTGCCACCCAACAACAGGATAGCCTGAACAAACCAAAGTAACTGACTTAAAGGGCAACTGTGGTCTCAAAACAAGTTAGTGTTAAATGAAAGGCTGCATTATTTCTTTTAAAATGAGCCGACAATCACATCTCTGGCTCGAGTCTGTGAGACATTACATTGGGGTGAATGTTCAAACTTCCTGCTTCCAGTAGGTTGAGTGACATCACCTGACCTCTGCCCTCCCATCCAACCCGGGGGAGAAGCATGCTCAGTTAAGACTTAATGCTGGGTAAATCCTGGGGGGGGGGGGGAAATGACAGTTGAGAAGGGGAGCCTATTAATGCAGGCTGAGACTGGTCACGTGGCTGAAAACAGGAAGTGTTCAAGCAGGAAGTAATATTGCTGAACCTTTCCAGCAATAGCTTCTCACAAATTTTATTTAGAGATGGGATTTAGGTTTTAATTTGAAGGTGTGATGGAAGGCTTTTTATATAATTCTTACTAGTTTGGAAGAATTCCAGACCACAGTTACCCTTTAAAACAGTGTATATGGTTTGAGCTCTTGGTTCTCCTTTTGCAGATTATAGCTATAGTGTGGATCAGGGCTTCAAGGCTTTTTACCTAAATTATTTTGAAACCGTCTCAATTCCTAGATGGTATAAAAATTATGACCCGCAATTGGGGAAATTTGGTGGTGGGGAAAGTTAAATGTGTTATATTTTTAAAATAAGTGTTAAGGTTTGTACACACGTGCAATCGCGGGTCCCGATGCGCGATGTGTATGAACAAATGTTTTGCCCGATAATTGACCCGTATATGGGCACTTTATTGACCGAAATGGACACTCGTTCGATGAATCCGCCTGGCAACGCCCGCCGAACGAACGGCCGTTTCGCCCGATAAAGTGCCCATAAATGGGCCGATTATCGGCCAAAACATTTGTTTGTACACATCGTGCGTTGTGGGTCGGGACTCAGAATCGTACGTGTGTGCGAACCTTTAGAAAGGGGTCTGACCTTGGTGCCGAGCACACATCTATTAAACAGTCCTCTAAATTCAATAATATAGAGCCGATTTATTAGATTAAAAGAAAATCTTAAGTGGATGTTTTGTCCTTTAAAATAGTCTTGTGTGCTGATATAAAGATCCCTCTGCACTACTCCATTCAGGTGATATCATCTGTTTATAATATCTTCTTTAAAACAGTGAACTTAATCAATATCTTTAAAGGTTCATTTGTATGCAAAAGAGGTGGTTTTTGTTTACCAGCAGCAGTCATAAACTTTGCCTGAAGCTAGTTCCTGGACTGGCTGAGCTCTTTTTGGGCTATTTTAACACTGATCACGCTTGAAAACGCACGCTAGTATTGGCCTGGCCGCACTAGTTGTGCTGGTGTCTGTTGTGCTGCGATCCTCTATTTGGAGGGCATCACTTTTTTGTTGCGATTCGCATGAAATCCAATAACTGAATATTTCCTGGTTTGCAGCCCAAGCGGAAGACATATTAACCCTCTATTTCACCCTTCTTTTTAACCCTACCTTACTATAAATGGCAATCAGAATGTATCCCTGGATCAACCAGAACTGCAGTATATGTAGGGCATGTCCACCCCCCAACAGCTCCAAATAGTTCTCCTGTAATGTCCCTCCAAAGTCCAGAAAACTGTCCACCAGGAGCAGTGCAGGAAGGGAAATTGTTTCCGCCTCTGAGGTTTCTTCTCAGAAGTTTTTGGCTTGCTCAGAGCAGCTCTCCCTCACGTTTTTATCTCCCTCCCCTAGTGTAAATCCCTTTTTATATATTGTAGGGCTTCCTCCCCCAGCCCCAACTGCATTATTATGCCTCTCAGCTAATCACGGATGCTCCCGGTCCGGCCCCCTGCTTGCAGTTTCATGCAAGCAGAGGGCCGGGAAGTATGGCGGAGCAGAGAAGGAAGGTAAGTAAAGATCGGGGGACTTTCTGAACATAATAATAATGCGGTTGAGGCTGGGGGAGGAAGCCCTACAACATATGAAAAATGTACAAAAGGGGTGGACATGCTCTTTAATACCAGTAATTCTCAATATTTTTTAGTTTTAGAAACTTATCTAGCCCACTTTTAAAACTATTCAGTGAACTTGCCATTACCACATCTGCTGGAAGACAATTTCACTGTTTTCACTGTAAAGAAACCTTTCCTAACCTGAAGATGAAACTTCTTTTCTTTCAATCTTAAAGGATGTCCATGTGTCCTGATATGACAATTAGTAAACAATGCACCAGAGAGTTTATTGTATGACCTATTAATATTTTTGTATAAAGTGATCATATCGCCACGCAAACTTGGCTTCTCTAATGTAAACAGCCCTAACTTTTCTAATCAGCCTGCATAGTCAAGCCCCTCCATTCCCTTTATTATTTAGTTGCCTTTCTGCGAACTGCTTCCATTTCCAAGATGTCCCTTTTGTATATGGGATTCCAAAACTGCACCGCATATTCCAAATGAAGACTATTTACAAGTGCCTTGTAAAGAGGGAGATTAATATTTTTTTTCTCTTGAAACTATTCCCCTCTTTATACAAGACAATATCTTCCTAGTTCTAGCCGTTGCTGTCTGGCATTATTTGCTACAGCTAAGTCTGTTATCTACCAGAACCTCTGAATCTTTCCATTAGAGATTCACTTAACACAGAGTTATTTATGGCGTAGGTGGCACCAGGATTGTTCAACCCCAAATGTATTACCTTACACTTATCAACATAGAATCTCATCTGCCATTCTGCTGCCCATTTTGATAATCTATCTAGGTCAGCTTGCAGCAATTGCACACCATTTGAAGTTTCCAAAGCTGCATAGTTTAAAGCACAGAGACCTTGCTTTGTCATTTATAAACAGATTAAAAAGGAGTGGCCCCAGTACGGAAACCTGAGGCACTCCACTTAGAACTTTAGCCCACATAGATGTAGCTCCATTGACCACCACTCTCCGTTTGCGATCCAATAACCAATTCTCTATCCAAGTACAAGTATTTTTTTCCAGGCCAACAGTTTATACATTAGTCGCCTATGTGATGCAGTATCAAGTATACTACATCTACTGCTATGACAGAATCTAAATTCTTACTCACTACTTCATAAAAGACAAGTAAATTTGTCTGGCACAATCTATTTCTCATAAATCCATGCTGACTACTACTAATAAAATCCGTTCTGGAGTCAAAGGATATGATCCCGTAACAATGTTTCCAGCACCATCCCTACCACTGATGTTAGGCTTACAGAGATATAGTTACCAGATTGTGAACGACAACCTTTTTTGAATATTGGGATCACATTGGCTTTTTTCTAATCCAGCGGCAAATCGCCAGACAAAAGTGAATCTGAAAAATAAGAAACCGTGGTCTAGATAAAACTGGATTAAGCTCTCTAAATATCCGAGGATGTATTCCATCTGGTCCTGTGGCTTTATTGATATTTACTTTGTCTAAAGCCTCGTATACACATTGGATAATTTTCGTACGATGCAGCCGACGAACGCTTAACAACATTATCGTTAATCCTCATAACTGAAACATCTGTACACACAGCAACAATAGTCACCACGATAGTCCTTAGACATAGATGTTCATACATAACATTTGTATCATCGCGCAATTACGAAAGCAGAGCATTATATATTATATATTTTTTCGTAGAGCATTAACGATAATCTGCCGACCATGTACAGATTATCGTTGAAGCTATATTCTCGTACGATCGCTCATTTGTCGGCTGCATCATACGACAATTATCCAACGTGTGCGAGGCTTAACTGTTTCCGTACCATATGCTCTGTCAGACAGTGAATATTCCTCATTTATACCCTTCATATTATTAGTCCCTACTATGAGGACTAGGATTCTCTATAGTGAATAAAAAAGGGAAAAAATGGTTTAGCACATTAGTCTTTTCGGCATCCTCTGTAACTATCTCAGCCCCATTATTTAATGGTCCCACATTCTCGGACCTTATCTTTTTTACTGTTGATATATTTAAAACATATTTTGGGGTTAAACTTGCTTTGGTCTATCCATTTTTCTATTTTAGCTAGTTTAATAGCTTTCTAGCACTCCTTATTACAGCTTTTCTACTTCCTGTAAGCCTATTCGATTCCCTCTGATTTCAAAATTTTAAAAGCCTTTTTCTTTTTTTCCATTTCCCTTTTACCTGGGCATTAAGCTAGACAGGAGAGGACCTAATTTTTTACATTTGTTCCCTAAATGTATAAATTTAGAAATGTAATAGTTTAATATCCCTTTAAAAGCGGTCCACTTCTGCTCAATATATTTACACCTAGGAACAAATCCCTCCAGTCTATGAGCAGGAGTTATTCCTTTAACAACATAACATTAGCTTTCCTAAAGTTAACCCAGTTTTTGATAACCCAGTGCAGTTTTGTTTTTTGTAACCTATATTTAATGACTATATAATGATCACTATTACCTAAGCTTCCCATTACTTTAATCTCCAAAATGAGCTAAGGGTTATTAGATATCACCAGATCCAACAATGCATTCTGTCTAGTAGGAACTTCTATCTGTGAAAGAAAATGCTCATATAGAAAATGAAAGACCTAGATACCTTTTGAGATGCTGGCAACCTCCAACCAACATCCTTACTGGCATTTGGCAGCTAATAACATACACCACCAATTAATTTACCCACCTTCTTGCTTCCTGTACACAGCTCCATCTATATTGTTTCTGCCTTATTGTCTATACCCCCATCAATCTCATCTTTTAACTTTGGCTTTAATTCTTGTTTTGCATGTATATATACATACATACATACATACATACATACATACATACATACATACATACATACTTGCATACATACATTATAAAGAGCAAAATCCCACTAATACAACAATGTTTACAGAATTTAATTCTTTGCTGTAGATCCTGATAAATCTTTGTTTAAAATTACAGCATGAATTGTCACTCAAATCAAATGTTCTAATTAGGGTGCCCCTCTCCTGACCTCTGTCCCTCAAAGAATGCAAATGACCCTTGGCTGCCTGACAGTAAGTAAGAAAATCTGCTTACTGGTATCAAAGAAAGAGAGAAAACATTAACCCCGCTCATGCTGTGCTACTTTTGGTAAAAGTACAGAAATAAAATCTCTTATCTGCTTATAATAAAAAAATGCAAATCACTTTATATAAATTACTAATTTTACCAAATAATCAGTCTTTGAACACAAAATTCATCATTATCTATTTATCACTATATATCTATTGTCTGTGCATTTGTCTGAAAAGTGAGATGGCAGGCAGGCACATTGAGAATGGGATGCCATCCTGGCAAACTTTTTTAAAAGGAGGAGGTGTAAGCCAGAGAGCTGGGACCTCAGAACTGTCAGTACGGGAGTGAGGGGTAGGTTACAGCAGGGTCTGAGCACCAAAGGACTCAAAAGATCCAACACAAAGCTCCCTCCACCCCATGATCAGTACAGGTTATAGCAGTGTTCAGCAGGTCCCGGAATTTGTCTTTCAGATGATAAGGGAAAGACAGAGGGGGGATGAGAAACTGGAGAGACGCACTGGGTCTGCACAGAAAATCCTACCAGCTCACCAGATACTGCCACGCTATTGGACAATAAGTTATAAGGGAAACGGGGCAGAGCAAGCAGTGTGAATAAGATATGGAAATGAACTTTACAGTGCCGGCGGTGAGGCTGTGCAGAAGCTATAAGTGTCACCGGACCAGCAAGAGGGCAGTGGGGGTGGGGGGATGTTAGTAAACTTTTATGTTTAGTAACTGCTCCTAACAAGGCAGGCAAAGACGGCTATGTGAGGAATAGCATTTTACTTGTTTAAAATAGTAAAAAAAAAAATAGAAATCTTGTTATTAAACCCTTTTTTGTTATAAACTCTTTTCTTTCTTAATGCACCCCTTAAAAACAGACAAACAGAAAATCCCTGTAAAATTAAATTGCTCAGAGTTGAATCACACTGCTGATGACTTTTATGTGAGGTTCAAAAAAACCCAACAAGCACGAAATGCATGTGCAATTGCGCCTGTTGTGTGGCCTCAGCCTTTAACTGTTTAGGAATGCAGTTTATGGGTGGATATGCTTAAATAGTCAATATGATATTGTAGGGGCATATTTTAAAACAAAATTTACTGATTAAGAGCTTTTTTAAAAAGGCATGGAATTAACTGATGAATAAATACCTTCTGTGTTATTTACAGTTGCTGAATACAGCAAGTACAGATTGGTAAACTGACTGCAGGATATATAATGAGGTTTCCCTATTTGGTAAATTCAGTAGGGCTTTAAATATGCTGGATAATGTTTTTTATGTTTAATCCTGCAAACATTGAAACGTGTTTGCATTACATCTGGGGCAGTCCTCCAGATGTCTATTACCTCTAGTGCTTAAATAAGGTCAGTTGTTTGCATAATTTAGCGTCGTGCAAAACACAAGATGGCAGTGTTGGTCCACAGGAAAGTACAGATTATTCAATGTAAGGTTTTCTTTACCTTTTATGTTTATTTGTATGGATTGTAAACCTGGTTTATATTCAACTAATATCTCCAAATGGGAAAAAGTTGAGGACTATATGCAGTCCTTCTGATATGATTGAAGACCTTTTTAGTTGTCCTGAACATATTTACTAATCCTGTCCCAACTCTACCAATAAGGAAACAATCTGCCTTGGGGAATCCCTACAATAAAATAATATATTTTTTATCCTCAATTTATCATTATACATAAATATAAACACATATAACAGATAAAACATATTGCTGTAGTTCACTTTAGGGTAGATCTTATGTGGTGAGGGATCTACGGTCCTCAAGATAATGATCTTGTTGCAGGAGCTTCAGGAAAAAGGGTAAGTATTTAAGGTAAGCAAAAAAGGTGTGTGGAGGTCTTGGTTGCAGAATTTAAAGTGTTAGTAGTGACATGCCCTATAAAGACCATTTTCTTCATCTTTTTAACGCACATTTGTTTTCAATGCACTTTGTATATCTGTATTTTACAGAAGCTTCCATCATCCCACCCATTTCTTGTTGTGCTCCAGTGTGTTTATAAATACAAATTACATTCCTGCCATGGTATAAAAAGCAGGTAGCTTTTGGGTTATGGTAGTTTTGTCTGACACTTTCCCCCCCCCCTCTTTTTTTTTTTATTTTTTTTTAGGGTTTTTGGATCCTGAGAAAAAACTTTTCTCTCATCGAATACTATCCCGAGATGAATGTATTGACCCCTATTCAAAAACAGGAAATCTTAGGTTAGTATGCAGATTAGAATTGCATTCGGACCCGCAACCAGACCCAAACCTGCTTTTATTTATTCTTCCTAAAATTTGTTCAGGATGGTTAAAAAAAACTCGCAATCGCATGGGCCTCCCTCCCACCATCCAGATCCATCCTCTGTAGTCGTGGCACCTAGCGTGAAACCCTTTGGCCATAAGGTAGGTACCCTGCTGCCCACCCCCAACCAACAAAATATTTCTTTTAGATCGCTACTTACAGTCCCTTTTCTCCTGCTGCATCTGCATTCACAGCAGCCGTGTCTGATTGGCTACCTCTCAGGCTCTGCCATTTACAGATGCGCCTGCCAACCTGGCCCCTGCTTGCAACATCCTCAAGCAGGGAGCTGGATCAGAGACGCCACAGGTTAGGAGCTGTAAGTAGCGATCTAAACATTTTTAAAAAGAAATATCATAGCTGTTGGGGGTGGGCAGGGGGCACCTACCTTATGGCCAAATTTTATTTTTAGGGTGGACATGCCCTTTAAAGTTAAACTTTTATTTTATTAATGAACAAAAAATGTTTTATGCAAACAAACCCATGCGTGTAAATATTTGTGCTTTTTTTTTAAAAAAAAATTCTGCAGTCTGCTGTTGTACAACACGTGGGAATTTTAGATTTCAATCCACATTCTTGTTCTAGGTGTATCTGAACCTCATCAAGTGATTGGTATTTTCATCACTAGAATCAACCACATCTTGTAGATCATTATTGTCGGAATGCCTACACAGTCACTTCATGAGTTAAAATTTAACACAGCTGCCGGTATTTTTACTTAGTGTCATCCAGTATAAGATAAAACATTTAGTTCTGTATATGATCTAAAACATCTATATACCTGACTTTATACAAAGTTCCACTCACAGGGACAGCAATTTAAAGTCCTTTAGTATAAAGGACTGTGTTATTGGGAAAATTGAAAAGAGAGACTTTTAATTATGTGATGGTTGCATGGTCTATGGGAAAGATTTAAACAAGGATTATTTATGCTGGAAATGTGGTCTAAATAAATACATCTTTCTTCCTGTTAGTAAATGTGCTGTGGGTTGTAATTAAGTTTTAGGCACTGGATTTACAGAGGCATCCACTGTAAGTAGTTATATATAACTCTAACTTGATAGATTGGTGGTGGTGGGGGGGGGGGTATTGAGCAAATTAGTTAAAGGGTATTTAGTTAAAGCATTTCTCCAACACCCTACAGGGGGACCCAGGAAACCATGTGGTATGTATCCATTCTCCAGGAGAGTGGACACTAAAAACTGGAGGAGGCTTCCTTGTTTTTTAGTGTTCGGTTTCAGGAGAATGGATATCCAGAGGCAGCTACCTCTGAGAGACAGGAGCTGGTTGAATCAGGCCCCACCAGCTCCCGACGTGGGAGAGCATGAAGAGACAGCCCAGGCTGCTCTCATGCTGCGGATGGAGCTGCACATAATGCCCCTCTGGGCTACAATGCGCAGACCCCTCTCCATCCGCCATGCGGGAACCAGTGGTGGCTCCCACTGATTCCCGGCTGCACTAACCTCCAGACCGGAGGAACTCCAAAATTAGACACCGGGCCGCCTCTGTAGAGACATGCGGCTCGGCTAAGGCGGGACTTCCGGGTTTCCCTTTGCACCCCTGATGGCCGGGACTTTCCTCTAGCGTGGGCTTCTCCTCTCAGCAGGCTTTCAGAAGGGGGGGGGGGGGCGACTTCCTCCTATCTCCTCCTTGCTCCGGTCAGAGACCTCGTGGCTGCTACAACCCGGCTGGCTCCGCGAACCTCTCCTCCAGGCTGCTTCAGATAAGTCCTCTCTCTCTTCCCTAACCAATCTTTTCTGACTTCTGCTTGCTCGGCGATACCTGCGGATCCTCAGGGCAATGCCCCCCAGGATCCCGAACCAGCCTGGGCTAGGTCTTTGTCCTCCAATCAGTAATTCTATCTGGAACGGAGACTAGGGTGCAAACTTCAATTAGACCTCTTGACACCTTATCCACTCCAACTGCGGAGAAAGGGTATCCGGAAGAAGGTGAGAACTCTGAAGAAGGAGAGTTGGAATCCGTGACTTCCGAGCATGACATTCAAACCACATTCACCCCAGAGTCTGTCAACGACCTGATCAAGTCATTCCTACAGACTCTTAACATTCAGGATCCAGAGGAACCGGAAGACCAGGCAAACTTAACTGAGATCTTTGCAATAGCCAATAACCTAGGACCTTGCTAGGTCTATTTGCAAAAAATTGTGTCCTGAACTTACTAACTAACTTACTTAAGTTTCAGCCAATCACTGAGTGCTGCCGGTCCAGCCCCTCCGTTGGCCTTTAAAGGCTAGCATGGTGGTTTCATGGCTAGCATTGATACCTTGTAGAGCTAAAGCCCTGAATTTGAATCCACCCTTGGACACATCTGCAAGGATTTGTATTTTCTCCCTGTGCTTGCATGGGTTTCTTCCACGATTTTAAAGACTTACTGAGAAGTCCTATGTGTCAAATGAGTGTGTTTAGATTGTAAGCTCTTCAGGGCAGGGACTGATGTGAATGTATACATGGGCAGCACGGTGGCTTAGTGGTTAGCACTGATGCCTTGCAGCGCTGAAGTCCTGAGTTCGATTCCACCATTGGACACATCTGCAAGGAGTTTGTATGTTCTATGTGTCCCCGTGCTTGCGTGGGTTTCCTCCGGGCACTCCGGCTTCCCCCACAATAATAAAGACATACTGATAGGTTGTATGTGTCAAATAAATGTGCTTAGATTGTAAGCTCTTCGGGGCAGGGCCTGGTGTGAATGTAAACATGTAATTGTAAAGCGCTACGGAAGATGTTGGCGCTATATAAATCCACGATAATAATAATAATGGATCGGCAAAGTGCTGCGGAAGATGTTGGCACTATATAAATCCACAAAAAAAACCACAAAAAAAGCGACACTATGAATGAACAGCCTGTTAATATTGGAGACCAGTTGATGTAACCATTTTACCTTTTGTGTCATTCCTATGATGAGACATTAAAGGGGCCTCAAATTCTTTAACATTAACATTCAGGTAGACTTGTTTTAAGATGTGCCAATGACATCTTAAGACATGGTCTATTTGATGATTAAAATGTGTGTATTGGGGGAAAAATGCCAGTTTGGGACTTTTAGATACATTATTTCCTTTCTGCCCCTTCTAGGCATACATAGACATATAAATGGTAGCAGTGTGGTCTATTAAATGGAATACACATTTATGGAGAGTACAGTTCCAGTTTAAAGGTGCATATTACTTGTATTTTCTAACCCAAACATGTACTTTTGTAAAGCCAAAGATCTTTAAAATATAAGTTAAGAAATTTTTCTTGGTTTTTCATCCAGTGAGGGACCAATGCGCTGTCTTAATTTTTTTTTTTACTATTCTCCTGAAGGTAAAGGCATTAGGGGGTTAAAGTGAAAGTAACTTCCTGGTGTTAGAAGTTAAGGTTCGTACACATGTGCAAACGGGTGCCGACCCGCGACGCACGATGTGTGCGAACAACCTTTTCAGATGATATTCGGCCCGTGTATGGGCAATTTATCGGCCGAAACGGCTGTTCGTTCGGGAATCGTTGCCCGATCTGCCGAGTGGATCTACGAATAAGCGGATGTTTCGGCCGAATAAGTGCCCATACTCGGCCGATCATCTGCCGAAATGGCCATTCTTACATATTGTGCGTCACAGTTCGGCACCCGCGATCGCACGTTTACGAACCTTTATACATCCCACATATGTTTTGCTACAAATCCTCAACAAATAATATTTCCCTTCAATCAAAGGTTTTCTGAATAGTCTCTAAAATGTTTTAGGCCATAGTCCTATTTTGCTCCCATGTTTTATTGTAATTTAAACTAAACATGTACTTTTTTGTTTTTTCCCTCTTCTCTCTACCATCTTTGCTAGGAACCTTTTTCCTTGTGGGGACTCTATGGTTTGCATCATAGATGACCGAGAAGATGTTTGGAAGTTTGCACCCAATTTGATAACTGTTAAAAAGTATGTGTATTTTCAAGGCACGGGTGATATTAACGCCCCTCCTGGTTCAAGGGAAGCTCAGATGAAGAACAAAGGTTAATGATCATTATATTGCCCTTTAGACGTTTAAAAATTAGTATTATTGTTTGTGATTTCTGTATTAATTGTCATGGCTGAGTCTTTGAATCCCAATGTATAGAATTATTAGGAAATGGCAGATTTGGTAATTAACTTTTGCTTTAGGCTGAGTACATACATGTCAATAGTTTGGATAAATTAATCGTTGTGAATGATACCCTACCGATCACTCAGTTGGTCCAAGTGATTGGTTCCATCTGTAAGACTGTTGGTCCTACTGTATATTATTATTATTATTATTATAACAAAAATGTTATATGTTTTTCTATAGTGGTTTGTCCTAGTGAACTATAAAGGGCTGTTTAACTTTCTCTTAATTGTCTAGGATGTTAGTGCTTCGTTTTAACTAATATTTATATGTATATATTCTACTTTAGATCTGCCCCTCTCCCACTGTGGGATTTTTTTTGCCTGTGCCCTGACTAATACAGTTGATCCTACAGTCTTCAGTAGACCACAAGACTGACCAGGCCACAGAAGAATTTATGTCTGACAGGCTACTTGCTGGCAAGAATATTAAACAAATATACACAGCCTAAATTATTTTATTTGTATTTTCCTGTGTTTATGGCCTAAATTCTATGGCAAACATGTATTCAGAAGTCTATTAGCAGGTGGCATCACGCTGCTTCCTGTATTTGCCAGAATTCTTCTTGGTTAGCCACATAAGACATACTTGTATTACAGAATAGAAAGTCTAGAATAAATCAAAAAGAAAAGTATAGACTGCAACACTCTTAACTTAATAAATTTAAACCATCCTATATTAAACTTAGAGACATAAAAACATCTAAAAACACATAGATATAACCTTTACCATAGTGAGAGTGCATATCCAAATAATAAAATGTCATACATAATGTGTAGGTCAACTCATACAGCTAATGCATAGTCATAAATATGATACCAGTCTGGAAGGTGAATATCTCGGCAGGAGGGCATGCATACCGAACACGTTTCGTTCCCTGACGCCAGTGCGAGAATAGAAAGTCTAACATATAGTTTATGCTGTGATTACTTCTTTCACCCACCTTGAAGTCCTTTTACAGAAGAAACCCACAGAAGGTGCCCTCAACGTTAAAATGACATATATACTCCTCTACTGAAATCTATATTTCCCTTCAGGACCCCCAGTAATATTAAGGTTGGGTATTCAGTGATATTTTAATCCATCAGACAGATTGCCTCTGTCTAGTTGGACAGGCAGTTGCTGGTGAACAGACCACTTCCGAAATCTTAGTGTAACCAATTGGTTTTTGGTGAGGACATTCAATTAAGCCAAGATATCTGAATGCCTGTAACATTGAAAGTGCAAATTGGAACGTGTGTACACAGCCTAAGAGTGAGTTTGTGTGTAGTTCTAACTGTCTTTGTAAGCATGTACATTTGCAATCTGTCTCTTGTGTTTTGGGAATTTCTTGTTCTTTAATCAATTCAGTTTTTGGTTTATTTTCTGCACAGTATGCAGTTCAAAAACTTCAGAAGTAACCGATCCATCTGAAGCACCTTCACAGGATTCTGATCAGTCAAATATTGTGGTAGAGGAGCAAAGCAATGGATACAAAAAGGGCATGAAGGAATTGAATGGTGGTTGTGCTGCAAACAATGAACTCTCCAAAAAAGAAACTGAAACCAGTGGTAAACTTCATGAACTCGATTCTACAAGTAGCTGTTGTCCAGATAAATTATATAACAAAGATCTGAAACCCTTGGCAGAAAGACTTTCTTTGTTAGAACAGGAAGAAAGAATAGTTTTTTCTAAATCTCAATCTAAAGCAGGAACGGTTAAAGACCTAGAATTTGACTTATCTAGTGACAGCGAAGATGAAGGTAAAAAAACGCCGTCTTCCACTTCAGCATCTGAAAATGAAGGTGAATCTAAAAGAAGCTGGAGGAAGCATAAAAAAATGGAACAGGAATGCTTAGAAGAAACCTGTATAGATGATGGTTTAAGAAATGCTGGAAATCATTCTAGTGATGAAAGACGGAAATCTCCCTCAAATAATAATTTACCAACCGAGGAAGTGATGGAAATTCAGTCTGTAGAGCAAGAGAACTTTTGTGATATAGGGAATGGATGCAATGATAAGAAGGAAATTGAAACTGAATCTCAAAATAGTGAGCAATCTGGGATAACAGTAGGTGAGTCTTTAGATCAAAGTGTGGAAGAGGAAGAAGACGATACAGATGAAGATGATCACTTAATATACCTTGAGGAAATACTTGTCAGAGTACACACTGATTACTATGCAAAGTATGAGCGGTACTTGAAAAAAGAGGTGGCTGATATTCCTGACATTCGTAAAATTGTGCCAGAGCTAAAGAGTAAAGTGTTGGAAAAAGCTATTATTGCATTCAGTGGTCTCCATCCAACAAATTTTCCTATTGAGAGGACACGGGAATATTATCATGCCAGAGCATTAGGAGCACAGATCAGTAAAAACCTTATTTTAAATCTGGATGATCCCAATAGAGTGACTCACCTTATAGCTGCAAGGGGTGGTAAGTAAAGACCAAAACATTGTTTCTTGTTTCTATATACTGTTTTGTAACGTGCCCAAAACAGGGATAAATATTGTTTGCCAACAACTATTGCAGTGTATCTGGTCACCTAAATGGTGTATACCTATACAGATGAAAGTAAAAAGATTCTTTCCTTGATTAAAGGGCATGTCCACCCCCAAAACTATAATCCCCCACACTGCCCACCATGTAGTGTATTAAAATCCTTACCTCACATCCAGCTCCATAAGGTTCTCCTGTAGCCCCCCCCCACCCCCCCCCCCCCAAGTCCCAAAAACTGCCCACCAGGAGGATAGCAGTCCATATAGGACTCTGCCTCCTACCTGGCCTCCGGGAGAAGTTTGACATGCGTACTGCAGCCCTTCTCCCTCTCCCTCCCATTTTGCTATCCCTCCACCTAGCATAAAACCCCTTGCCCATATAATAGAACAACTTCCCCCAGCGTCAACCGCATAAACATAATTGTAAGAAAGTGACCAGAACTCTACTTACCTTCCCTCTCTCCACCAGCATTCTGAGAAGCTGTCAGCCGCGTCCGTGATTGGCTGCCTCTCAGCCAATCATGGCTGCGGCTGCTGGTCCCGCCCCCTGCTTGCAGTGTCTTGCAAGCAGAAGGCCGGGCGTCGGAGGAGAGAGGGAAGGTAAGTAAAGATTTGGTCACTTTCTTATCTTATTTTTATGGCGGTTGGGGCTGGGGGAGGGTATTCTATTAAAGGACAAAAGTTGTTAAAAAGGGTGGACATGCCCTTTAAATATATATATTTTTTTTAAGTTAACTCCGTGCGTAATAGAAACATAAGTGCTTAAAACCCATATGTCTTGTGATAGAGTTAACATGAGTGGTATGGGTTGTAAGCATTTGGAGTTTTTCTATCACACAAGGAGTCGAACTAAAAAAAGGGGGTGTCTTTGTAAGCATTGATATGGCTTTATGTAATAAAGATTATCTTCTGAGTTTTGTTTTTTTTTAAAAATTCGGAGTCACATACTCCTTTCTAAAGCTTAGGCTATTAAATGTTACATACAATCAATGTCCTAATATATCTTAACAAACAGGAAGTAACATACATTTCATACAGGAAATGACTTCATCAGGTATTATTTATACATATTACCCCTTTATATACATAATTTCACTACCCATTCTGTCATAATATCCACGGGTAGCACCTATATCAAGAATTAGGCATCACACACCTACAAAAAGAAGAAAAATTGGACTACATATATAATACATTATCCGTGTACTTTACAAAAAAATATCATGAATCAAAATCCACATTTAAACCTTGGGGTACCAAGGCATTACGGTAAGTCTTTTGATCCACAACATGTCCTCCTTTTTTAACAATAGCTCTCTGTTCCCACCTCTTCTGGTGATTCACTGATTAACTGAGACTCTGAGTAATGTCCACGACAATATTAAATTTTCATTGACAATATGTTGTGAACTCTAAAGGACAGAGATCAGAACAACTAGATACAATGGATGCTAAGTTTCAACAAAGGAGGGTACCCTGTTAAGATCTGGATCAATCTGGTAAGCGGGTCATTAAGAGACAAATTAGGGAAGATAACAGTATTAGTATCCCTTTTGTAAAGTATTGGGTCTATGCAAGTAAGACGATCGAGACGATTGTAAAAAAAGCATTGACGTGTTTTTTACCCTGTTATGGAGGAATTGAAAAGTATTCCATATAAGAGAGGCAAGTCCTTTAAGGACCTGTTTGTGCATGCAGAATCTGGGGGTGGGAAACCTCAGGAATGTGGAATTTTTGGTGCCAGATCTAGGGGGATGTTTTCCTGTTTATCCTGTGTACAATGTAGATGTGTACAGAAAGGTTCAGTCTTTACAGATCCGACCATGGAATTTGAAATTCTAAAATTACTTTACTTGTTATTCCACATATGTAATTTATGTATTATGGTGCCCGTGTAGTCTCTTCTATATGGGTGAGACCACACAGGCCATAAAATTCAGCATATCCCAACACCGTTCCTCTATCTGTATGGGCAACAGGAACTTGCCTGTATCAAGACATTTTTTTGAAGCTGGTCATTCTGAGTCTAAATTGAGATTCATGGTGGTGGACTCTTTGGATCACCCCAGAAAGGGGGGGGAGGCAGAGAGTTATTGTTAAAAAAGACTGAGGTGGTGTGGATTAAAAGACTTAATGCCTTGGCACCACAAAGTTTAAATGTGGATTATGGTTTAATGTTTTTTTTGTAAAGTAAACGAATAAGGTATTATATATGTATTCCAATTTTTATTTTTACTTTTTGTAGATATGTGTGATGCCGAATTCTTGATCTAGGCGCTACCCATTGATATTATCATGATACTTAGGACTGGGTAGTGAAATTATGTTTATAAAGGGTAATGTATATAAATAATACCCAATGAAGTCATTTCCTGTATGTTACTTCCTGTTTGTACAGGTATACTAGGACACTGATTGTATGTAACATTTTAATAGCCTAAGCTTGAGAGGATTATGTGACTCTGAAATGTCGCTTGTTGATATCGGCTAAAGGAAACTGCAAAATGTGTTGATTACCGCAGTGCTGCGCTTTCTTGCTGTATTTATATGGATAAGGAATTATCCTGGGCAGGTGCACGTATATGTACTATTGAACTTACCGAAGAGTGCTGACCAACCTTTTTTTTTTTTTTCGATCTAAATCAGGCACAGAAAAGGTTCGTCAAGCGCAGAACTGTAAACACCTTCAGGTTGTAAATCCAGATTGGCTTTGGAGCTGCTTGGAGAGATGGGAAAAAGTAGAAGAACAACTCTTTCCATTAAAGGAAGATTATATGAAATCCCAAAGGTAATCTTACATAAGATTTAATAAAGTGAGCATAGCTTCAAGAGTATACCATTTATAATACCCATGGGGCTATCCTTCTGATATTAAAAATATAACTGTACAGTATGCCTGTGAAGGTTCTCATTCATCCAGGTCATGGTATATCTGTTGTATTCAATTAGATCAACTGGACTTGAAGTTTAGTTCTTGAAGACGTTTCGCTAGTCATCCGACTGGCTTTCTCAATTCAGAATGACTTGTACAAGAATCTGTGGCAATTATGTACCCTGGAAAATCCCAATTAGCATATCACAGCCAAGTGTTAAGGGTGTGATTGGATAGTGGCGTTATAGGAACGCCCAGAGTAAGGTGTCAAAACAGCATTGTACATGGCAGACAGTTGGCGTCGAATCCCCTACCTCTATTTAGGCTTGGTTTCTTTATTTTCACATAAATGGCCTCCTTAACACCTCTCTTGAACCAGTCACGTTCCTTTGCCAATATGTTAACATTACAATCTTCAAAGGTATGTGCTTTTTCCTTAAAATGCAGGTACACGGCTGAGTCCTGACCCGAGGAATTGGCTCTTCTGTGCTGGGCCATACGTTAATGCAGTTGCTGTTTGGTCTCCCCCCACATACAAATCAGAGCATTCTTCACTGCACTGCGTATGATGTCGCTTTTCTTGTGTTTCAGTATTGGGTCTTTCAGATGTACAATGTGAAAATAAAGAAACCAAGCCTAAATAGAGGTGGGGGGGTTCGACACCAACTGTCTGCCATATACAATGCTGTTTTGACACCTTACTCTGGGCGTTCCTATAACACCTCTTAGCCACTATCCAATCACACCCTTAACACTTGGCTGTGATATGCTAATTGGGATTTTCCAGGGTACATAATTGCCACAGATTCTTGTACAAGTCATTCTGAATTGAGAAAGCCAGTCGGATGACTAGCGAAACGTCTTCAAGAACTAAAAACAAGTCCAGTTGATCTAATTGAATACAACAGATATAACTGTACA
Source organism: Hymenochirus boettgeri (assembly GCA_019447015.1). Taxonomy (NCBI): domain Eukaryota; kingdom Metazoa; phylum Chordata; class Amphibia; order Anura; family Pipidae; genus Hymenochirus; species Hymenochirus boettgeri. Next base: position 184,326,595 of record CM033474.1, on the reverse strand, counting down.
GTAGTTTTCATCTTACAAAATGGAGTAGTTCTGGTATGTCTGTAGACCTAGCATAAATTAATTCAACTATTGTTGAGCTACTGCAATTCAATACAGTCTACTCTCCATTGTGGATAGGCTGACAAATTTCTCATTAAAGGGCATGTCCACCCTTAAAACACTGGTGCTCTGCTCAATAAGCTTTTTATAAGCTTGAGCTTGTGCAGAGTAGAGGATCTGATCTGCAGTCAATCATTGATTTTGATTTTGGCAGTCACAGCCATGATTGACTACATGGAGGGAGGAGCTAGTTTACTCTGCCTGAATGGAGGCAATTGTTATACTTAAATATTTTTTTTTTTTGGCAGGAACATTTTGGTGTCCGAACCCCCCCACCTCTATTTAGGCTTGGTTTCTTTATTTTCACATTGTACATCTGAAAGACCCAATACTGAAACACAAGAAAAGCGACATCATACGCAGTGCAGTGAAGAATGCTCTGATTTGTATGTGGGGGGAGACCAAACAGCAACTGCATTAACGTATGGCCCAGCACAGAAGAGCCAATTCCTCGGTCAGGACTCAGCCGTGTACCTGCTATTTAGGAAAAAGCACATACCTTTGAAGATTGTAATGTTAACATATGGGCAAAGGAACGTGACTGGTTCAAGAGAGGTGTTAGGAGGCCATTTATGTGAAAATAAGAAACCAAGCCTAAATGAGGTAGGGGATTCGACGCCAACTGTCTGCCATGTACAATGCTGTTTTGACACCTTACTCTGGCGTTCCTATACTCCCACTATCCAATCACACCCTTAACACTTGGGTGATATGCTAATTGGGATTTTCCAGGGTACATAATTGCCACAGATTCTTGTACAAGTCATTCTGAATTGAGAAAGCCAGTCGGATGACTAGCGAAACGTCTTCAAGAACTAAACTTCAAGTCCAGTTGATCTAATTGATACAACAGAATACCATGACCTGGATGAATGAGAACCTTCACAGCTACTGTACAGTTATTTTTAATATCAGAAGGATAGCCCCATGGGTATTATAAATGGTATACTCTTGAAGCTATGCTCACTTTATTAAATCTTATGTAAGATTACCTTTGGGATTTCATATAATCTTCCTTTAATGGAAAGAGTTGTTCTTCTACTTTTTCCCCATCTCTCCAAGCAGCTCCAAAGCCAATCTGGATTTACAACCTGAAGGTGTTTACAGTTCTGCGCTTGACGAACCTTTTCTGTGCCTGATTTAGATCGAAAAAAAAAAAAAAAAAAAAGGTTGGTCAGCACTCTTCGTAAGTTCAATAGTACATATACGTGCACCTGCCCAGGATAATTCCTTATCCATATAAATACAGCAAGAAAGCGCAGCACTGCGGTAATCAACACATTTGCAGTTTCCTTTAGCGCATATCAACAAGCGCACATTTCAGAGTCACATAATCCTCTCAAGCTTAGGCTATTAAAATGTTACATACAATCAGTGTCCTAGTATACCTGTACAAACAGGAAGTAACATACAGGAAATGACTTCATTGGGTATTATTTTATATACATTACCCTTTATAAACATAATTTCACTACCCAGTCCTAAGTATCATGATAATATCAATGGGTTGCGCCTAATCAAGAATTCGGCATCACACATATCTACAAAAAGTAAAAATAAAATTGGAATACATTATAATACCTTATTCGTTTACTTTACAAAAAAAACATTAAACCATAATCCACATTTAAACCTTGTGGTGCCAAGGCATTAAGTCTTTTAATCCACACCACCTCAGTCTTTTTTAACAATAACTCTCTGCCTCCCCCCCCTTTCTGGGGTGATCCAAAGTCCCCACCATGAATCTCAATTTAGACTCAGAATGACCACTTCAAAAAAATGTCTTGATACAGGCAAGTTCCTGTGTGCCCATACAGATAGAGGAACAGTGTTGGGATATGCTGAATTTTATGGCCTGTGTGGTCTCACCCATATAGAAGAGACTACACGGGCACCATAATACATAAATTACATATGTGGAATAACAAGTAAAGTAATTTTGAATTTCAAATTCCATGGTCGGATCTGTAAAGACTGAACCTTTCTGTACACATCTACATGTACACAGGATAAACAGGAAAACATCCCCCTAGATCTGGCACCAAAATTCCACATTCCTGAGGTTTCCCACCCCCAGATTCTGCATGCACAACCAGGTCCTTAAAGGACTACTATAAAACGCACACTAGGCGAGGGAGCAAAATAACCATCCAATCTATAAATAAGGTTACATAATAAAAATCCCCACAATTATTATGAATACATGTAAAATCACATAAAAAGTATACAGATAGATAGATAGCTGGCCAGCTTAAGTAATCATATAACCCTAAATATCCCCTAAAAATTACAGTACAACCTAACCTTAAAAACCAGCATAATACCCGGGTATATTATAATAAAGTTCGGGACGTCCCGTCCTGATATCGTATGGGTGTGAATTCAGCAGTTCTTAATGTTTGTATCACAATTCAAATACAAACGAGGGAGTACAAGTCCCGTATCAAAAGTGTGGCACACACAAAAAATATGTAAGTATATAGTCCAACTCCAGTTGCCCGGCCACGGCACAATATAATGTTCAAACAGAAAGAGGCTTTACTACCCCGTTCCAATGTCTTGTAGTATTTTTCCAATACAGGAAGAGTCTGGAGCTGTAATTCCTGATGCTTTTAGTAGGCTAAGTACAATCGAAAGCAGTAGTGTGTTTCTCGATCTCCCGGCAGTTCGATGAGTACGCTGAAGTGGCTGCACGCTCTTGAGATCCCCTGAGAACTACGACATACACAGACAAGCCTCGATAGCGGAAGGTATAGGTTTCTCGTGATAGCCGTGTGCCGGGTGTGGGAGTGTCACCGCTACGCGTTTCACTCCAATAGGAGCTCCCTCTTTTTATAGAGTGGATGAATCAACTTTATCGATTTATTGGTTTCGCCACCCACTTGTTTTCAATTGGTAATGCATAACTTATCTGGTTCAATGTATTCTCGCTGGTTTGTCCACCCCTTTGCATTAGTACATAATTATCTATCCTCCCCTTACTGAATTATATTGATACATCTTAACATATCTTCTGATATTTATAGGAAAGGAGCTAGTTCAACTTGATCATTTAATCCCACAGGTTGCATAGTTTGATATAAGAAGATGAGGCGTTGTTCAATCTTTAATAATTCATGAATTCATGGTTCAAATTCCCTCCCCTTATATAGAAATGTTTATTCACACCTCCTAATGCCATAAATATACTTCCTTCAAATAGGGAATGGTGTTCCTCTCTATAGTGCTCATATATATAGGGATGTCTTCCCCTATTACAGCGTAGTGAATGATTCATTTGTGTATTCCCACTATAATTTTTATCATTTTTAAGTGTTTTTAACATTTGTCTATGTTCTCCATTCTGACAGTGAGTTTTCTAATTGTTTTACCGATGTACCATCTATTGCATGGACATCTAATACCATAAATAACACCCTGTGATTGGCAATTAAATAGTGTAGTCCACATATGTTTTTATCCCCTATCATAATGTGCTCCTACCCTTACCCACATATTTGCAATTAACACACTTTCCACATTTAAACATTCCCTCATATTGACATATTGACATCCCTAATATCTTCATTTTTTCGATTTCCCAGGTAATAAACTTGGAGAGAGGATATTCTTTAAGGTCCTTAAAGGACTTGCCTCTCTTATATGAAATACTTTTCAATTCCTCCATAACAGGGTAAAAAACACATGTCAATGCTTTTTTTACAATCGTCTCGATCGTCTTACTTTCAGAGCAATACTGTGTAACAAAAGGGATACTAATACTGTTTCTTCTTCCTAATTTGTCTCTTAATGACCCGCTTACCAGATTGATCCAAGATCTTAACAGGGTACCTCCTTTGTTGAAACTTAGCATCCATTGTATCTAGTTGTTCTGATCTCTGTCCTTTAGAGTTCACAAACATATGTCAATGAAAATGTAATATTGTCGTGGACATTACTCCGAGTCTCAGTTAATCAGTGAATCACCAGAAGAGGTGGGAACAGAGAGCTATTGTTAAAAAAGAGGAACATGTTGTGGATCAAAAGACTTACCGTAATGCCTTGGTACCCCAAGGTTTAAATGTGGATTTTGATTCATGATATTTTTTTGTAAAGTACACGGATAATGTATTATTATATATGTAGTCCAATTTTTCTTCTTTTTGCAGGTGTGTGATGCCTAATTCTTGATATAGGTGCTACCCGTGGATATTATGACAGAATGGGTAGTGGAATTATGTATATGGGGTAATATGTATATATCCTGATGGTCATTTCCTGTATAAATGATGTTACTTCCTGTTTGTTAAGATATATTGGACATTGATGTATGTAACATTTAATAGCCTAAGCTTAGAAAGGAGTATGTGACTCCGAATTTTTAAAAAAAACAAAACTCAGAAGATAATCTTTAATTACATAAAGCCATATCAATGCTTACAAAGACACCCCCCCTTTTTTTAAGTTCGACTCCTTGTGTGATAAAAAACTCCAAATGCTTACAACCCATACCACTCATGTTAACTCTATCACAAGACATATGGGTTTTAAGCACTTATGTTTCTATTACGCACGGAGTTAACTTAAAAAAAATATATATATTTAAAGGGCATGTCCACCCTTTTTAACAACTTTTGTCCTTTAATAGAATACCCTCCCCCAGCCCCAACCGCCATAAAAATAAGATGAAGTGACCAAATCTTTACTTACCTTCCCTCTCTCCTCCGACCCGCGGCCTTCTGCTTGCAAACACTGCAAGCAGGGGGCGGGACCAGCAGCCGCAGCCATGATTGGCTGAGAGGCAGCCAATCACGGACGCGGCTGACAGCTTCTCAGAATGCTGGTGGAGAGAGGGAAGGTAAGTAGAGTTCTGGTCACTTTCTTACAATTATGTTTATGCGGTTGACGCTGGGGGAAGTTGTTCTATTATATGGGCAAGGGGTTTTATGCTAGGTGGAGGGATAGCAAAATGGGAGGGAGAGGGAGAAGGGCTGCAGTACGCATGTCAAACTTCTCCCGGAGGCCAGGTAGGAGGCAGAGTCCTATATGGGACTGCTATCCTCCTGGTGAGCAGTTTTTTGGGACTTGGGGGGGGGGGGCACAGGAGAACCTATGGAGCTGGGATGTGAGGTAAGGATTTTAATACACTACATGTGGGGGGCCAGTAGTGGGGGGATTATAGTTTTGGGGGGTGGACATGCCCTTTAATCAAGGAAAGAACTTTTTACTTTCATCTGTATGGTATACACCATTTAGGTGACCAGATACCCTGCAATAGTTGTTGGCAACAATATTTATCCCTGTTTTGGGCACGTTACCAAACAGTATATAGAAACAAGAAACAATGTTTTGGTCTTTACTTACCACCCCTTGCAGCTATAAGGTGAGTCACTCTATTGGGATCATCCAGATTTAAAATAAGGTTTTTACTGATCTGTGCTCCTAATGCTCTGGCATGATAATATTCCCGTGTCCTCTCAATAGGAAAATTTGTTGGATGGAGACCACTGAATGCAATAATAGCTTTTTCCAACACTTTACTCTTTAGCTCTGGCACAATTTTACGAATGTCAGGATATCAGCCACCCCTCTTTTTTCAAGTACCGCGCTCATACTTTGCATAGTAATCAGTGTGTACTCTGACAAGTATTTTCCTCAAGGTATATTAAGTGATCATCTTCATCTGTATCGTCTTCTTCCTCTTCCACACTTTGATCTAAAGACTCACCTACTGTTATCCCAGATTGCTCACTATTTGTGAGATTCAGTTTAATTTCCTTCTTATCATTGCATCCATTCCCTATATCACAAAATTTCTCTTGCTCTACAGACTGAATTTCCATCACTTCCTCGGTTGGTAAATTATTATTTGAGGGAGATTTCCGTCTTTCATCACTAGAATGATTTCCAGCATTTCTTAAACCATCATCTATACAGGTTTCTTCTAAGCATTCCTGTTCCATTTTTTTTATGCTTCCTCCAGCTTCTTTTAGATTCACCTTCATTTTCAGATGCTGAAGTGGAAGACGGCGTTTTTTTACCTTCATCTTCGCTGTCACTAGATAAGTCAAATTCTAGGTCTTTAACCTTCCTGCTTTAGATTGAATTTAGAAAAAACTATTCTTTCTTCCTGTTCTAACAAACAAGAAAGTCTTTCTGCCAAGGGTTTCAGATCTTTGTTATATAATTTATCTGGACAACAGCTACTTGTAGAATCGAGTTCATGAAGTTTACCACTGGTTTCAGTTTCTTTTTTGGAGAGTTCATTGTTTGCAGCACAACCACCATTCAATTCCTTCATGCCCTTTTTGTATCCATTGCTTTGCTCCTCTACCACAATATTTGACTGATCAGAATCCTGTGAAGGTGCTTCAGATGGATCGGTTACTTCTGAAGTTTTTGAACTGCATACTGTGCAGAAAATAAACCAAAAACTGAATTGATTAAAGAACAAGAAATTCCCAAAACACGAGACAACGATTGCAAATGTACATGCTTACAAAGACAGTTAGAACTACACACAAACTCACTCTTAGGCTGTGTACACACGTTCCAATTTGCACTTTCAATGTTACAGGCATTCAGATATCTTGGCTTAATTGAATGTCCTCACCAAAAACCAATTGGTTACACTAAGATTTCGGAAGTGGTCTGTTCACCAGCAACTGCCTGTCCACTAGACAGAGGCAATCTGTCTGATGGATTAAAATATCACTGAATACCCAACCTTAATATTACTGGGGGTCCTGAGGGAAATATAGATTTCGTAGAGAGTATATGTCATTTTAACCTTGAGGGCACCTTCTGTGGGTTTCTTCTGTAAAAGGACTTCAAGGTGGGTGAAAGAAGTAATCACAGCATAAACTATATGTTAGACTTTCTATTCTCCGCACTGGCGTCAGGGAACGAAACGTGTTCGGTATGCATGCCCTCCTGCCGAGATATTCACCTTCCAGACTGGTATCATATTTATGACTATGCATTAGCTGTATGAGTTGACCTACACATTTGTATGACATTTTATTATTTGGATATGCACTCTCACTATGGTAAAGGTTATATCTATGTGTTTTTAGATGTTTTTATGTCTCTAGTTTTATATGGGGTTTAAATTTATTAGTTAAGAGTGTTCCAGTCTATACTTTTCTTTTTGATTTATTCTAGACTTTCTATTCTGTAATACAAGTATGTCTTATGTGGCTAACCAGAAGAATTCTGGCAAATACAGGAAGCAGCTGTGATGCCACCTGCTAATAGACTTCTGAATACATGTTTGCCATAGAATTTAGGCCATAAACACAGGAAAATACAAATAAAAATAATTTAGGCTGTGTATATTTGTTTAATATTCTTGCCAGCAAGTAGCCTGTCAGACATAAATTCTTCGTGGCCTGGTCATGTCTTGTGGTCTACTGAAGACTGTAGGATCAACTGTATTAGTCAGGGCACAGGCAAAAAAATCCCACAGTGGGAGAGGGGCAGATCTAAAGTAGAATATATACATATAAATATTAGTTAAAACGAAGCACTAACATCCTAGACAATTAAAGAAAGTTAAACAGCCCTTTATAGTCACTAGGACAACCACTATAGAAAACATATAACATTTTTGTTATAATAATAATAATAATATACGTAGGACCAACAGTCTTACAGATGGAACCAATCACTTGGACCAACTGAGTGATCGGTAGGGTATCATTCACAAACGATTAATTTATCCAAACTATTGACATGTATGTACTCAGCCTAAAGCAAAAGTTAATTACCAAATCTGCCATTTCCTAATAATTCTATACATTGGGATTCAAAGACTCAGCCATGACAATTAATACAGAAATCACAAACAATAATACTAATTTTTAAACGTCTAAAGGCATATAATGATCATTAACCTTTGTTCTTCATCTGAGCTTCCCTTGAACCAGGAGGGGCGTTAATATCACCCGTGCCTTGAAAATACACATACTTTTAACAGTTATCAAATTGGTGCAAACTTCCAAACATCTTCTCGGTCATCTATGATGCAAACCATAGAGTCCCCACAAGAAAAAGGTTCCTAGCAAAGATGGTAGAGAGAAGAGGAAAAAACAAAAAGTACATGTTTAGTTTAAATTACAATAAAACATGGGAGCAAAATAGGACTATGGCCTAAAACATTTTAGAGACTATTCAAAACCTTTGATTGAAGGGAAATATTATTTGTTGAGGATTTGTAGCAAAACATATGTGGGATGTATAAAGGTTCGTAAACGTGCGATCGCGGGTGGGCCGAACTGTGACGCACAATATGTAAGAATGGCCATTCGGCAGATGATCGGCCGAGTATTGGCACTTATTCGGCCGAAACGTCCGCTTATTCGTAGATCCACTCGGCAGATCGGGCAACGATTCCCGAACGAACAGCCGTTTCGGCCGATAAATTGCCCATACACGGCCGAATATCATCTGAAAAGGTTGTTCGCACACATCGTGCGTCGCGGGTCGGCACCCGTTTTGCACATGTGTACGAACCTTAACTTCTAACACCAGGAGTTACTTTCACCTTTAACCCCCTAATGCCTTTACCTTCAGGAGAATGTAAAAAAAAATTAGACAGCGCATTGGTCCCTCACTGGATGAAAAACCAAGAAAAATTTCTTAACTTATATTTTAAAGATCTTTGGCTTTACAAAAGTACATGTTTGGGTTAGAAAATACAAGTAATATGCACCTTTAAACTGGAACTGTACTCTCCATAAAGTGTATTCCATTTAATTAGACCACACTGCTACCATTTATATGTCTATGTATGCCTAGAAGGGGCAGAAAGGAAATAATGTATCTAAAAGTCCCAAACTGGCATTTTTCCCCCAATACACACATTTTAATCATCAATAGACCATGTCTTAAGATGTCATTGGCACATCTTAAAACAAGTCTACACCTGAATGTTAATGTTAAAGAATTTGAGGCCCCTTTAATGTCTCATCATAGGAATGACACAAAAGGTAAAATGGTTACATCAACTGTCTCCAATATTAACAGGCTGTTCATTCATAGTGTCGCTTTTTTTGTGGTTTTTTTTTGTGGATTTATATAGTGCCAACATCTTCCGCAGCACTTTGCCGATCCATTATTATTATTATCGTGGATTTATATAGCGCCAACATCTTCCGTAGCGCTTTACAATTACATGTTTACATTCACACCAGGCCCTGCCCGAAGAGCTTACAATCTAAGCACATTTATTTGACACATACACCTATCAGTATGTCTTTATTATTGTGGGGGAAGCCGAGTGCCCGGAGGAAACCCACGCAAGCACGGGGACACATAGAACATACAACTCCTTGCAGATGTGTCCAATGGTGAATCGAACTCAGGACTTCAGCGCTGCAAGGCATCAGTGCTAACCACTAAGCCACCGTGCTGCCCATGTATACTTCACATCAGTCCCTGCCCTGAAGAGCTTACAATCTAAACACACTCATTTGACACATAGGACTTCTCAGTAAGTCTTTAAAATCGTGGAAAAACCCATGCAAGCACAGGGAGAAATACAAATCCTTGCAGATGTGTCCAAGGGTGGATTCAAATTCAGGGCTTTAGCTCTACAAGGTTATCAATGCTACCGCCATGAAACCACCATGCTATCCTTTAAAGGCCAACGGAGGGGCTGGACCGGCAGCACTCAGTGATTGGCTGAAACTTAAGTAAGTTAGTTAGTAAGTTCAGGACACAATTTTTTGCAAATAGACCTAGCAAGGTCCTAGGTTATTGGCTATTGCAAAGATCTCAGTTAAGTTTGCCTGGTCTTCCGGTTCCTCTGGATCCTGAATGTTAAGAGTCTGTAGGAATGACTTGATCAGGTCGTTGACAGACTCTGGGGTGAATGTGGTTTGAATGTCATGCTCGGAAGTCACGGATTCCAACTCTCTCCTTCTTCCGAGTTCTCACCCTTCTTCTCGGATACCCTTTCTCCGCAGTTGGAGGGATAAGGTGTCAAGAGGTCTAATTGAAGTTTGCACCCCTAGTCTCCGTTCCAGATATGAATTACTGATTGGAGGACAAAGACCTACCCCAGGCTGGTTCGGAATCCTGGGGGGCATTGCCCTGAGGATCCGCAGGTATCGCCGAGCAAGCAAAGTCAGAAAAGATTGGTTAGGGAAGAGAGAGAGGACTTATCTGAAGCAGCCTGGAGGAGAGGTTCGCGGAGCCAGCCGGGTTGTAGCACAGCCACGAGGTCTCTGACCGGAGCAAGGAGGAGATAGGAGGAAGTCGCCCCCCCCCCCTTCTGAAAGCCTGCTGAGAGGAGAAGCCCACGCTAGAGGAAAGTCCCGGCCATCAGTGTGCAAAGGGAAACCCGGAAGTCCCGCCTTAGCCGAGCCGCATGTCTCTACAGAGGCGGCCCGGTGTCTAATTTTGGAGTTCCTCCGGTCTGGAGGTTAGTGCAGCCGGGAATCAGTGGGAGCCACCACTGGTTCCCGCATGGCGGATGGAGAGGGGTCTGCGCATTGTAGCCCAGAGGGGCATTATGTGCAGCTCCATCCGCAGCATGAGAGCAGCCTGGGCTGTCTCTTCATGCTCTCCCACGTCGGGAGCTGGTGGGCCTGATTCAACCAGCTCCTGTCTCTCAGAGGTAGCTGCCTCTGGATATCCATTCTCCTGAAACCGAACACTAAAAACAAGGAAGCCTCCTCCAGTTTTTAGTGTCCACTCTCCTGGAGAATGGATACATACCACATGGTTTCCTGGGTCCCCCTGTAGGGTGTTGGAGAAATGCTTTAACTAAATACCCTTTAACTAATTTGCTCAATACCCCCCCCCCCCACCACCACCAATCTATCAGTTAGAGTATATATAACTACTTACAGTGGATGCCTCTGTAAATCCAGTGCCTAAAACTTAATTACAACCCACAGCACATTTACTAACAGGAAGAAAGATGTATTTATTTAGCACCACATTTCCAGCATAAATAATCCTTGTTTAAATCTTTCCCATAGACCATGCAACCATCACATATTAAAAGTCTCTCTTTTCAATTTTCCCAATACACAGTCCTTTATACTAAGGACTTTAAATTGCTGTCCCTGTGAGTGGAACTTTGTATAAAGTAGGTATATAGATGTTTTAGATCATATACAGAACTAAATGTTTTATCTTATACTGGATGACACTAAGTAAAAATCACGGCAGCTGTGTTTAAATTTTAACTCATGAAGTGACTGTGTAGGCATTCCGACAATAATGATCTACAAGATGTGGTTGATTCTAGTGATGAAAATACCAATCACTTGATGAGGTTCAGATACACCTAGAACAAGAATGTGGATTGAAATCTAAATTTCCCACGTGTTGTACAACAGCAGACTGCAGAATTTTTTTTAAAAAAAAGCACAAATATTTACACGGCATGGGTTTGTTTGCATAAAACATTTTTTGTCATTAAAAATAAAAGTTTAACTTTAAAGGGCATGTCCACCCTAAAAATAAATTTGGCCATAATGTAGTGTGCCCCCTGCCCACCCCAACAGCTATGATATTTCTTTTTAAAAATGTTTAGATCGCTACTTACAGCTCCTAACTCTGTGGCGTCTCTGATCCAGCTCCCTGCTTGAGGATGTTGCAAGCAGGGGCCAGGTTTGGCAGGCGCATCTGTAAATGGCAGAGCCTGAGAGGTAGCCAATCAGACACGGCTGCTGTGAATGCAGATGCAGAGGGAGAAGGGGACTGTAAGTAGCGATCTAAAAGAAATATTTTGTTGGTTGGGGTGGGCAGCAGGGTACCTACCTTATGGCCAAAGGGTTTCACGCTAGGTGCCACGACTACAGGATTGGATCTGGATGGTGGGGGAGGAGGCCCATGCATTGTGAGTTTTTTTTAACCATCCTGACACAATTTTGGGAAGAATAAATAAAAGCAGGTTTGGGTCTGGTTGCGGGTCCGAATGCAATTCTAATCTGCATACTAACCTAAGATTTCCTGTTTTTGAATAGGGGTCATACATTCATCTCGGATAGTATTCGATAGAGAAAAGTTTTTTCTCAGGATCCAAAAACCCAAAAAAAAATAAAAAAAAAAAGAGGGGGGGGGAAAGTGTCAGACAAAACTACCATAACCAAAAGCTACCTGCTTTTTATACCATGGCAGGAATGTATTTGTATTTATAACACACTGGAGCACACAAGAATGGGTGGGATGATGGAAGCTTCTGTAAAATACAGATATACAAAGTGCATTGAAAACAGTGCGTTAAAAAAGATGAAGAAAATGGTCTTTATAGGGCATGTCACTACTAACACTTTAAATTCTGGCAACCAGACCTCCACACACCTTTTTTGCTTACCTTAAATACTTACCCTTTTTCCTGAAGCTCCTGCAACAAGATCATTATCTTGAGGACCTAGATCCCTCACCACATAAGATCTACCCTAAAATGGAACTACAGGCAATATGTTTTATCTGTTATATGTTTTATATTTATGTATAATGATAAATTGAGGATAAAAAATATATTATTTTATTGTAGGGATTCCCCAAGGCAGATTGTTTCCTTATTGGTAGAGTTGGGACAGGATTAGTAAATATGTTCAGACAACTAAAAAGGTCTTCAATCATATCAAAGGACTGCATATAGTCCTCAACTTTTTCCCATTTGGAGATATTAGTTGAATATAAACCAGGTTTACAATCCATACAAATAAACATAAAAGGTAAAGAAAACCTTACATTGAATAATCTGTACTTTCCTGTGGACCAACACTGCCATCTTGTGTTTTGTGCACGACGCTAAATTATGCAAACACTGACCTTATTTAAGCACTAGAGGTATAGACATCTGGAGGACTGCCCCAGATGTAATGCAAACACGTTTCAATGTTTGCAGGATTAAACATAAAAAAACATTATCCAGCATATTTAAAGCCCTACTGAATTTACCAAATAGGGAAACCTCATTATATATCCCTGCAGTCAGTTACCAATCTGTACTTGCTGTATTCAGCAACTGTAAATAACACAGAAGGTATTTATTCATCAGTTAATTCCATGCCTTTTTTAAAAAGTCTCTTAATCGTAAATTTTGTTTTAAAATATGCCCCTACAATATCATATTGACTATTTAAGCATATCCACCCATAAACTGCATTCCTAAACAGTTAAAGGCTGAGGCCACACAACAGGCGCAATTGCACATGCATTTCGTGCTTGTTGGGTTTTTTTGAACCTCACATAAAAGTCATCAGCAGTGTGATTCAACTCTGAGCAATTTAATTTTACAGGGATTTTCTGTTTGTCTGTTTTTAAGGGGTGCATTAAGAAAGAAAAGAGTTTATAACAAAAAAGGGTTTAATAACAGATTTCTATTTTTTTTTTACTATTTTAAACAGTAAAATGCTATTCCTCACATAGCCCGTCTTTGTCCTGCCTTGTTAGGACAGTTACTAAACTAAAAGTTTACTAACATCCCCCCACCCCCCACTGCCCTCTTGTCTGGTGTCCGGTGACACTTATAGCTTTCTGCACAGCCTCACCGCCGCACTGTAAAGTTCATTTCCATATCTTATTCACACTGCTTGCTCTGCCCCCGTTTCCCTTATACTTATTGTCCAATAGCGTGGCAGTATCTGGTAGCTGGTAGGATTTCTGTGCAGACCCGTGCGTCTCTCCAGTTTTCTCATCCCCCCTCTGTCCTTTCCCTTATCATCTGAAAGACAAATTCCGGACCTGCTGAACACTGCTATAAACCTGTACTGATCATGGGGTGGAGGGAGCTTTGTGTTGGATCTTTTGAGTCCTTTGGTGCTCAGACCCTGCTGTAACCTACCCCTCACTCCCGTACTGACACTTCTGAGGTCCCAGCTCTCTGGCTTACACCTCCTCCTTTTAAAAAAGTTTCGCAGGATGGCATCCCATTCTCAATGTGCCTGCCTGCCATCTCACTTTTCAGACAAATGCACAGACAAAGATAATTAGTGATAAATAATAATGATGAATTTTGTGTTCAAGACTGATTATTTGGTAAATTAGTAATTTATATAAAGTGATTTGCATTTTTTTTATTATAAGCAGATAAGAGATTTTAATTTCTGTACTTTTACCAAAAGTAGCACAGCATGAGCGGGGTTAATGTTTTCCTCTCTTTCTTTGATACCAGTAAGCAGATTTTCTTACTTACTGTCAGGCAGCCAAGGGTCATTTGCATTCTTTGAGGGCCAGAGGTCAGAGAGGGGCACCCTAATTAGAACATTTGATTTGAGTGACAATTCATGCTGTAATTTTAAACAAAGATTTATCAGGATCTACAGCAAAGAATTAAATTCTGTAAACATTGTTGTATTAGTGGGATTTTGCTCTTTATAATGTATGTATGGCAAGTATGTATGTATGTATGTATGTATGTATGTATGTATGTATGTATGTATATATACATGCAAACAAGAATTAAAGCCAAAGTTAAAAGATGAGATTGATGGGGGTATAGACAATAAGGCAGAAACAATATAGATGGAGCTGTGTACAGGAAGCAAGAAGGTGGGTAAATTAATTGGTGGTGTATGTTATTAGCTGCCAAATGCCAGTAAGGATGTTGGTTGGAGGTTGCCAGCATCTCAAAAGGTATCTAGGTCTTTCATTTTCTTTATTAGCATTTTCTTTCACAGATAGAAGTTCCTACTAGACAGAATGCATTGTTGGATCTGGTGATATCTAATAACCCTTAGCTCATTTTGGAGATTAAGTATGGGAAGCTTAGGTAATAGTGATCATTATATAGTCTAAATATAGTTACAAAAAACAAAACTGCACGGGTTATCAAAAACTGGGTTAACTTTAGGAAAGCTAATGTATGTTGTTAAGGAATAACTCTGCTCATAGACTGGAGGGATTTGTTCCCTAGGTGTAAATATATTGAGCAGAAGTGGACCGCTTTTAAAGGGATATTATTAACTATTACATTTCTAAATTATACATTTAGGGAACAAATGTAAAAAATTAGGTCCTCTTCCTGTCTAGCTTAATGCCCAGGTAAAAGGGAAATGGAAAAAAAGAAAAAAGGCTTTTAAAATTTTGAAATCAAGGGAATCGAATAGGCTTACAGAAGTAGAAAAGCTGTAATAAGGAGTGCTAGAAAGCTATTAAACTAGCAAAATAGAAAATGGATAGACCAAAGCAATTTAACCCCAAAATATGTTTTAAATATATCAACAGTAAAAAAGATAAGGTCCGAGAATGTGGACCATTAAATAATGGGGCTGAGATAGTTACAGAGGATGCCGAAAAGACTAATGTGCTAAACCATTTTTTCCCTTTTTTATTCACTATACGATAATCCTAGTCTCATAGTAGGGACTAATAATGATGAAGGGTATAAATGAGGAAATTCACTGTCTGACAGAGCATATGGTACGGAAACAGTTAAGCCTTGCACACGTTGGATAATTGTCGTATGATGCAGCCGACAAATGAGCGATCGTACGAGAATATAGCTTCAACGATAATCGTTACATGGTCGGCAAGATTATCGTTAATGCTCTACGAAAAATATATAATATATAATGCTCTGCTTTCGTAATTCGCGATGATTACAATGTTATTTGTAACATCTATGTCTAAGGACTATCGTGGTGACTATTGTTGCTGTGTGTACAGATGTTTCAGTTATGAGGATTAACGATAATGTTGTTAAGCGTTCGTCGGCTGCATCGTACGAAATTATCCAATGTGTATACGAGGCTTTAGACAAAGTAAATATCAATAAGGCCACAGACCAGATGGAATACATCCTCGGATATTTAGAGAGCTTAATCCAGTTTTATCTAGACCACGGTTTCTTATTTTTCAGATTCACTTTTGTCTGGCGATTTGCTCCGCTGGATTAGAAAAAAGCCAATGTGATCCCAATATTCAAAAAGGTTGTCGTTCACAATCTGGTAACTATATCTCTGTAAGCCTAACATCAGTGGTGGGATGGTGCTGGAAACATTGTTACGGGATCATATCCTTTGACCCAGAACGGATTTTATTAGTAGTAGTCAGCATGGATTTATGAGAATAGATTGTGCCAGACAAATTTACTTGTCTTTTATGAAGTATGAGTAAGAATTTAGATTCTGTCATAGCATAGATGTAGTATACTTGATACTGCATCACATAGGCGACTAATGTATAAACTGTTGGCCTGGAAAAATACTTGTACTTGGATAGAGAATTGGTTATTGGATCGCAAACGGAGAGTGGTGTGTCAATGGAGCTACATCTATGTGGGCTAAAGTTCTAAGTGGAGTGCCTCAGGTTTCCGTACTGGGGCCACTCCTTTTTAATCTGTTTATAAATGACAAAGCAAGGTATCTGTGCTTTAAACTATGCAGCTTTGGAAACTTCAAATGTGTGCAATTGCTGCAAGCTGACCTAGATAGATTATCAAAATGGCAGCAGAATGGCAGATGAGATTCTATGTTGATAAGTGTAGGTAATACATTTGGGGTTGAACAATCCTGGTGCCACCTACGCCTAATAACCTTGTGTTAAGTGATCTCTAATGGAAAGATTCAGAGGTTCTGGTAGACTAACAGACTTAGCTGTAGCAAATAATGCCAGACAGCAACGGCTAGAACTAGGAATATTGTCTTGTAAAAGAGGGGAATAGTTTCAAGAGAAAAAAATATTAATCTCCCTCTTTACAAGGCACTTGTAAATAGTCTTCATTTGGAATATGCGGGCAGTTTTGGAATCCCATATACAAAAGGGACATCTTGGAATGGAAGCATTTCGCAGAAAGGCAACTAAATATAAAGGGAATGGAGGGGCTTGACTATGCAGGCTGATTAGAAAAGTTAGGGCTGTTTTGACATTAGAGAAGCCAATGTTTGCGTGGCGATATGATCACTTTATACAAATATTAATAGGTCATACAATAAACTCTCTGGGCATTGTTTACTAATTGTCATATCAGGACACATGGACATCCTTTAAGATTGAAGAAAAAAGTTTCATCTTCAGGTTAGGAAGGTTTCTTTACAGTGAAAACAGTGTAAATTGTCTTCCAGCAGATGTGGTAATGGCAAGTTCACTGAATAGTTTTAAAAGTGGGCTAGATAAGTTTCTAAACTAAAAAATATTGAGAATTACTGGTATTAAGAGGCATGTCCACCCCTTTTGTACATTTTTCATATGTTGTATGGCTTCCTCCCCCAGCCTCAACCGCATTATTATTATGTTCGAGAAAGTCCCCCGTCTTTACTTCCTTCCTTCTCTGCTCCGCCATACTTCCTCGGCCCTCTGCTTGCATGAAACTGCAAGCAGGGGGCCGGACCGGAGGCATCCGTGATTAGCTGAGAGGCATAATAATGCAGTTGGGGCTGGGGAGGAAGCCCTACATATAAAAAAGGGATTTACACTAGGGGAGGGAGATAAAAACGTGAGGGAGAGCTGCTCTGAGCAAGCCAAAAACTTCTGAGAAGAAACCTCAGAGGCGGAAACAATTTCCCTTCCTGCACTGCTCCTGGTGGACAGTTTTTCTGGACTTTGGAGGGACATTACAGGAGAACTATTTGGAGCTGTTGGGGGGTGTGACTGCCCTACATATACTGCAGTTCTGGTTGATCCAGGGATACATTCTGATTGCCATTTATAGTAAGGTAGGGTTAAAAAAAGGGTGAAATAGAGGGTTAATATGTCTTCCGCTTGGCTGGGCAAACCAGGAATATTCATTATTGGATTTCATGCGAATCGCAACAAAAAAGTGATGCCCTCCAAAGAGGATCGCAGCACAACAGACACCAGCACAACTAGTGCGGCCAGGCCAATACTAGCGTGCGTTTTCAAGCGTGATCAGTGTTAAAATAGCCAAAAAGCTCAGCCAGTCCAGGAACTAGCTTCAGGCAAAGTTTATGACTGCTGCTGGTAAACAAAAACCACCTCTTTTCATACAAATGAACCTTTAAAATATTGATTAAGTTCAACTGTTTTAAAGAAGATATTATAAACAGTGATATCACCTGAATGGAGTAGTGCAGAGGGATCTTTATATCAGCACACAAGACTATTTTAAAGGCAAAACATCCATCTTAAGATTTCTTTTAAATCTAATAATCGGCTCTATATTTGATTTAGAGGACTGTTAATAGATTGTGCTCGGGCACCAGGTCAGACCCCTTTCTAAAGGTTTCGCACACCGTACGATTCTGAGTCCCGACCCACAACGCACGATGTGTAACAAACAAATGTTTTGGGCCGATAATCGGCCCATTTATGGGCACTTTATCGGGCGAAACGGCCGTTCGTTCGGCGGGCGTTTGCAGGCGGATTCATCAACGAGTGTCCATTTCGGTCAATAAAGTGCCCATATACGGGTCAATTATCGGGCAAACATTTGTTCATACACATCGCGCATCGGGACCCGCGATTGCACTTGTGTACAAACCTTAACACTTATTTTAAAAATATAACACATTTAACTTTCCCCACCACCAAATTTCCCCAATTGCGGGTCAATATTTTTATACCATCTAGGAATTGAAGACGGTTTCAAAATAATTTAGGTAAAAAGCGCTTGAAGCCCTGATCCACACTATAGCTATAATCTGCAAAGGAGAACCAAAGCTCAAACCATATACACTTTTTTAAAGGGTAACTGTGGTCTGGAATTCTTCTTCCAAACTAGTAAGAATTATATAAAAGCCTTCCATCACACCTTCAAATTAAAACCTAAATCCCATCTCTAAATAAATTTGTGAGAAGTCTATTGCTGGAAGGTTCAGCAATATTACTTCCTGGCTTGAACACTTCCTGTTTTCAGCCACGTGACCATCTCAGCCTGCATTAATAGGCTCCCCTTCTCAACTGTCATTCCCCCCCCCCCCAGGATTACCCAGCCATTAAGTCTTAACTGAGCATGCTTCTCCCCCGGGTTGGATGGGAGGGCAGAGGTCAGGTGATTCACTCAACTACTGAAGCAGGAAGTTTGAACATTCACCCCAATGTAATGTCTCACAGACTCGAGCCAAAGAGATGTGATTGTCGGCTCATTTAAAAGAATAATGCAGCCTTTCATTTACCCTAACTTGTTTGGGAAGACCACAGTTGCCCTTTAAGTCAGTTACTTTGGTTTGTTCAGGCTATCCTGTTGTTTTGGCAGACGGTCTAGAAGTACTGTATCTTTAGCTTGCATTGGTGCGGGTAAGGATTTTAGGGTCTTGAATGAAGTCTGAATATCCCCATGGGCTCCGCTGGCCAAGGTCCACGAGCATGTTTATAAGGCTCAATCTGTTTTGATAGAAATGTCATTGGGGCATTGATTTATATACAGAAAGAGAATATGGGGTTTTTTAATATTTGTTTATGCATGGGGGTTGGGTGGGTATATTGTGAATTTTAAAAAGGTAAGTGTCTACAATAATCTCCATAAGACATTAAAGCAATGCTCTTCAGACGTTCATAGCGCGCCACCGTTCAATAACTTTTTTTTTGTGAGCACGCTCCTAAAGGACATTAGATGGATTCTGTGTTCAATCATCACTTTATCCAATTCTTAATAGTTAGTGGCCATCAAAAGCATAAAGCTATACCTGAAAACAGAAAATGATACAAATAAAGAAAGCTGCAATGAAACAACTGACCTGCAATAGTATGGGCATACAGCCTCTACCAAATGTGAAGACATGCAACTCATAACTTTGCAATCTTCTCTAAGAATTCTTTGCAGTGCGGACGCAGCCGAGTATGCAGCATCGCTCCCCCCCTACCCAGCTGAAAGTGAAATATGCCCTGCAAAAAATAAAATCAAAAGAAAAGGGTAAGTTTAAGAGTTTACATTTTATCAACTTTAATCATATCAAATGGCAATATTGGGGATAACAGCGATGAGCACACCGGACAAGTTCGATATAATCGATAAGTCTGTCAAAGAGACAAAGTTACATGGCTGATAATTTGGCACATCGATCGCAATCACATAATAGGACAAAATTTTACCAACATATTCTTTTAATCGATTTAGGAAAAAACAAAAAAACAGTTGAAAATTATTAGGCATAAGGTAAATTTCACCAGTTTTCACCACCAGGCATAAGGCCTACATATCAACCCATTGTACCAGTTGATAAAAGAAAGTTTCAAAAACAATTGGCGAATCTGTCACTTGTGTTAGTCGCATACTTTAGCAGTTCTTCTGAAAGTTTTATATTTAATAGATAATGCTTTCAAAAACATAATTGAACATCCTATTTAAGGTCAGTGATTTTTAGTTTAAAGTGGCATGTCCACCCCCCAACTAAAATTTTCCCCACTTGTGTAGTGTTAAAAGACCTTACCTTACCTTCTCTCCCTTATAGTTGTCCTGCAGAGTCTGATGAAAGACTAAAAAAAAAGAAAAAAAAGAAAAAAAAAAAAAAATATGGAGTGGGAGCCTCTCTGTGTAATCCATGCCTGCCAATTCCTGATCCTCTTCGTGGACTCAGGCATGCGCAGTGGAGCCTCCCTCCCCCTCTTCTGGAAAGAAGGCAGGTATAGAGATTTCCATAGCCACGTGATAGTCCTGTCAATACTTTAGTGAGGAAGTTAAACGATGGTCGCAACCTTACTCTGTCCTCTAAGAAAAGAGTGTCTGGGGGATTAGCAGAAAGAGGCCTCCTACCCGCAGGGCTGAGGTTTGCCAGGAAAACCACTTACCCAAGAGTGAAACCATTCAGAGACTGAAACTGTTAAACTGTCAGGGCTTTTAAGACTACCATCAGAGCTCCCATGCAGTTGAATTCTTAAAACAGAACACCTTTAGTCTAATTGAATCATAGCTTGGAAGAATCTCTAAATCAAGGTTCTGATGAAAGGATGTACCCAATAAGGCAGAAACTTGGATTTTTAGGTTCTGACATATAGGTTTTTCTGAACCCAGAGTATAGAATTAAACAACACTTTTAACACTTGGTTGAACCATAGTAAATATTGTAGCTCTGCCCAACTCCACTAAATGTTTCCAGGTTCTGTAATATTTCTAAAGGTTGAGTTCCTCATGGCTCCCAAATAAAATTAAATGAGATCACCACCAAGTCCGTGACTGTCCTAATCAGCTTCTCAAATGCCAAACAAAGATAGCTGTTCATAGTTCAGACTCTTGAAGGTCCCCTAATCATCCAACCTGAAAGATATTCGAACTGGCTGTTCTAATGCTAAAACGAAGAGAAGTGGAAACCACGGCCTTCTGGGCCAAGCCAAACTCCCCCATTATAACCGCAGCCTACTCTTTCCAAGATTTCAGTAATGATTTACAAATTAGGGAGAAAGGGGGAAATTGAGTCCTGACTCCATGACCGTTTATACGCGCATCCTCCACTGAGGCTGTCTGGCATTACAGTCTGGAGAAGAATCTACGACACTTGGTATTCAGGTCTGTAAGCTATCAGGTCTAATTGTGGATGCCCCCATATTCGACATTTCGTGATGAATTCCTCTTTGCTTAGGCTCCAATCTCCTGGGTCTAGAGCATTGTGCGGAGGAAATCTGGAGACTGACTTTCTCTTCCTGGATGTAAATTAACTGAAGTTAAGAAAAGAAGCTCTCTTCAGAGCCAAAGAAAAAATGGTTTTTGACCTCTTTGAGAAGTGTCAAGCTTCTTGTGCCACCCTTGCTTTGTGACATAACGCCACTGCGGTCTTAGAACCTTTTTCCTCTCTTGTATCTTGCCTGAATGGTCTTAAGGCGTGGCCAATCACCCTTAGAGTCTCCAGACGTTCAACAACACCCTTATGCATTCCCTTTGTGCTACCTTTGCCCCACCAGTCCAGCTTCCGATGTGTCTGTAGAGAGATACAGATAAAAGGAAGCCATTTCACAAGGTTGCAGCTTGACCCACCAGTCTAGGCTTGTACTCGTGGGGCTTTGTTTATATTAGCCTTCTTGTCATGAGTTGGAATGGTGGTCTTACCTGGGCGAGCAGGGAGGACTAAAAAGGGGTCTCATGCCATTGCCCATTTCACCAAAATAGCTGCTGCGGATCAGGTCTAGTACTTGCAATACGGAGCCTACAGAGGCACTCCACTGCTTACTCAATTTGGATCTTGGATGTTCTTCACCCTTTCATTTATATAAGGACACCAAATTCCCTTTTGTCTGGAACAGATCTCCATGGTAATTAGAGACGGTGATGCTACTATTCTGCTCTTCTCGAGACTCAACACCCACCGGGCTCCTACAAAACTTGTATAGCCTGCTGCGTATGTCGTAATGATGTCTTTCGACCGGGGCAATCGACCAACACATCATCTAGGCAATGTAATACGAATTTCGTTCTTTTCTGAGAAATACCACCATAGCTACCATCACCTATGAAGACCCCTGCGAACTCGAACCTTAGAAAGTGTCTGGGAATTCGGATTGGTTGGAAAGTGAAAATACGTCTATGCTGTGATTGGGAAAGATTCACGGATATGTCCTGCAGTAGACGGCTTAGTTCCTTGGCAGCTATGACAAAAGAACTTCTCACCGCTTAATCAATGGCTCACACAATAGTGCGGTCAAACCCAAGTCTCTTAGCCTCTTTTGTGTTTCATTATCCAATTGGAGTAAGAAGTTTATAAGGATTCCTCAACAAATCTCCCTCCAACATTTCCAACTCGGACAGTATTGTTCTTTGAGGGAAGAGATCTTGCTCGCTTCTTGGCCTAACTAGAGCTATGCACTGCCTAGGTTACAACTTGTTTCATACAGAGACAAAATTGTCTAGTCTGTGACAGAGTTCCTCAGTTTAATGGCCCTGATTGTTCAGCAGCTGCCCTCAAATTCAGAGTGGACTTTTCCCACATTTGAAAGCTTTAAAACAGAGATAACAACTAGACATCTCTCATCAATGCCATCTCTTAGGAAAACTCTTTCTTGCTTACCTAGATCCCCTGGGGTAACGCTTACTTTCCATTCCCTAGCTCCATTGCTGATGAACAGAAAACAAAAAAAAAAAGAGAGAATCTGTAAGCCAGGAGAAGAAAAAAAAAAATATTTACTATCACAAAAATTGGTGAAACATTCAAGAGAAGGGACCACAACCAGACTTCTCAGGTACAAAGTAGGAGAAGAGTGAGGTGAAGAGGCATACAAAAGCCGCACTTCCATCAACTTCCGTGCGGTCAACCACTTATACGTCAGAATGCTCGCGATGGGTCGCCCAATGACGTCAGTATGCTGGCAACGCCTGTGCAACAGGAAGCAATGATCATGCAAAAGGGCAGAAACCAGACCAGAACATTTTTAAACCGCCATAAACCTCCATCTAGCTCACCAGGGAGGGAAGCAGAGCTGGCACCACAGCTCTTCTTTCCACAGGGCAGACTCTCAAAGGCGCATCATGGGGGACTCAGGAGGCAACAGCGGCGGCATTGGCAGGTAGTTGGGAAGTCTAAATAGTCTTACATGGCATATCATTGACAGGATAGGATATATTTTGTTGTATTGTAAGATGTCTTTTGCTTTCCCCACTGTTTGTCGACTTGATATTGGTTACCATCCTTTACCAGGCACTTTTTGGCCTATTGGAGATACATAGATGAGGTCTCCGCTCCTGTGGGCAGGGCTAAGTAGGATTGCTACAACTCGGTTCCATAAACAGATCATATGGTTACATCCGGAGATTAATTTCTCAAAACAATTTAGTAGGGTAGAGTTAAAACGGAGGGTGAAAGGTTTTGGACTTGATGGACGAATGTCTTTATTCACCTCAATTATCTATGTTACAAAGTTCCTTCTGTGATGGTGGATGCTGCCATGATGATTGGGGAAAAGCCCGGAAAGGCACAAAATACCGGCAATTAAAAGAGAGGAGCTAGTAACTTATCACACAATCTTGAGAAAGCTGCAAACTAGAAGCAGAAAATGTGTTTACTTAAAGCAACTTGAAGGCTTGTAAACTCTGTATCTTGGCCCCTTGGAACAGTTCTTTATAGACAGAATTTTCAAGGGGATCCTTAAAGAGATATTGCACTATTTTCTCTCTTATTTTTTGGGCACTTGGCACTTGTTGACCTACTGAATTTAAATAAGTTTGTTTTATACCATACAACTGGTTGAAGTGAGTTTTTAATCTAATGTATGATTTATTATATTTCATACTTGATAAAACTTTTAAAACAACTTGTATGTTTTTTCTTCTCACTTTATACATGTTACGTAAATTCAACTTGCTAAAGACTTTTCTTGTCAATGCCTGGGCAATCTGGGGAGAAAAGCTTCCAAATTATATAAAAGTAAATTAAAATATATTTAGTTTTTCCTTTAAGTTCTCCATATTATGTGTCAGAAAAACAGAACTGCATTTTCACCTTAAAAGAATCGGCATATAAATAATGTCCAATTAATGAGAGGATGATGAAAACAGTATCTAGAATATTAATTATATCATCAATCAATTATAAACAAGTTTACTGGCATGTTTTGTAAAGTTCGCATTCATCCAGATCACGGTAAATCTGTAGTATTCCAGAAAATCAACTAAATGTGAAGTTTAGTTTCCCGATGTTTAATTTGCTTATCAACAAAAAAGCCAATTAATGACTTGCAAACATATTCAAGAACTTCAAACTTCATATCTGTTTAAAGGGCATGTCCACCCCAAAACAAAAATTTACTAAAATTTAAAACCCATTACTGCCACATCAAGTAGTTTAAAACAATCCTTACCTACATTCCGCTGCAAATATTCCCCTGCTGTGGCCCCTCCAAAGTCCAGGAACTGCTGCTGTGTAGGAGCAGTGTGTGACTCATGCGTGTCTGAGACTTCCTCAACCTCATCAAGGTTGAGGCATGCTCAGTGCAGCCCTCCCTGCCTCTCAGCCAATCACAGATGTGGCTGCTGGTCCCGCCCCTGCTTTCAATTCCATGCAAGCAGAGGGCCTGAACACTGCGGCGGAGGAGAGAGGGCAGGTCAGTAAGAATCGGGGGACTTTCTAACAATTATATTAATGCGGTTGGGGCTGGGGGAGCATGCCCTACACATATCAAAAGTTAAATTTCGGGGTGGACATGCCCTTTACAGAATACTACAAGTGTTAATCGCTTTCACAATAATTGTAATCGTGGCGCCACAAAAACTAAATCGACTGAGAAATATCAGACTTGGTTATTCAATATGGGAAAATAATATTTTATTGCTATGAATATTATCAGCATAATAACTAAATTGCTCTATAATATTGTTGCATGTACGGAACATAAGAAAAAAAAAAGTTTGTAATATTTTTCCTTCACCAGCATTACTAGCCATATTCTGAAAGCCTTCTTTGGGAACTAAAGTAGGAGGCTTTTTCATCCCATCAGTCCTAAAATTTTTTAAAAAATCTGAGCCAATATTAAACCGCAACCCACCGAAAAAAAATGAATTATAGGGTAAGAAATAAATGCTGTTAACACCCAAAAATATACCATGAATGTATATTGTAAAAATAAATAAATAATAAGTAAGCGCGCTAAAATGGTGATAGACCTGTTCTGACATCAGATTCACACCATTCATTCATACAATGACAATCCCCATAATTTTCATATGGTCCATGATGTGTTTTATCTTTTATTCTTTTTAATATACATTATCAGGATGAACTCAGTGGATTAAATAACTCATTTAAAGCAAATTGATAACGCAAGAAAACCCCCCCTAAAAATACTTTTTTTTAATTCCAATGTAAACCTTTTCTCCACGCGACACACCTATACAACATTTATTCATAGTCTTCTCTAGTATTGCATTTAGAATATACTAAGTTTATAGATTCTGGCAACAAAGAAGGCTTCTTCCATGTCTTTGCCAATACAACTCAAAGAGCCACGTCCCCTGACCCCCATGATTAGTCTTATGCGAAGTTCTATCTTCTGTTTTCTAGCGAAAGATAACAGGAAGATTCAATAAAATTCTTTCGTTAAATGGTGCTGAATTTTGCCAAAAAGAAAAACAAGCTAATCAGATATTAGCGCTTCAAAATGTTAAAGGAACTGTAACAACTAAAAAATAGCTAATGTTTGTCCATCGTTTCTATTATTCACAGAACGCTTATTCTCGCACCCACCTTTAATAATAGTTTGCTCAGGGGACACAGGCGGCACTTACCTTAATGTGCTCCACTCGCTCCTTTCTGAGATCTGACAGCCGTTGTTGGCCCGTCTCTTACCACGTCACCTATCTTTGGGCGCATGCGCCCAATACAAAAGATGTAGTCGCCAGGTACAGGTAAGTGGCCGTCTGTGTCCCCTGACAAACTATTATCACGAGGGTGAGATATAAGCATTCTCACCTTCCTGTGAGTAAAAGAAACGATGGCAAACACTTATTATTTTTAAGTTTACAGTTCCTTTAAATAAGATCTGATTGGTTGGGGCAAAATTAGCACCATTTTGTAAAATAAGACCTTTATTTACTGTTTTCTAAATATACTGATTCATGTTGGTTGCTGGTGGTGTGCCAACCGTGTAATTGCCATGTTTTTTAGGATCATGACAGTCCAAGAAGACACAACAATTTGAAATCGCAATGGGTTTAATTATGAAACAATTGCCACATAGGGGCATGTTTATAAAGGGCCCGAAAATAGCTGGGCCAAAAATTACTCGCCGCCAATCAGATTTCTGATGGGTTAATCAAAGCATGCTAAACCAAGCATTAAAAAATTGACTAATCAGAAAGGATTAGGGTTTTCTGTCTGCACACCTATATAAAGAGGTCACTCCGTCCCCCGTGGACCTCATTGACATCGCGTAGATGGCTGTAGACAGAAGCGCTGGCGAACATCAGCCCTGCTGAGGACAGCGGTCCAGGGAGCTCACTGGCGGCCACGGTGAGACTCCCGGCAATCGCGACTCAGTGGGGTTGGTGTCGGGCAGCCACTTCATTTCTCCAGCGAGCCCTCGAGAGTCCTAGCCTCCTGTCCATACGTTCCGCCGCGAGCGGGTATGGGTGTTGGAGAGTTGCTGCTGTGAAGGTGCGTGGCTGTGCGTCAACGCCTGGCTGCGGGGATCGAGGGTCGGCGGGCCGAGGGGGGGTGGGCGGTGCCCACCGTGCCCCTTCGCAGTCAGGCGACCCACCCACAGCAGGGGGCGTGCTCCCGGGGCGCGTGCGACCACCCGCCACGATACCGGGGTGGAATCTCGGCCGTTATCCTTCAAAGTGGCGAAGTAATACGCCGAGTAGCGTGTGCGTAACATTTACCGCCACTTTATAATAGAAGTGGCGTAACTGTTCAGATACGCTGTGTAAAAGATACGATTCGTTACATTTTTGTGGCCGTTTCCCGCCCATTATATACTTTCGGAAAAACGCGATTTTGCGAAAATGGTGGAAACAACACTTGCCAAAACTTAACGACTTGTTTAAAATATGTGCCCATAGTCTTAGTTTAATTGCTTTGTGTTTAATCATGTTGCCGCGAAAAAATAGAATTTCTCACATATGTACAACTTTATTTAAGCAGCTCTTTTTATACGTTCCAAGTCAGTCATGAATTGGCAGTTCAACCTTCCTGGACATATAAAAAATAGTGAACTGATTTTATGACAATTTTACTCACAATGTACATGCATATATTGGCATCTGCGGTTCCAGTTCAATTCCCCCATACTTCACTTTTTTTTTTTTTTTTTAACCTGAAATGTTCAATATTCTGATTCTGTCTGAAATTTAACTATTCTGTTTGCTTAGCAGCTGATGCTAGAAAGAAAAACTGCAAAGATTACTTTTCTTTTTTGTATGAAAAGTACCGTATAGACTCGAGTATAAGCCGACTCGAGTATAGGCGCGAGGTACCCATTTTTGTCCTCCAAATCAGAACAACCATGATTGACTCGAGTATAAGGCCGAGGTTAGATGTTGCCGCTTTAAATGTACAGTAATCCCATACATTACCCTAAAATACCTTTCCACTGTAGATGTTTGGAAACTACAACATCCCAGCATGCTTTCGTTGGGCTGGGAGTTGTAGTTTTCCAAACACATATATAGAAAGGTATTGGGTGTTACGGTAGCGGCATACTTCCCCCACCCTAGAGCCCTCCCCCCCCCCGCCTCGTCACTTACTGTACCTGGCCATTCTTCATCTCTCTCGCTGCTGCCGCTCGCTCTGTGCAGAGGCCGGCAGTTCCAGTACTGGCTTCACGGCTGCGGCGATGACGTCCATCGCGCACCCGCAAGAATACTGTGCACTGCCGGCTTCCTTCCTGACCTCGGCTGCATCTGGACTAAGGTAAGTTTCTCTTGATTCGATGATAAGCCGAGGCAGGTTTTTTTTTTTTAAGGTTTTTGGTTGATTTTACAAACCTAAAAACTTCGGCTTATACTCGAGGTATATACGTATATCGTGTATTCGGTAGATAATCTGAGACTTAAATTTTAGTTCTAGATAACCTTTCTTAGTCATCGCGACAGTCTTGCTCAATTCCAATGACCTTTAAAAGATTCTGTTAGGCACTAATTACCCGGAAAGTCACAGCAATTAGCATATGACAGCCAGGTGTTTGGACCTTCGATGCAAGGTGTAATTGCATTGAGGCTACATAGTGTTATCGAAACTGCCCAGGGTAAGTTGTTGTCAAACAGCATTGTGGCACGGCAGAACGATGTTGTTGTTGACTCCCCCCCAGGGTTCAGGCTTGGTTTCTTTATTTTGACTAATGGCCTCCTGACACCCTCTCTATGAATGAGTCATGTTCCTTTGGCCAAGATGTTGACATACAATTTTCAAAAAGGTATGTTGCTTTTTGCCTTAAAAGGATAAGCACAAAAAAAGTGATGGTCAACTTGGAGGAGCTGGCATCTTTAAAAATACTATTGGCATATTTTTTTTTTCCCGCTATGGCCCCTGCCAGAGCCTACTTTTAGATTCAAAGTTTGCCAGACTCTTGTTTATCTGTAGTGAATGTTTTTTTCCTCCCCTCCCCCTCCTAGATTTTCAGACGGTCGTGGGTGTCTCTGACTGTTCTCACCAGTCATTGTCGCTTCGGTCTATCAGAGATTTTCTTGGTGCTGCCACTTCACAGCCTAATGACCGGTGGTCTTCCATGTCCTCAATAGTTCCTAACTGGTGGAAAACAGGCGAGGTGAATTGAGAACGGCTTCTGTATCATTCCTCTAAAACCCCTGAGGTGGCAACTGCGGCTCTCCAGATGTTTGAACACTAACCTACCCAGCAGTTCTCAACTACAAGGTAAGCATATGAATGCTGGGGTTGTAGTTTTTCAAAACATCTGAGAGCCGCAGTTTGCCATCAGGGCCCTAAAACCTGACTTCTGTGACACAATCTTGCCTTCAGATCATTAAAGATTATTTTGAGGACCCCCATGTTTGCTACTATTCGAAGAAATTAAAAGAGATGGCAAACTTACATTAAATCCTTAAATACCTCTCTCATATTGGATTCACCTGTGAGGTAGGTCACTGAGCTTTACGCACGCCACTTGAGTTCCAATAATTGGTTCTAAAGGTTTTGGAATCAATAAAAATGACAAAGTGTCCAAATTTATGCACCTGCCTAATTTTGTTTAAAGGCAAGGTTCCAGCCCTAAAATGAAAAACTTACATACAGGAAATCAACCCCCCAAAACCCTAAACGCGTAATAGTTTGAAACTGTGAACATATATAAAGTCTAAACCTGAAATCCTGCACAATGTCGTGTTGTTTCCCTTGTTTCTGCTTCCTGGTTCTTCAGTTTAGTAACGTCAGTCATGGATTGACCAGGTGAATCACAGCCAAGGACAATCGTTAATTCCGTTCTGCCTCTTCTGAGCACGCCCAGGCCAGTACCTGCTCATACCTGCCTGCATAGAGGTTTTCTAAATGGCTCAGATTTCCATGAGGCATATAGCATCTAGCAGGCATACAGTACTGATTCATCGGACAAACATGAACATCAAACATATTTTAAAGGAGGGCCATTCTTTCTAAAAGTATATTCTTTATGAGGTGGAGTTTCCCTTTAATTATGCATATTGCCACACTTCTTTGTAAAATCCAAGAAATTCATTCACTTCTCATAATATAAGCTGTGTGTCTCTCCCGATATATTTAACTGACATTTTGTTATCCTAACAATCACATTGATACCGAAAATCATGACTATTAGCCATAAAAAAGGAAATCATCGTCAGTAATGTTATCTATGAAGTTTGCTGGGTACGGGCGAGTATGGTTTAACTTGAATGGTCGATTTACTCAATTCTTGATTTTATCTTTGGGTAATTCCCTAACTATATCAAAGGCGATGGAGCAATCAGAGATTCACATAAATGTCAAAACACAAAAGGGCATTCCTAGGAAAGCCCTTTTAAGTTTAAATTGAAAAGGCTTCACTTGCAGGTTCCATTAGAATCAGAGCTTTGCAAGTCTGCAGACCAACCGGCTTCTTCTCCTCTGATGTCAACTACTCTGGGTTGACTACATCACACCTTAAAGGGCATGTCCACTTTAAAACAAAAAAAAACGGATTGTCAGTTTCAGTTATCACCGCAACCCCAGCTCTGCTATATTTATACATTTTATTACAATGCACTTATAACCAGAATATTTAATCATTAGTATCTTCCTCCACCCTTGCTCAACGAGGCTAGAGCATGTGGCAAAGGCCGCAGGGGAAAAGGCAATCAACTCATGGTTGTGATGTAGCAGTCTCACTGCCTTGATTGATTTGCAGGAGGATGGAATCAGTCTTACTCTGCCAGAATGGATGGCAATTAATATCCTCAATATCAGTTAGATGCATCTAAAATGTGCTGAAAGTGCAGGTCAGTACATATGACCATTTTTTTTTTTTTTGTTTTAAGGGAAACATCCCTAACAATGTCAGGGCCATGATCGGCCCTTCTCGGAGGTTCGTTTTTTCTTTGGGGGCGGGGGTAGGTAATCGCGCATCAGAAAGAGTTGGCTTCGCAGACTTCGAGCTCTAGACCTTCATGCAACCTGCACAAGCAGAAGCATTACAAGCGGTTCATTTTAATGTAATAAAAAGTCTTCATTCGGAAAGTGATTTGTGTATTACTCCAATGGTTTTCTAAGTAAATTTCGCTTGATGTTTAATTGAAAATAAAATGCACAAGAAAATATAACATGACATTTTATCTTTTGATATGCTGAAATGTTAAACATTTACATGCATGAAAACATGAAGAAATACTCGAACTCCATATTCCATTGTGCTTGCATAAATTCGGAGAAAGTGTCATACAGAAATAATTTGAGAAAACAACTGACCCCAATACCAGTATATATAAAAGGGATGTTGATCAGATAATATAAAATGATACAATATTAAAAATCAACGGATTGACTTCACTAAAAGTGTGCAACATTTGACAATACTATTTTTTGCAGCAACCAATCAGGTCTTGGTTAGCGCAGTTAGATAACATGATTGGTGATGCAGTTTTAACGCATAGTCAAACGTAGTTTGCACCTTTTATGCTTCAGTTTTATTCAATGCATTTTTCATTATTCACATAGTGCATTATGTTAGTCTTACTCTTCTTCCATGCTCTGCCAGATCTTCTTGACAAAGGGTATAAAGGGGCATGGTTTCAGACATGCTTGGTTGCCGTTTTCGTCTAGAGGGGACTGAATGATCCTCTTCGGATATCTGGCAGTAGGAAGTTCTTCATCTTCAACAATTGCTCTTGATGAGACTGAACAACTCTGGAAAGTAAAATGCAAGCATGGTTGAAATCTCCTCCTTTGCTTCTGTTACCACTGTATCTAATATTTTGGATTCCTTAATATCTGCCCTTGTTCCAAGTGATTGGTTGATTTTTGATCATTGTTCTGATGATTGATTGTTTGGATTTCCATACAACCG
The DNA here is from genome assembly GCA_019447015.1 of Hymenochirus boettgeri. NCBI lineage: Eukaryota > Metazoa > Chordata > Amphibia > Anura > Pipidae > Hymenochirus > Hymenochirus boettgeri. Next base: position 184,294,726 of record CM033474.1, on the reverse strand, counting down.
ACGCTGACGAGCTGCAACATTTGAGCTCACCTGCATATAAGTAGGGTTCTACGCTTGCCTTTACTTGTGCATTTTCATGTGGTACTTATATTTCAAAAAGGGTCTCCCTGTTCCAGCCAGTGCTCCCCGTTGTGTCAGCACTTTCTAAAACCGAAATCCAGGACACTAACCTTGCAATAAAAAATGTGCTCCACAATAAATTATATTGGGATGTAGGAATAATCATCCTACCTCCTTGCTCCAGGTACTGTTAATTTGAAAAAGTTAATTTTTACAGTGTAGTTTTACTTATGGAGACGCTAGTGCAATACATGGCTTTTAAAGGGTAAGTACACGTAAAATAAGTTATGCTTAATTGGAAGCTGCAGCTTTAAAAATACTTTTGCCAATTTTTGCCCCCCCCCATAGACCCCTCCAGAGGCCTACCTTTGTAGATTCAAAGTTTCTGACATCTTGTTTCTTGCCATGCTGTGTTTAAAGCTGCAGCTTCCATGAACAACTTAATTTCAATTAGATATTAGAAAGAATACAGAGACTGACAACTAAAAAATGTTAAAAGGAATGGAGAATTTGTGTTATAAAGATATATTATCAAATTTGGGTTTGTTTTTTCCTTGAAAAGTGGAGTGTGTGAGGAGATACGACATCCTATACGAATATGTAGAGAGCACTACAGCCAATTAGCAGAGAATCTTTTCTCTTATGGGTGAAACAAAAGATTAGAAGACATGCCTAAAATGGTGTGTTTTAAAAGGAGGCATGATATCTTCTTGGGACCCAGGTTACTGCTGGTGGCTGCTCATGCATGGACATGACTGGTTGGATCCTCGTCTAGTTCAATGTACTGGAAGTATGGACCATTTAAATGGAGGAAAACAGGAAATTGATTAATACATTCAATGATTTCTGTTTGGTCACCTACTTCTGGACAGCATTCACCAGAACTGGGATAGGTCCCCTGGTTGTGAACAGAAAAAGACTGTTCCTCTTTTGTCCCTCCTCTTCTTTAATGCTGTAAATACGAACACCTACTGGATAATACGGTTAACAACAATTTTATCTGCAAGCAAAAACAAAGGGAGGGATATACCTCTGGTGAAATTGGTATGTATTAATCAATTTCCTGTTTTCCCTGTCACCTCTGGTCAGCCATTCACCAGCTATACCATAGCTAGCCTAAAAGAATGGGAGACAGAAATTATTTGCTTGAAACTATACTTTAATAAGAACAAAATGAATATTGTACAACTGCCTCCAAGCCTTCCAAATGTTGCTTCTTGTGCAGTGGCTACATCCACCTGGTAGTGCCTGGGGAACGTCTTGACTGAAGACCACCTGCAGCCTCACAATATTTTAAGTGGTGTCTTGGCCTGCATGACAGGACGCTGCTGACGATAGAGCTTTAAACCCCTTTAGGAATTGTCTCTCTGACTTGTCATCCTTTAGTTATAACTGTCACTAACCATGCACTTATCGCCCTTATCGATGCCAGTCCCTTCCTTCTACCTCTCGGGATCAAAAACAATCTGTCTGAACGTCTCCATGGGGCTGTTCTTTCAAGATAAATATTAATGAGCCACACAAAATCCAAAGTATGCCATGACTTCTCCAAATCTGACTTTGGATCTTCACAAAACGAAGGTTAGATTCACCTCAACCTCCATAGGTACCTTGACAGAACTTTGGAATGTGGATATCAGCCTCACTCCATCATGAAAAATGACGATGTCAGATTCCTTTGCTGATAATGCGGATAGTTTTCCCACTACAAGCAGAGGTAATTGCTACCAGAAACAGTTTTCAGAGTTAGAATCCAGTCTGATGCTTTTTCCAGTGGCTCAAAGGGTGATCCCATCAATGCTTGTAGAACTAATGTAAAAATTCTCCAAATTGTTCCCAGACCCTAAAGTATTGGTCTGAAGTAGTCTGTTTACTTGAGGCCAAACGGAAATTAACTATTTCTTCAACCAGACCTTTTGACTTTAAACTTAGCCCTCTCAGTCGCCAAGCCATCAATGAGGCAGTCTTCTCTCCATCTGGATAGTCCCCTGGGACACACCACCCTGGAAACATGAAAGATCTCCACCAGATCTTCTATAGTCTTTAGCAATGCAAACCACAGTCTGCGGGGCCAGCAAGGGATTAATGCTATTACCAGCGCGCTCTCTCTATTTTTTTCAGTACCCTTCATATAAGAGGAAACAGAGGAAAGACATATAGAAGGCCTATAGTCCAATCCTGAGCCACGGCATCTACAGCTAGGGCTTGAGAGCTTTTAGATTCTCTCCCCCTTGGGTATGGATGACTTAATCCCTTTAAGTGTCTTTCTGCCTATGCGAATATCTTGCAAGACTCCACATTCAATGTTTTGCTCTTTGTGCCACCCTGATTCTTTATATAGGCAACTGCTGTGGAGTTGTCCGAAATGATTTTGACATATGCACCATCTACTTCTCTATGAAGGGCTTTTAGCACTTTTAAAATTGCCCTTAATTCTATTATTTTTGAGGGCACTCCAACTGCTGACCAGGTCCCCTGAACCATAATCGGACCTATATGCGCACCCCAGCCAGTTGATGACGCATCTGTGGTCAGAAGAATCCAATCTGGCTCTTCTATTGGTTTTTACAGTTTCAAAACGAGCAGCACTCATTAAAACGTAGCGATTTATTGATTACTTTAAAATAACACATTTTCTGCCAACACACATGGCTCTCTTTCCTTTAGATATAAAATTGCACCGTTTCGGATCACTTTGATCCTTTGTTGGCTTGACAAAGGATCAGAGTGATCCCAAAAGAGAGCCATTTGTGTTGGTAGAAAATGTGTTATATTTTAAAGTAATCAATAAATCACTGTTTTAATAAGAGCTGCTCGTTTTGAAACTGTGGATGGAGTACAGCAGGTGAATGTGCGGAGCTTGCACCAATTATATCCCAAGGAGTCGTGTGCTGGTTAATCAAGACTTTATATCTTCTATCGGCTTTCCTACTATCAGTTTTTACATAACTGGCCATCACCAGTCTTCCGTTTATGTTGTGTTGTGGACTTTCTACTTGTAACAATAGTTCTCTTGCAGAGGCCTCATATGCCACTGGCCCAAGGCACCATCGATATAGAGACAATCTTCCCCCAACTTTCAAAAGGACGGGCTGGCCCCATCTCATTGCTGAAGTCCTGACTTCTTACTGGTAAAAACATTTGCTTGATGGCCCCACTTCCAACCTTGCTGCCTCTGCCCTTCTTCCCTGGTCGATACGGTCTAGAGTCCGAAAAGGTTTCTCCTTCTCCCTTCCAAAAGATAAGTAATATTTTGCATTTTAAATACTCTGTCCTGGGTAGAAAACACTTTACCGCCCGAAGCGAACATATTATCGTCATATGCCAACTGACAGAGGTTATTTTTTAAAGCCACATCAGCTGACCACGCTACGCCCAAAGACATACCCCTAGCTGATGGTCCACCAGATCCACATAAGCTTTTCGCCACAAATTCCGATGCCAGTTTACAATCTTCCAACATCGTTACGAATTTCTGTTTTTTCATTCTTTTAAACTGCGTCCTGAATATTAGTTAGCCATTCCTTCAGGGCGTGTGGTCAGGGCAACTGCTGGATGACAGGATGCCGTATTTACTTTTGGTAGGGAACCCCAGGAAGCAGTCTCAGACTTTTTAAAGGGGCACTTTTAAAATTTCCCCGAAATAACAATTTTTCCCCATTCCCTAGCCATAACTTCCTGCATTGAGGAATGAATGGGGAAAAGTCGCCACCTTCTTCTAACTGTAGGAAAAAACACATCCGCAGTTGAGGTAGATGGTTCTTCATGAGCCTAGCGAAAGCAAGGCTCCAACTGCTTTTATAAGTGGCTCAATAATGGTCACATCAAGGTAGTTTCAATTCTGACTCCTGCCTCTTTTTGGTCCGACTGAAGCATGTTGACTCAGATACAAGGAGATGCCTATATCTGACAAATCAGATTTCTTGAATCACACTTGTGAACCTTTAGGATTGAGGCCTCTGCTCCACGCTTCTAGAATCCATACTGTGAAAAAAGGTATAGACTGGTAAGCAGTGGCACAAGATATTTAAACTTGCTATGCAGGAAAGAACACAGCCAGGAAAAAAATAGGCATACTCACAGAAGACACTTCGCTTCCTGCAGCTCCTGCCAGGAAACAGACTCTACAGAGAGAATGCCAAATCGGGAACGTCAAGTCCCATAAGCCCTTAAACTGGAAGTCGCGTATCGCCACGTCACGTTTACTAGCAGCCGCACGCTACTCGCGATACCAGCTGAATCAGGTTCCTCCAACTTCGATCACCAAAGTTCTTTCCCCTCTGGCATTCAGAGATGTGAAAATTGGGGGAGCATCGAACAGAGGAGAGGAGAGGGGGAGTCTGGAAAGTAAAAGGTAAGCTTCTAGCTTGCTCACACTTTACAGGAAGTGCAACAAAGAGGAGGGGCAAGAGGAGGAGGCAGGGTTTTATAGTGATGCGGGACCTATCCTAGTATGGTGAATGGCTGACATGGGGTGACAGGGAAACTTCTCTTTTGTACAAGATAGCATCTCCCCATTGGTGGCCCGGTTAGAATGTGTGTGTGTATCACTTAGCATAACCTGCCTTACTTTCATTATGCTGTGTGGTTTTTATTTCTTCACACTGGCAGAAGTTTGTACCATGCTCTGTGTCCCCCCCCCTCTCAGTCTAGTCCACCACAAGCACAAAATGGCTGTATGCAAAGTCAAGGCATGCTCAGTTGAAAGTACAGCAAAAGAGTAACTTGACATTTACATTTGGTATCTGAATACATGTGGGATATTTCCTCTTCCATTGCTGCCTCACAATGATTACTGAGACATCATGCACTTGTAGAAAGTCTGGTCAGATGGAGTTTTGGTTAAGAGAGGAAGGGTATGTGGGGGTGTACTGAGCCTGAGCAAACCAAGACTGGATTGAAGGCATGCAGCAACACACTAAGAGTAAGTGCCGCTTACACTTACTTACACTTGCGTTGGAGGGTGCATTGTCATTTTCATCATCAAAAAGAGAGAGTACATGCCAGCACTAACTGAAATTCCTTTAAGATCAAAATATTATACAACACATTTAATTCAAATTCTGAGTGGCCTGGCTAGTTAAATTGCGCATCCTTTAACAATTTAACCAGTAGGGTAACACAACAGCACAATAAAGTAGTCAGTCATTTTATGGGTATGACAATATGGTATGATACTGGGACATATAGTCCCTAAGCAATAGGGTTGGCTTTTTACAAAGCTAGATGTTACATGTACCTGAAAGAATGCTCTCCATGGACTGGTAAAGTAAAGAAGGAATAGGCGCTTGAATATAGTTTGACTGGCTGGAACTTTGCGACGCCTTACGGATAAGCTTTCCAGTAACTGGATCATATTGTCGAACTTCAGGACCAGATGGTGTCTTAGGGTGGATAGGAGTGGGATGAAAAAGTGGAGTGAAAAAGCGCTCTGAGTCTCAGGAATGTGTTGGGACTAATTGTTCTGTTGGAAATAAAAAAAAGAAAAATAAACAAAAAATGTAAAACGCAGGCAAATTAAGGAAAAAAACTGAATTAGATATATTTTAAACAAAAACGTAAAATATAATTTTAACACTGCAGAAGTTCAAAATATTTTAATTAGAAAGTGTCCTAGGGCACGATCAAAGTAATTTCCTAAGTAAGGTGAGGTGCAAACCTAGAAAATGCTGAATATACAAAAAGATAGAAACAGATTGGGTGCACAACCCTCTTATAGTGTTTAAATATAAAATCCTTTATTCTCTTTATTAAACCAAGGCTTCTGCTAGGAGTGGAAGGTTGGGTGACGCGTTTTGTTCCGGAACCATGTGTAAAGCGAAGGCTTGGTTTATTTCATATAAAATGGTGGCAGGACTTTGAACTCTGAGACTGGTAGCTATAATTGTCTTTAAAGTTATGATGGTATAATGGTTATACTTACCGTTGCACTTTACTGGAGTATACTATAGGCTATATCTGCTCTGTTTTTATATGTTTTTAAACTTTGTCCCAATGAGAATAAGGATTTTTATATTTAAACATTATAAAGAGAGTTGTTCACCTTATCTGTTTCTATGTTGTGTATAGTCAACATTTTTTTAATAATATATAATTGAAAAAAAAAAGTTCATCTTATGTTCTCCTTTACACCCTACCAAATGCTATATTCAAAACTATAAATAATGATGAATCCTTGAGGTTCTCTCTCTCCTACCAACTGTACTCAAAAGGGAAGTAAGTGCGATACATTTAGGCTAGGTTCACACAAAGGCTAGTTTTCATTTTCTAATTTTCCAGCATTTTAACTACTTTTGTTTTAGCATTGCCACTAGGAAATGCTGCATGCAACTTTTTCCTAGCAAAAACATCTGGTAACGCCTGTCAATGCAGGAAAATAAAAGCAAAGTGTGGGTGATTCTAGCCTTACTGGCATTATTGCAATTCTCAAATTGCAAATTTACACCCCTTTTTTTTTTACTCACCCAGATCTTTTTTTCACTTAGATCTTTCTTTCTACATTCAATGTCTTTTTTGGCCCTGTTTATTTTTTCCTGTCATTTGTTAATGGGGGATTTAAACACTTTCTTAAGTCTTACTTCCTCCAAAATAAGCCTCACACCCACTGAATTCCAGTGAGCTTTACTTCCAAGGGTATCACAAATTCCTATGCTGTATGATCTTTTTTCTGAAGGTTTCTTATGTATGTGCCAGTTAATATCTGTACAAAAACACAAAAGAGTTGGAAATCAGCAGTTTTCTGACACACTGAAACAGATGATTGGGAGATTGTTTCAGATTAAAAAAATTTGTGATCAGATGCAGATCCTCATTCACCTTTAGATAGGTACACTTTTGGGAAATTAATTAGCTGTGCCAAGTTCAGGTTCACCTTGTACCATCCCCATGCAGCTCTGCACTATTCTGTATCTAGAAGTGGTAAAGAGAAGTTTGAAGATTATGCAGATGACAAGGAATCGTGAGATACTGTGGTTCTCACAGATTCTGCGGACAGTCATTTGTCCTGGCCGACTAGTCACAAGTGTTGAACTAGTTGGGGCGAAAGATCCCATGTGTGTACCCAGCCTTAAAGGGAAAGTTCTATGTTCTATGATATTAGCATGGGTGCAACCGATTGCAATAAACAATTATAATTCATCCATGCTGCAGGTGTTTGTTTTTTAAGGTGTCTCTGCAGTTTCATTGAGTGGCATAGATAAATTTAAAAGTATATATAGGAAGATAGATCGATAGATTAGATATATAGTGTAAGCCCCCCAATTATAGCTGGCTATTCACAAGGACTCATAAGTTACTAACAGATTCCATTCTCCATCAGTCTCCCTATCCCCTGTATAGAGAGTTATCATTTAGTTGCCTACAAATATTTTGGTTGGGTTTTCACCAGGATTGCCACATGTGACTGTGCAATACATTTGCAATCGGTACAGCCTGCTAATTACATTTAAGTGTGTTCCTATTAGACCAAATGATCTGGCAACCCAGTTGTCACTTTCACATTAAGACGCAAACATATGTAAAATCAACATACTGAAAGGCTGGTTGGTATTTACATTAAAAGCATTATGAGGTTGCACCAAGTTCAATGTAGCCATATATTCTGTATTAAATGAACTGCTACATAGCCTTCTAATATGTATATTTTATAGTGTTCAAGCTCAATCTATCACAAGCTCCAAAGATTGCTGCTAATCTGCCACAGTATCCTAGAATATTACTTTATATGCCACAGTCTCAGACAGTGTTCATTCAATCTGCTTTCACAAAATATTACCCTTAATAGTTATACTTGTAGAAACAAGATAGTGCAAAGCTGGCAGGGGCAGGATAAGAAAGTGAACTGATCCTAGCATAGCTCTGAGCAATGCATTTTTTTAAATAGTGATGGAATGATGAAGACATGCAACTGCAAATTGATTTTGATCAAACACAAATCTCCAACTCTTCAGTTTTAGTGCTCAGAAAACTGCTGGTTTCCAGCTCTTGTGAGTTCTTGAACTGACATAACAAGCACATACATGAAATCCTTCAGAGCAGATCAATCCAGCTCCACATTTTTGTACTTCAGCATGTAAACTGGTGACTCTTTTGAATGAAGAGAGAACAAATCCATGCGAGACTACTTACTACGAGGAAGTAAGACAGGAAAAGTGTACATGCACAATGGAGGGGGTTTCCAGGGCAGACTAGCAAGCTGTGTCAATGCCTCCACTCTCCTTGAAGCAGCCAATCACAACTCTAATGTAAAATAGCAGTAGTAGATTTATTTGTTTGTTTTTAATTCATAACTTTAGCGTACCACCCTAGCTTCCTCTTAAAGGAGAACTGTGGCCCCTGGTGTAGCAGGAAACAATCTTTAACACGGGGGACAATACATTTTCCAAAATACACATTGCCAAGTGAAAGTGAAAAGCCCAAATAGGGAAACGAGTGGTGGAAAGTAAGTTGCATTATGTCTACAGGGATTTGGTACATAAGCTGATTGGTGGAACTAAGGCTTATTTACCAATAAAGCATTTGCACATTTAACACACTACAAAAGACCACATTTAACCTTTAAAGGGGTGGGGGTGAAGGTGTAAAAATAATTTAGTGGCACCTGGTTTCCACTGAATAGCACTAAATAGTGCTGAAAGTTGGTGAAGATAAGTCCGAACCTTCTTTTGCTTTTTGTCCGAAATTCTGCAAATATTGAACATTTCCACAAACTGTTATGAAATTCTGCATTATGTATTAAAGAATGAAAGTTGAATTGAAGCTGTTCACAATACAGATCAGTTTTACTATTTCTATAATTGCACTTATGTGATGGTCCCTTTTTGGGTTAGTTAGTGGCCATATCTTTGTTTGCACAATGTGTGTGTGTGTGTGTGTGTGGGGGGGGTGTTATTGTCAAGAGGGTTTAGGTAAGATTTCAAACTTTCATGATCAGATCACATGTTAAAACAGCCTGATGTGGCCTAGCCCTAAAGCGTTAAAAAAGTTGGGCAACTCAGCCTGGAATTTTGTATCTATGTATGCATATATGTAGAATACCGCTATTATGTGCCAAAGGGATGGCAATTTCAAAAATCTAAAAATGTAAAAAATGCATTTAAAGCACAGCTTTTTTGAACACTGATACAAGTAGGGTACCATTTATCGAGGACATGTAGTAGATTGATATTGTGTGAATTATTCTTTGTAATGGGGTTTGGTTAATAAATCCAGATATTTTGCTTAAATTGAACATTTCTGAGAAGAAAATAAATTGAAGAAATGTGTCCAAAATCAATGATCTGGTACTTTTTTTTCTCTGCATTGCACTACATGTATTGGTCCACTTTCGGAGTTATAGTTGGCAGCTTGTCTGTCTGTGCACAACCATACCTTTAGATTCAGGACATCAGAAGATGAATACTGATCATGGTGGCCATACCACTGCATATGGCACTTTGTTTAGTTCAGGAGAAAAAATTCCCCAAAATTAGGCTTTATATGGTGTGGTTTTCAAACATTTATGAGCAGCCTGTCCTGGAATCTGCATCTTATAAAAACTTACAGCATTTATAAAACTGTGGGTGTGCCTTGTCTAAAATCTCTCATTTACAAATTTTGTTAATTTGGCAATTATTTTGGTGTCGGCCGTTCAAAGTGCGTAAAGATTCAATTTGGTTTGTAAAAATCTAAACCCATATACAATGCTGTTTTGACACCTTACTCTGGGCGTTCCTATAACACCTCTTAGCCACTATCCAATCACACCCTTAACACTTGGCTGTGATATGCTAATTGGGATTTTCCAGGGTACATAATTGCCACAGATTCTTGTACAAGTCATTCTGAATTGAGAAAGCCAGTCGGATGACTAGCGAAACGTCTTCAAGAACTAAAAACAAGTCCAGTTGATCTAATTGAATACAACAGATATAACTGTACAGTAGTTTTCATCTTACAAAATGGAGTAGTTCTGGTATGTCTGTAGACCTAGCATAAATTAATTCAACTATTGTTGAGCTACTGCAATTCAATACAGTCTACTCTCCATTGTGGATAGGCTGACAAATTTCTCATTAAAGGGCATGTCCACCCTTAAAACTCTGGTGCTCTGCTCAATAAGCTTTTTATAAGCTTGAGCTTGTGCAGAGTAGAGGATCTGATCTGCAGTCAATCATTGGTTTTGATTTTGGCAGTCACAGCCATGATTGACTACATGGAGGGAGGAGCTAGTTTACTCTGCCTGAATGGAGGCAATTGTTATACTTAAATATTTTTTTTTTAGATTTTTACACCAAATTGAAATCTTTACGCACTTTGAACGGCCGACACAAAATAATTGCCAAATTAACAAAAATTTGTAAATGAGAGATTTTTAGACAAGGCACACCCTACAGTTGTTATAAATGCTGTAAGTTTTTATAAAGATGCAGATTCCAGGACAGGCTTGCTCATAAATGTTTGAAACCAACACAAATATTAAAGCCTAATTTTGGGGAATTTTTCTCCTGAACTAAACAAAGTGCCATATGCAGTGGTATGGCCACCAATGATCAGTATTCATCTTCTGGATGTCCTGAATCTAAAGGTATGGTTGTGCACAGAGACAGAGCTGCCAACTATAACTCGAAAGTGGACCAATACATGTAGTGCAATTGCAGAGAAAAAAAAAGTACCAGATCATTGAATTTTGGACACATTTCTTCAATTTATTTTCTTCTTCAAGAAATGTTCAATTTAAGCAAAATATCTGGATTTATTAACCAAACCTCCATTACAAAGAATAATTCACACTAAATATCAATCTACTACATGTCCTCGATAAAATGGTACCCTACTTGTATCAGTGTTCAAAAAAAGCTGTGCTTTAAATGCATTTTTTACATTTTTTAGATTTTTGAAATTGCCATCCCTTTGGCTACATAATAGCGGTATTCTATCATATATGCATACATAGATACAAAATTCCAGGCTGAGTTGCCCAACTTTTTTAACGCTTTAGGGCTAGGCCACATCAGGCTGTTTTAACATGTGATCTGATCATGAAAGTTTGAAATCTTACCTAAACCCTCTTGACAATAACACCCCCCCACACACACACACACACATTGTGCAAACAGAGATATGGCCACTAACTAACCCAAAAAGGGACCATCACATAAGTGCAATTATAGAAATAAGTAAAACTGATCTGTATTGTGAACAGCTTCAATTCAACTTTCATTCTTTAATACATACATGCAGAATTTCATAAACAGTTTGTGGAAATGTTCAATATTTGCAGAATTTCGGACAAAAAGCAGAAAAGAAGGTTCGGACTTATCTTCACCAACTTTCAGCACTATTTTAGTGCTATTCAGTGGAAACCAGGTGCCACTAAATTAATTTTTACACCTTCACCCCCACCCCTTTAAAGGTTAAATGTGGTCTTTTGTAGTGTGTTAAATGTGCAAATGCTTTATTGGTAAATAAGCCTTAGTTCCACCAATCAGCTTATGTACCAAATCCCTGTAGACATAATGCAACTTGCTTTCCACCACTCGTTTCACTATTTGGGCTTTTCACTTTCACTTGGCAATGTGTATTTTGGAAAATGTATTGTCCCCCGTGTTAAAGATATTGTTTCCTGCTACACCAGGGGCCACAGTTCTCCTTTAAGAGGAAGCTAGGGTGGTACGCTAAAGTTATGAATTAAAAACAAACAAAATAAATCTACCTGCTATTTTTACATTAGAGTTGTGATTGGCTGCTTCAAGGAGAGTGGAGGCATTGACACAGCTTGCTAGTCTGCCCTGGAAACCCCCTCCATTGTGCATGTACACTTTTTCCTGTCTTACTTCCTCGTAGTAAGTAGTCTCGCATGGATTTGTTCTCTCTTCATTCAAAAGGAGTCACCAGTTTACATGCTGAAGTACAAAAATGTGGAGCTGGATTGATCTGCTCTGAAGGATTTCATGTATGTGCTTGTTAATGTCAGTTCAAGAACTCACAAGAGCTGGAAACCAGCAGTTTTCTGAGCACTAAAACTGAAGAGTTGGGAGATTTGTGTTTGATCAAAATCAATTTGCAGTTGCATGTCTTCCATCATTCCATCACTATTTAAAAAAATGCATTGCTCAGAGCTATGCTAGGATCAGGTTCACTTTCTTATCCTGCCCCTGCAGCTTTGCACTATCTTGTTTCTACAAATATAACTATTAAAGGGTAATATTTTGTGAAAGCAGATTGAATGAACACTGTCTGAGACTGTGGCAGATTAAAGTAATATCTAGGATACTGTGGCAGATTAGCAGCAATCTTGTGGAGCTTGTGATAGATTGAGCTTGAACACATATAAAATATACATATTAGAAGGCTATGTAGCAGTTCATTTAATACAGAATATATGGCTACATTGAACTTGGTGCAACCTGCATAATGCTTTTAATGTAAATACCAACCAGCCTTTCAGTATGTTGATTTTACATATGTTTGCGTCTTAATGTGAAAGTGACAACTGGGTTGCCAGATCATTTGGTCTAATAGGAACACACTTAAATGTAATTAGCAGGGCTGTACCGATTTGCAAATGTATTGCACAGTCACATGTGGCAATCCTGGTGAAAACCCAACCAAAATATTTGTAGGCAACTAAATGATAACTCTCTATACAGGGGATAGGGAGACTGATGGAGAATGGAATCTGTTAGTAACTTATGAGTCGCTTGTGAATAGCCAGCTATAATTGGGGGGCTTACACTATATATCTAATCTATCGATCTATCTTCCTATATATACTTTTAAATTTATCTATGCCACATCAATGAAACATGCAGAGACACCTTAAAAAACAAACACCTGCAGCATGGATGAATTATAATTGTTTATTGCAATCGGTGCACCCATGCTAATATCATAGAACATAGAACTTTCCCTTTAAGGCTGGGTACACACATTGGGATCTTTCGCCCCAACTAGTTCAACACTTGTGACTAGTCGGCCAGGACAAATGACTGTCCGCAGAATCTGTGAGAACCACGGTATCTCACAGATTCCTTGTCATCTGCATAATCTTCAACATTCTCTTTACCCTTCTAGATACAGAATAGTGCAGAGCTGCATGGGGATGGTAACAAGGTGAACCTGAACTTGGCACAGCTAATTAATTTCCCAAAAAGTGTACCTATCTGAAAGGTGAATGAGGATCTGCATCTGATCACAAATTTATTTTAATCTGAAACAATCTCCCAAATCATCTGTTTCAGTGTGTCAGAAAACTGCTGATTTCCAACTCTTTTGTGTTTTTGTACAGATATTAACTGGCACATACATAAGAAACCTTCAGAGAAGAAAAGATCAATACAGCATAGGAATTTGTGATACCCTTGGAAGTAAAGCTCACTGGAATTCAGTGGGTGTGAGGCTTATTTTGTGAGGAAGTAAGACTTAAGAAAAGTGTTTAAATCCCCCATTAACAAATGACAGGAAAAAATAAACAGGGCCAAAAAAGACATTGAATGTAGAAAGAAAGATCTAAGTGAAAAAAAGATCTAAGGTGAGTAAAAAAAAAAGGGGTGTAAATTTGCAATTTGAGAATTGCAATAATGCCAGTAAGGCTAGAATCAACCACACACTTTGCTTTTATTTTTCCTGCATTTGACAGGCGTTACCAGATGTTTTACTGCTAGGAAAAAGTTGCATGCAGCATTTTCCTAGTGGCAATGCTAAAAAACAAAAGTAGGTAAAATGCTGGAAAATTAGAAAATGAAAACTAGCCATTTGTGTGAACCTAGCCTAAATGTATCGCACTTACTTCCCTTTTGAGTACAGTTGGTAGGAGAGAGAGAACCTCAAGGATTCATCATTATTTATAGTTTTGAATATAGCATTTTGGTAGGTGTTAAAGGAGAACATAAGATGAACTTTTTTTTTTCAATTATATATTATTAAAAAAATGTTGACTATACACAAACATAGAAACAGATAAGGTGAACAACTCTCTTTATAATGTTTTAATATAAAAATCCTTTATTCTCATTGGGACAAAGTTTAAAAACATATAAAAACAGAGCAGATATAGCCTATATACTCCAGTAAAGTGCAACGGTAAGTATAACCATTATACCATCATAACTTTAAAGACAATTATAGCTACCAGTCTCAGAGTTCAAAGTCCTGCCATCCATTTTAATATGAAAGTAAACCAAGCCTTCGCTTTACACATGGTTCCGGAACAAAACGCGTCACCCAACCTTCCACTCCCTAGCAGAAGCCTTGGTTTAATAAAGAGAATAAAGGATTTTTATATTTAAACACTATAAAGAGGGTTGTGCACCCGATCTGTTTCTATCTTTGTGTATATTCAGCATGTTCTAGGGTTTGCACCTCACCTTACTTGAGGAAATTACTTTGATCAGTGCCCTAGGACACTTTCTAATTAAAAATATTTTGAACTTTCTGCAGTGTTAAAATTATATTTTACAGTTTTTGTTTAAAATATAATCTAATTCAGTTTTTTTCCTTAATTTTGCCTGCGTTTTACATTTTTTGTTTATTTTTCTTTTTTTTATTTCCAACAGAACAATTAGTCCCAACACATTTCCTGAGACTCAGAGCGCTTTTTACACTCCACTTTTTCATCCCACTCCTATCCACCCTAAGACACCATCTGGTCCTGAAGTTCGACAATATGATCCAGTTACTGGAAAGCTTATCCGTAAGGCGTCGCAAAGTTCCAGCCAGTCAAACTATATTCAAGCGCCTATTCCTTCTTTGACTTTACCAGTCCATGGAGAGCATTCTTTCAGGTACATGTAACATCTAGCTTTGTAAAAAGCCAACCACTATTGCTTAGGGACTATATGTCCCAGTATCATACCATTATTGTCATACCCATAAAATGACTGACTGACTTTATTGTGCTGTTGTGTTACCCTACTGGTTAAATTGTTAAAGGATGCGCAATTTAACTAGCCAGGCCACTCAGAATTTGAATTAAATGTGTTTGTATAATATTTTGATCTTAAAGGAATTTCAGTTAGTGCTGGCATGTACTCTCTCTTTTTGATGATGAAAAGTGACAATGCACGCCTCCAACGCAAGTGTAAGTAAGTGTAAGCGGCACTTACTCTTAGTGTGTTGCTGCATGCCTTCAATCCAGTACTTGGTTTGCTCAAGCTCAGTACACCCCCCACATACCCCTTCCTCTCTTAACCAAAAACTCCATCTGACCAGACTTTCTACAAGTGCATGAATGCTCAGTAATCATTGTGAGGCAGCAATGGAAGAGGAAATATCCCACAATGTAATTCAGATACCAAATGTAAATGTCAAGTTACTCTTTTGCTGTACTTTCAACTGAGCATGCCTTGACTTTGCATACAGCCATTTTGTGCTTGTGGTGGACTAGACTGAGAGGGGAGGGGGACTACAGAGCATGGTACAAACTTCTGCCAGTGTGAAGAAATAAAAACCACACAGCATAATGAAAGTAAGGCAGGTTATGCTAAGTGATACACACACACATTCTAACCGGGCCACCAATGGGGAGATGCTATTCTTGTACAAAAGAGAAGTTTCCCTGTCACCCCATGTCAGCCATTCACCATACTAGGATAGGTCCCGCATCACTATAAAACCCTGCCTCCTCCTCTTGCCCCTCCTCTTTGTTGCACTTCCTGTAAAGTGTGAGCAAGCTAGAAGCTTACCTTTTACTTTCCAGACTCCCCCTCTCCTCTGTTCTGATGCTCCCCCAATTTTCACATCTCTGAATGCCAGAGGGGAAAGAACTTTGGTGATCGAAGTTGGAGGAACCTGATTCAGCTGGTATCGGCGAGTAGCGTGCGGCTGCTAGTAAACGTGACGTGGCGATACGCGACTTCCAGTTTAAGGGCTTATGGGACTTGACGTTCCCGATTTGGCATTCTCTCTGTAGAGTCTGTTTCCTGGCAGGAGCTGCAGGAAGCGAAGTGTCTTCTGTGAGTATGCCTATTTTTTTCCTGGCTGTGTTCTTTCCCTGCATAGCAAGTTTAAATATCTTGTGCCACTGCTTACCAGTCTATACCTTTTTTCACAGTATGGATTCTAGAAGCGTGAGCAGAGGCCTCAATCCTAAAGGTTCACAAGTGTGATTCAAGAAATCTGATTTGTCAGATATAGGCACTCCCTTGTATCTGAGTCAATGCTTCAGTCGGACCAAAAAGAGGCAGGAGTCAGAAATTGAAACTACCTTTGATGTGACCATTATTGAGCCACTTATAAAAGCAGTTGGAGCCTTGCTTTCGCTAGGCTCTGAAGAACCATCTACCTCAACTGCGGATGTGTTTTTTCCTACAGTTAAGAAGAAGGTGGCGACTTTTCCCATTCATTCCTCAATGCAGGAAGTTATGGCTAGGGAATGGGGAAAAAATTGTTATTTCGGGGAAATTTTAAAAGTGCCCCTTTAAAAAGTCTGAGACTGCTTCCTGGGGTTCCCTACCAAAAGTAAATACGGCATCCTGTCATCCAGCAGTTGCCCTGACCACACGCCCTGAAGGAATGGCTAACTAATATTCAGGACGCAGTTTAAAAGAATGAAAAAACAGAAATTCGTAACGATGTTGGAAGATTGTAAACTGGCATCGGAATTTGTGGCGAAAAGCTTAGGTGGATCTGGTGGGACCATCAGCTAGGGGTATGTCTTGGGCGGTAGCGTGGTCAGCTGATGTGGCTTTAAAAAATAACCTCTGTCAGTTGGCATATGACGATAATATGTTCGCTTCGGGCGGTAAGAGTGTTTTCTTACCCCAGGACAGAGTATTTAAAATGCAAAATATTACTTATCTTTTGGAAGGGAGAAGGAGAAACCTTTTCGGACTCTAGACCGTATCGACCAGGGAAAGAAGGGCAGAGGCAGCAAGGTTGGAAGTGGGGCCATCAAGCAAATGTTTTTACCAGTAAGAAGTCAGGACTTCAGCAATGAGATGGGGCCAGCCCGTCCTTTTGAAAGTTGGTGGAAGATTGTCTCTATATCGATGGTGCCTTGGGCCAGATGGCATATGAGGCCTCTGCAAGAGAATCTATTGTTACAAGTAGAAAGTCCACAAACCAACATAAATGGAAGACTGGTGATGGCCAGTTACGTAAAAAATCTGATAGTAGGAAAGCCGATAGAAGATATAAAGTCTTGATTAACCAGCACACGACTCCTTGGGATATAATTGGTGCAAGCTCCGCACATTCACTGCTGTACTCCATCCACAGTTTCAAAACGAGCAGCTCTCATTAAAACAGTGATTTATTATGATTACTTTAAAATATAACACATTTTCTACCAGCACAATGTGCTCTCTTTGGGATCCTCTCTGATCCTTTGTCAAGCACAAAGGATCAAAGTGATCCGAAACGGTGCATTTTATATCTAAAGGAAAGAGAGAGCCTGTGTGTTGGGCAGAAAATGTGTTATTTTAAAGTAATCATAAATCGCTACGTTTTAATGAGTGCTGCTCGTTTTGAAACTGTAAAACCAATAGAAGCCGATTGGATTCTTCTGACCACAGATGCGTCATCAACGGCTGGGGTCGCATATAGGTCCGATTATGGTTCAGGGACCTGTTCAGCAGTTGGAGTGCCCTCAAAAATAATAGAATTAAGGGCAATTTTAAAAGTGCTAAAAGCCCTTCATAGAGAAGTAGATGGTGCATATGTCAAAATCATTTCGGACAACTCCACAGCAGTTGCCTATATAAAGAATCAGGGTGGCACAAAGAGCAAAACATTGAATGTGGAGTCTTGCAAGATATTCGCATAGGCAGAAAGACACTTAAAGGGATTAAGTCATCCATACCCAAGGGGGATAATCTAAAAGCTCTCAAGCCCTAGCTGTGATGTGCGTGGCTCAGGATTGGACTATAGGCCTTCTATGGTCTTTCCCTTTCCTCTTATATGAAGGGTACTGAAAAAATAGGAGAGCGGCTGGTAATAGCATTAATCCCTTGCTGGCCCCGCAGACTGTGGTTTGCATTGCTAAAGACTATAGAAGATCTGGTGGAGATCTTTCATGTTTCCAGGGTGGTGTGTCCCAGGGGACTATCCAGATGGAGGAAGACTGCTCTCATTGATGGCTTGGCGACTGAGAGGCTAAGTTTAAAGTCAAAAGGTCTGGTTGAAGAAATAGTTAATTTCCGTTTGGACTACTTCAGACCAATACTTTAGGGTCTGGGAACAATTTGGAGAATTTTTACATTAGTTCTACAAGCATTGATGGGATCACCCTTTGAGCCACTGGAAAAAGCATCAGACTGGATTCTAACTCTGAAAACTGTTTCTGGTAGCAATTACCTCTGCTTGTAGTGGGAAAACTATCCGCATTATCAGCAAAGGAATCTGACATCGTCATTTTTCATGATGGAGTGAGGCTGATATCCACATTCCAAAGTTCTGTCAAGGTACCATATGGAGTTGGAGGTGAATCTACCTTCGTTTTGTGAAGATCCAAAGTCAGATTTGGAGAAGTCATGGCATACTTTGGATTTTGTGTGGCTCATTAAATATTATCTTGAAAGAACAGCCCCATGGAGACGTTCAGACAGATTGTTTTTGATCCCGAGAGGTAGAAGGAAGGGACTGGCATCGATAAGGGCGATAAGTGCATGGTTAGTGACAGTTATAACTAAAGGATGACAAGTCAGAGGAGAGACAATTCCTAAAGGGGTTAAAGCTCACTCGTCAGCAGCGTCCTGTGCAATGCAGGCCAAGACACCACTTAAAAATATTTGTGAGGCTGCCAGGTGGTCTTCAGTCAAGACGTTCCCCAGGCACTACCAGGTGGATGTAGCCACTGCACAAGAAGCAACATTTGGAAGGCTTGGAGGCAGTTGTACAATATTCATTTTGTTCTTATTAAAGTATAGTTTCAAGCAAATAATTTCTGTCTCCCATTCTTTTAGGCTAGCTATGGTATAGCTGGTGAATGGCTGACCAGAGGTGACAGGGAAAACAGGAAATTGATTAATACATACCAATTTCACCAGAGGTATATCCCTCCCTTTGTTTTTGCTTGCAGATAAAATGGTTGTAACCGTATTAGTCCAGTAGGTGTTGTATTTACAGGCATTATAAAGAAGAGGAGGGACAAAAGGAGGAGACAGTCTTTTTCTGTTCACAACCAGGGGACCTATCCCAGTCTGGTGAATGCTGTCCAGAAGAGGTGACCAGAAACAGAAATCATTGAATGTATTAATCAATTTCCTGTTTTCCCTCATTTAATAAGGTCCATACTCCAGTACATTGAACTAGACGAGGACCAACCATCTGTCCATGCATGAGGCAGCCACCAGCAGTAACTCTGGGTCCCAAGAAGATATCATGCCTCCTTTTAAAACACAACATTTTTAGGCATGTCTTCTAATCTTTTGTTCACCCCATAAGAGAAAAGATTCTCTGCTAATTGGCTGTAGTGCTCTCTAACATATTCGTATAGGGATGTCGTATCTCCCTTCACACACTCCACTTTTCAAGGGAAAACAAACCCAAATTTGATAATATATCTTTATACACAAATTCTCCATTCCTTTTAACAGTTTAGTTGTGCAGTCTCTGTATTCTTCTTTCTAATATCTAATTGAAATTAAAGTTATGTTCAATTGGAAGCTGCAGCTTTAAACACAGCATGGCAAGAAACAAGATGTCAGAAACTTTGAATCTACAAAGGTAGGCTCTGGAGGGGCTATGGGGGGGGGCAAAAAATATGGCAAAAGTATTTTTAAAGCTGCAGCTTCCAATTAAGCATAACTTTATTTTACAGTGTACTTACCCTTTAAAAGCACATGTATTTGCACTAAGCGTCTCCATAAAGTAAAACTACACTGTAAAAATTAACTTTTTCAAAATTAACAGTACCTGGAGCAAGGAGGTAGGATTGATTATTCCTACATCCCAATATCATTTTATTGTGGAGCACATTTTTTATTTGCAAGGTTAGTGTCCTGGGATTTTCGGTTTTAAGAAAGTGCTGAACAACGGGGAGCCTGGCTGGGAACAGGGAGACCCTTTTTGAAATATAAGTACCACATGAAAAATCAACAAGTAAAGGCAGCGTAGACCTTACTCTATATGCAGGTGGAGCTCAAATGTTTGCAGCTCCGTCAGCGTCGGTTGTATGGAAATCCAAACAATCAATCATATAAGAACAATGATCAAAAATCAACCAATCACTTGGAACAAGAGCAGATATTAAGGAATCCAAAATATTAGATACAGTGGTAACAGAAGCAAAGGAGGAGATTTCAACCATGCTTGCATTTTTACTTTCCAGAGTTGTTCAGTCTCATCAAGAGCAATTGTTTGAAGATGAAGAACTTCCTACTGCCAGATCCGAAGAGGATCAGTCAGTCCCCTCTAGACGAAAACGGCAACCAAGCATGTCTGAAACCATGCCCCTTTATACCCTTTGCAAAGAAGATCTGGAGAGCATGGACAGAGAAGTAAGACTAACCATAATGCACTATGGAAATAATGAAAAATGCATTGAAAACTGAAGCAATAAAAGGTGCAAACGTTTGACTATGCTTAAAATCTGCATCAACCAATCATGTTATCTAACTGCAGTAAACAAGACCTGATTGGTTGCTGCAAATAAATAGTATTGTCAAATGTTTGCACACTTTTATTGCATCAATCCGTTATATTTTTAATATTGTATCATTTTATATTATCTGATCAACATTCCCTTTTATATATAACTGGTATTCATTTTTCTCAAATTATTTCTGTATGACACTTTCTCCGACATTTATGCAAGCACAAATGGAATATGGAGTTTCGAGTATTTTTCATGTTTTCATGCATGTAATGTTTAACATTTCAGCATATCAAAAGATAAAATGTCATTTATATTTTCTTGTTGCATTTTATTTCAATTAAACATCCATGCGAAAATTACTTAGAAAACCATTGGATGTAAATACACAAATCACTTTCCAATGAAAGACTTTTATATTACATTTAAAATGACCGCTTGGTAATGCTTCTGCTTGCAGGTTGCATGAAGGTCTTGGAGCTCCGAAGTCTGCAGAAGCCAACTCTTTCTGATGCCGAGATTACCCCCGCATCTCTCTGCTAAAGAAGAGGCCGATCATGCCCTGACATTGTTAGGGAATGTTTACCCTTAAAACAAAAACAAAAAAAATGGTCATATGTACATTACCTGCACTTTCAGCACATTATTAGATGCATTACTAACTAGATATTGAAGGATAATTATTGCCTCCATTCTGGCAGAGTAAGCTGATTCCATCCTCCCTGCAATCAATCAAGGCAGTGACTGCTGACATCACAACCAATGATTGATTGCCTTTTCCCCTGCTGCCTTTGCACATGCTCTAGCTCGTTGAGCCAAGGGTGGAGGCAGATACTCATGATTAAATATCTGGTTATAAGTGCATGTAATAAATGTATAAATATAGCAGCTGGGGTTGCGGGTAGATAACTGACAAGTCCGTTTTTTTGTTTTAAATGTGGACATGCCCTTTAAGGTGTGGAGCAACCCAGAGTAGTGACATCAGAGGAGGAAGAAGCCGGTGAGTTCTGCAGACTTCAAAGCTCTGATTTCTAATGGAACCTGCAAGTAGAAGCCTTTTCAATTTAAACATTATACAAAGGGCTTTCCTAGGAATGCCTTTTGTGTTTTTGACATTTATGTGATCATCTGCCCATGCCTTTGATATAGTTAGGTGGAATTACCCAAAGATAAAATCAAGAATTAGTAAATCGACCATTAAGTTAAAACATACTCCCCCGTACCCATGCACTTCATAGATGAACATACGACGATGATTTCCTTTTTATGGCATAATAGTCATGATTTTCCGGTATCAATCGTTGATTGTTAGGATAAAAAATGTCAGTTAAATATATAGGAGAGACACACAGTTATATTTGAGAAGTGAAATGAAGTTTCTTGGATTTACAGAAAGTGTGCAATAATTGTTTAAAGGACAACTCCACCCTCATAAGAATATCTTTTAGAAAGAATGGCCTCCTTTAAAATATGTTGATGTATCATAGTTTGTCCTATGAATTCATTACTGTATGCCTGCTATGCTTCTGAATGCCTCATGGAAACTGAGCAATTTAGAAACCTCTACTGAGCAGGTACTGAGCAGGTACTGAGCCTGGGCGTGCTCAGAAGAGGCAGACGGGATTAACTTTGTCATTGGCTGTGATGTCAACTGTCAAATCCATGACTGACAGTTACTAACTGGAAGAACCAGGAAGCAGAAACAAGGGAAACAGGACATTGTGCAGGATTTCAGGTTAGACTTATATATTTCACATTTCAAACTATTACCGTTTAGGGTTTTGGGGGGTGATTTACCTGTATGTAAGTTTTTCATTTTAGGGCTGGACTTGCCCTTTAAACAAAATTAGGCAGGTGCATAAATTTGGACACTTGTCATTTTTATTGATTCCAAAACCTTTAGAACCAATTATTGGAACTCAAATTGGCTTGGTAAGCTCAGTGACCCTACCGGACAAACCTACCTCACAGGTGAATCCAATTATGAGAGAGAGTATTTAAAGGAGTTAATTGTAAGTTTGCATGCTCTTTTAATTTTCTCTGAATAGTAGCAACATGGGGGTCTCAAAATAATTCTTTAATGATCTGAAGGCAAAGATTGTTCACAGTCATGGTTTAGGGCCCTGATGGGCAAACTGCGGCTCTCCAGATGTTTGAAAACTACAACTCCCAGCATTCCTATGCTTACCTCTGTAGTTGAGGAATGCTGGGAGTTGTAGTTTTCAAACATCTGGAGAGCCGCAGTTTGCCCATCAGGGGTTTAGAGGAATGATACAGAAAGCTGTCTCAGATTTCACCTGCCTGTTTCCACAGTTAGGAACATATTGAGGACATGGAAGACCACAGGCTCAGTTAAGGCTTGAAGTGGCAGACCAAGAAAAATCTCTGATAGACAGAAGCGACAAATGGTGAGAACAGTCAGAGACAACCCACAGACCAGCACCAAAGTCATACAACAACATCTTGCTGCAGATTGAGTCACTGTGCATCATTCAGGCATTCAGCGCACTTTACACAAGGAGATGCTGCATGCGAGAGTGATGCAGAGGAGGTCTTTTCTCTGCCCACAGCACAAACAGCTGCTTGAGGTATGCTAACTTACATTTGGACTAGAAAGCTTAATTTTGGAATAATGTGCCGTGGACTAATGGAAACTAAAATGGAGTTATTTGGGCATAACAAGGGGTATTATGCATGGAGGAAAGAGCACAGCAATCCAAGAAAAACACCTGCTACCTACAGTAATATATGGTGGTGGTTCCATCATGCTGTAGGGCAGTGTGGCCAGTGCAATGACTGGGAATCTTGTCAAAGTTGAGGGACGCATGGATTCCTCTCAGTATCAGCAGATTCTGGAGACCAATGTCCTGGAATCAGTGGAAAAGCTGAAGCTGCATCTTTCAACAAGACGACAACCCTAAACACTGCTCAAAATCCACTAAGGCATTCATGCAGAGGAACAAGTACAACGTTCTGGAATGGCCATCTTAGTCCCCAGACCTGAATATAATTGAAAATCTGTGGTGTGAGTTAGAGAGCTGTCCATGCTTCGAAGCCATCAAACCTGAATGAACTAGAGAGGTTTTATAAAGAGGAATGGTCCAAAATACCTTCAACCAGAATCCAGACTCTCATTGAAACCTACAGGAAGCGTTTAGAGGCTGTTATTTCTGCAAAAGGAGGATCTACTCAATATTGATTTTATTTATTTTTTGTGGTGCCCAAATGTATGCACCTGCCAAATTTTGTTTAAATAGTTATTGCACACTTTCTGTAAATCCAATAAACTTCATTTCACTTCTCAAATATCACTGTGTGCGTCTCCTATATGATTTAACGGACATTTTTTATCGTTTAACAACAGACGATTTATACAGGAAAATCATGATGATTAAGGTTGCCCAAACTTTCGCATCCCACTGTATACTCGTATAAGTTTACCCCATGTAGCTAAATTGTTTTTAAGTAATTACTGTATATTAAATATGTATGTAACCTGCATAGTGAAATATGTACATAAAAAAATAGTTAATGTGAGATCACTTCCTTTAGGGAAGGAGATATCCCTTTAAAAGGGTGTTACAGAAATATCACCTGGTTTCAAACTTGAGAAAGGGAATTTATTTCCTGAAACATTGAAGCGTTTTGTTAGCATGTAATAAATGTACTTAATGTTTTGGATATTATAGAGTGCTCCTTTATTACATTGTGTGTGTGTATTTTATATAATCGGGTCTTAATTAAAAAATAACTTTTATTTAAAGGGCATGTCCACCCACAAAACAGAAAATTAAACAATGATTGGCCCATATTGCACAGCACAGCATATTGCACAGTTCAGAATTTTAAACACTAGTTGGCTGAGGCAGCTCAAATTGTTTCTGCCTCTCTAGTCACCTCCTGAAGAATTCTGACATGCGTAGAGGAGCAAACCGAGGAGAATGTGGAAGACTCCACTCCCCCTCCCTCCTAGTGACGCGCCGATTTAAAAAAAAAAAAAAAAAAAAGAGAGCGAGATTGTAATCCACAATCACTGCATGGCAATAGGCCAATCTGATTGCAGTATCGCGGCAACCAATAGCGGACCTGCAGTTCCCAATCTTCCATCCACCAATCAGGTTATTACAGTAAAAGGACAGCAACTAACAGCCAATCATAAATAGAGATTCACGATCTTACTCTGGACATAGGTGTTTCATTATAAACAGTGGTAGAACTCTTTATAGCACCTCTGCTCCAACAAAGATTTACAAAAGGTAAATCATGTCAGTATCGCATTATATTTCATATCTATATTAAAATAAAACCTATAATGAAATTATTAAAAATATATTTATTTCATTTTATTAATTTTGAAATTTTTTTTTTAAAAAATTGTACAGTTTGTAAGAGGAGACACTTGCTAACAGCACAAGTACTACCCGCAAGGTGCAAAATGCTCTCTAATGCACAGCTCGCAGGTTGCCATGTGTTGTTGGTTCGTGCAACGTTAGATATAGAGCGGAGCTTAGTGAGAATAGCTGAGCTGGCTGCAGTTACACGAGAACTGAAGCACGCTCAGCGTGCCAGAGTAATGAACAAGCCTAAGGCCACGGGTATTCAAATATGGAATGTGACTGAACAGAATTCTAAGAAGCTAGCATGAACATGGCGTTTAAGTTAGGGCACATAAAGTGACATGCCTTTAACAAGCAATGCTCTACGCATTTCAGCCCTCAAAGGGCGTCATCAGGATCCTGGTTGTCATCGGGATCCTGGTTATTCCCCTTTAAGGGGGATTTTTGTGTTTGTTGCCGCTTCCAATGCAGTAGTAAAATGGGTGGGAGGTCAGCCTATTGGTATTCAGACTAAATGCCGCACACTGAATAAAAATTGGTCTGCGTGGCCCATTTTTAATCCTTTCGGTGCCAGCAGAATTTCAATTTTGTTTGCACTCAGTGCCAGCAGAATTTTCATGAATTTGCCCTCAATCGGTTTAGACTAATTTTACAGTAAGAAACCTTGCAGTAAACCAGGAATATCATAAATTGTTTTTTTCAGCACAAAGTGTACTTTAACACAGTAACAGAATTTTGTAACTTTTCTGGAAATTTTACTGGATTATGGATTTATGGGTAAAATTTGCTAATTTTCATGGATTTTTTTCCATGCACCTTCAAGAATATTACACCAAATTGAAATGTATAACTACTTCTGATGGTTAACATAGAATATCTATCAAATTCACTAAAATATCCCCACAACTGAGATATTTTTAGAAACCACATACCCGCAGGATATTATGA
Organism: Hymenochirus boettgeri; assembly: GCA_019447015.1. Taxonomy (NCBI): domain Eukaryota; kingdom Metazoa; phylum Chordata; class Amphibia; order Anura; family Pipidae; genus Hymenochirus; species Hymenochirus boettgeri. The sequence goes on along the minus strand of CM033474.1, from coordinate 184,268,869 downwards.
GTAAGGTAAGTTTCGCTCTTCGTCCAATTGTAAGGTATTTTCTCACATTTTACTTTTTTCCTCAACTGTAAAATCAGAGACAAATCAAATGCGAATTTCAGCTAAAAACTGTAGAGGAAAGTTCAAATGCATCTCAAATATGAAAGGCTAAACCTTCCCGGATAAAACAGTATGCCACATTCATATGTGTGCCCAGAGACATGGCTACCAACTAACCCAGAGTAGGACCAATGCCAAATGTCAGTAGCAGCAAAAAAAATTTAGCCAGCTCTGTATTTGAACAGTCTGCAGTTTTTCCCACAATACACCCCCCTAACTCAGAAGTACCCCCCACAAACTATATATTCCTGAAATCTATACACCTTCTGCTATGTAACGCTGTAGTTTATTCATTCACACCAATGGTGTGGGCGCAGTTCTTCGTAGAAGTTTGCACTTTTCGCAGATTTTCTAAAAAAAAAAAAAAACATCAAACAACATTCAAAAGGTAGAAATCATGCCAAAACCTCATGGAATTCAGAAAAAAGTTACTAAATATCAATCTCCCAAATGTCCTGAATCAAACGGTATGCCATATGCGTGGTTACACACGTGGAAGTGAAAAGCTACGAAGTGAAGACAATGCATGATGGAAAAAAGAGTCTGCAGTTTTTTCCACAAAACACCCCTGTAACTCAGAAATACCCCCACAAACCATATATTCCTGAAATCTAACACTGCAGTTAGTTCATTCATACCATCAATGGTGTGGATGCAGTTTTTTGTAGAAGTTCGCACTTGGCTGGAAAAATTAACAAAAACAACTTCAAAGGGTAGAAATCATGCTAAAACCTCATGAAATGTAAAAAATTGTTACCAAATATCAATCTCCCAAATGTCCTGAATGAAAAGGTATGCCATACGCACGGTTACACATGTTTACGTGGAATCACCTAGCCACAAAGTGAGCCAATTCACAGTGGCTCAATTACAGCAATTTTTCAGATTTGTCAGACTAAACACCCCTCCATATTAGAAATATCCCCCAAACTTATATATTCTTGGAATCTACACACCTTCACCAACGCAACGATGCCATTCTTTAATGCATACCACCAACGGTGTGGTTCTGTGTAGAATTTCGCACTTTTACCAGATTTTCTGGAAAAATGCTCAGAAATACATTTTAAAGTTAAAAATCATAGCAAATTCCCATGTAATGTAAAAAAAATCTTGTCAAGTATCAATCTTCCAAATGCCCTAAATCAAAACGGTATGCCATATGCATGGTTACACACACGGACGTGGAAGCCACTACTCACAAAGTGAGCCAATGCGCAGTGGCCCAATAACCGCAACTTTCCAGGTTTCTCAGTCTAAACACCCCTCTAACTCAAAAATACCCCCACAAAACTTTACTCAGAATCTACACACCTTCAGCTAATCAACTGTGCCATTTTTTCATTCATACCATCATCGGAGTGTGCACAGATCATCTGAGAATTTCACACTTTTAGCGGATTTTTTTTAAAAAATAAACAAGTTTCAAAGTTAAAATTCCTGCCAAACCCCCAAGTAAATATCAATCTCCTACATGGCCTGAATCAAACAGTATGCCATATGCGTGGGGTGCACACCGAGACATGGCCAAGTGCAATTACAAGAAAAAATCAGAGTGCTCTGTAATTTCAAACAGCTTTCTCTTATTCAAATAAAACAGCCCCGAAACTTGGAAATGCCCCCACAAATAAAAACTCCCACTAAATATCAATCTCCCACATGTCCTGAATCAAACGGTATGATAAATGCGTGAATGCACACAGTGACGTGGCCACCAGCTAGCTCAAATTGGACGCATGCACAAATGCAATTACAAGAAAAAAATCAGTGCTCTATAATTTGAACAGTACAATTTTTCAAAGGAAACACCCCGAAACCTGGAAATACCCCCCACAAACTATATATTTTTGAAATCTGCACACCTTCAGCTATGTTACAGTGACAACCTTTTATACATACATGAAGAATTCTAGACGCTGTATCCCATAGAACTCAGTGCTTTTAGGAGATTTTGTGAAAAATAAAAGATGATTCAAAGGTTGAAATCCTACCTAAACCCACTTAACAAGCAAAAAAAAAAAACCACAATGTCAATCTCCCATATGTCCTGAATCAAACTTTATGCTATATGCGTGGGTGCACACAGAGACATTGCCACCAACTAACTCAAATAGGATGCATGCCCAAGTGCAATTACAAGAAAAAAATCAAAAAAGCCACAACCCACCCCCTACACACAAACACCGCCCTTTTTAGTGGTATTTTAGTGAAAACCAGCTGGCACAAGTTTTTGCGCACTTTACTAAGACTAAAAATTTCTCCTTTTGGTACCTCTGCAAAATTTCCTAAAATATAGGCTTAGTTTCCCTTGAAATCAGTGGAATAATAATCTGTGTTTACCTTGCATATGCTACAAGGGACATTGCAATATTTTTCAATAATTAGCATGCTAATTATTGGGAAAAAAATTATATTAAAAAAAAATTGCATCACTTTAAGAATTTTTGTAGGCACATTTCACTTTTTTTTTATCATTCCTAAAGATAATCATCAGATCATCTTAGGGAATGATAACCAATAAATGCACTTTTTCCAATTCAAAATCCGATCGGAAAAATCACTTCCCAGAATGAATTTTCCTGGAAGTGATTTTTCATTCATTGGCAAAGATCAATAATTAGGGAATCCGAACTAATCACCTAATAATGATCTCTGCCCCCCATTTTTTTGCTAACTAGCAAAGACCTGCTAAAGTCTCACTGTCTCACTGACAGCTTTACTATAGCTTGTACTGCACTGCAATCTGAATGGAGATTCCACCAGGGGCAGCATCCTACCATTCTAAGGGAAGGAGAAGTTCTGTAATGGCACCGGGGGCTCCCTTATTGCGATCTCTTCCTGCTTAGCTGTGACTGGCAATTGGCTCCCGGTCACCACTTTTCAGGGTGCTAGCTCCCGATCCCCACATCGGATTTTCATGAGACCGGTGGGGGATCAAGGGGGCTAGGAGGGCACCTGAATACTGCCCCCCGATTGCCCCTAGCACTTTCGTGTTTTGTTTTTTTTAAAAGGGAAAGCCACAGAACGTGAATACACATTCTGTGGCACTGAAAGAGTTAAAGAAGGAGGCCTTTTCTAAAGATGCGCAAGAAAGCCCGCAAACAGTTTTGCTTAAGACAAGCAGACAAAGGGCATGGTTTACCTGAACCATGTCCTGTGGTCTGATGAGACCAAGATAAACCTACTTGGTTCAGATAGTGGGAGTGTGATGGTTTGGGGTGCATGAGTACTACCGAGTACTGTGACATTGAAGGAGAGCATTATCCCCTCCCTTCAGAAACTGGGCTATATTCCAATATGATGACGACCCTAAACACCCCTCCAAGGTGAAAACTCTCTTGCTAAAGAAACTGGGGGTAAAGATGCTGGACTGGCCAAGCATGTCTCCAGACGTAAACCATTTTTAGCATCTGTGGGGCATCCTCAAACGGAAAGTATAGGAGCGCAGGGTCCATGATTTGTCCTGGAGTAGTGGAACTGGATTCCAGTGGCAACCTGTGAACTCCATGCCCCAAGTTAAGGCAGCGCTGTAAAATAATGGTGGCCTCACAAAATATTGACACTTTGATCACAATTTGGACATTTTTCACTTGGGGCATTCTCCCCTTTTAGTTGCCAGCGGTTTAGACATTTATGGCTTTGAGTTATTTTGAGGCAAGTTTGACAGAAAAGAAGTTTACACTGTTGTTCAAGCTGTGCACTGACAACTTTACATTGTATCAAAGTGTCATATCTTGTACGATGAAATATTGAAAAAAAATTTTTTTTACATAAATGTGAGTGTACTCACTTTTGTATAATGCAAAAGTTTGGTTTTTTTTTTTTGTTATTTTGATTCTCAAATGGTCTTTAAAATTTTTGAATGTGTCTTCCAGGTTTGAGACTACAACAGAAGCTAAAAATCTAAATATGACTTAAATTGTAAGGCTTGTAATTTAAGAACATTTAGTATGCTGGCTGTATGCCCAAACTAATTGTTCATAGAAGGAAATGAAATTGTGTATGTAACTGTGATTTACCTCAATTACACTTATGGAATTTAAAGCCCCTTCCTCCCATGTCATTTAAAAAAAACACCAACCCTTTCATCATAATAATGTAGCTTCACCTCATGGTTTCTGTGTACTTTTGTGTGCCTTTATTGAAAGAGCACCTCTGTTGCTACGCCAAAAGAAAACAGCAGGCGCAAGTTCTGCACCTTCAGTACATCTCAGAACATTTGACCACGCATTGAGTGGGTAATAATAAGTGAGTGGGTAATAATAAGTGCTGCCTTTGTACCCTGTGGTGGCATTTCTGAGTGTGTTGATTTGTACAGTCTAAAAATATAATAACGGAGAAACAGCAGGCTTTAAAATATAACCTTAATAAAATAGTTTCAATTTGCCTTTTTTTTTTTGCTTCTATAAAAAGACATTTTTCCCTTTTCTATAAGTTTCCACCAACCCTCTGCTGAAAAGCTAGATGTTACAGGGATACACTTTTGAAAGGGCATGTCCACCCCCCACCCCACCCCAAAAAAATGTACCCCCATGCTGGCCCCAGTATGTAGTGTTAACAAATCCTTACCTTTCTCCTCTGCTCAAAATGGTTCCTCTGCAGTGCCTGTGCAAAGTCCAGGAAAGTGAAGAGTAGGAGCCTGTCTTCCTGTGTAAAGGTTTCTGTCTCTTCTCTGGCCTCCGGTAATGTAATGTGCGCTGTAGAGCCGATTTCCCCCCCTTTTCATCCAGATCCATCGGCGCTGCCCTTTTTAGTTTATCATTAAACCCTTTTGGTGTATTATAGTTAGAAGAAACTTACATACTGGACTGGGGTCCCTCAGCCAATCACAGAAACGACTGCCGGCCAAGCAATCAATGCAAAAGTTGCATTAGAGGCTGAAGCCGAGGGATCCAGTGCTGGTAAGTAAGATTTTTTTTAACTTTTATGCTAGGCTTCTTCCAGTCTCTCTTTTATTGGTGGCCTACATGACAGCCTTTATAGAAAACCATTGCACCTCACTCTAGTTCAGTTTTAAATGGGAATGATGCCCCCACAACCCCTTTCCTCTAAAAGTACACAGTGCTGCCCAGATGAGCATATCACAAGTGAAATGGCATGTGTGTGGGCAGTTTATTTCGTAGGCTCATCTGCTAAAAGTTTACAGATCTAATAAGAACTGCATAACTACAACTAATAGTCATTAAAGGGGAACTGTGGTCCAAAAATGACTTTGGGTAAATTGATAGGAATTGCTCTCCTGCAATTTATTTCCATTGTTTATTTTACATAGTTTTGAAGATATTTACATTTTTGTGTGTGATATGGCAGCAGCATCACCAGGTCCCCTGCAGAACTCTGCCTGAAAAGGCTGTTTTCACATAGTGATAGAGAAGGGCTCTAGATTCCCTTACCTTCTCTGCAGCTGCAGGTCCTTCACACAGCAGAGAGGAGGAGGGACTTCCTGTCTCCCTCACACACTGAGGGAGTCTGAGGCTGTGCTCGCCGGTGGCACTGTGCAGGAGAAGCCTTAGCAATGTCTCATGTCAGCCTCCCACCCATTAACTTTCTGGTCAGTAATTTCTTTATATCTTGGGCTGTGGAGAACACAGTTCCTCTTTTAATATGGCACAAAATGTAATTTTATAAAAAGGAATTAACTTATTGACTGAAATAATGTGTATTTGAAGGCCTATACAAAGTATGGCAAAGATGCCCAGTATCCCGTTTAGCACACATGGATTTTTAAACCTAAATTGTGACCCCCTTATATATCAGGGATTCAATAATCATTTCAATGTCCATATTAATCAGTGCTGAGTTTTATTTTTCTTTTAAATCCAAAACCAAAAACATGTTAACATTTTCTAATCACCAAAATTTCCCTATGTGAGCACAGTACTCCGATTACTAGAATGCATAAATAACTTCATACATTTGTAAAGATAAAAACAACAACATTAAATCATTCATAATAATGAGATATAAAAATCAAGTCCAAAATGCATGCCATCTTAATTGCACTTATATCCAAATTAATTGCACATATATCCAGATAAGTACACTAAATAATGGAGTCCTTATGTTTATAATTGGATAACATATTGTAACCTAAATGTGCATTTAGCGCAATGGCTGTTTGTATATGTGCTGATATGTGTATATACTTTAATAATATATCCCAAGCACCACCTTTTAAAAAGGTTGTTGGTAGTTGTAATAATCTCGACAGTGCGAGATTAGATATTAGAGGGCTCCAACCTCTAACCTGCGGCATAGTATTTTAAGGCCTGTTTACAAGGATAACGCTAATGCTGTATCAAATTCCAATATAACTGTTGGAACCGTGTAGTAAAATTTGATTTAAGGGAATTTGGCAGTTATCACTTAACCAGGAACCCTCCCAAAACCCTAAGATTGCAATACTTGTATGTGTAGAATTTACTCTGGGGTGGACCTGCCCTTTAATTGCTTCTATTTCCTGAGAATTTGCACTATTAACTTATGACTACAGGGGCATATTGAGCTATGTAGGACAACTTATCTTCCCTCTTGTGTATTGTGCATGGGTGTGTAATCTTTGCAACTTAGAATATGCCAGTATACAAAATACAGTCCAAATGGGACTAGTAATGTCACCTAGGCTACAGAATCGCAATGTTTTTAAAATTATAATGCATTTAAACTTTGGCAGGTTGATGACATTTTAGGAGAAGGCAGCGATGACAGTGACAGTGAAAAGAAAAAGACAAAATTAAAGAAATCACAAAGTGCTGTACAAGGGAACAATGAGAAAAACCCAGAAGCAAGAGCAGAGTGCTCTTCATCAAGCGAAAAGAGTATCTCTGGTAGCACTGATAGCATGTCTCGGTAAGTTAACATGCACATGCAATAATCAATACCTGAATTGCCCATTTTTAAATAAGTGTAATGGTAGGTCACATACCTGCATATTCTGTTCTGTTTGTTTTTTTACATTTACAATGCTGTATCACACAAACACTTGGGAGAATGAGTTACTGCTGGACAGTTTTACCCAGTGGTTAAATGTTTTTTATTCTTTAAAGTTATCTCCACCCTGTAAAACAATTTTTAATATAATGTAGGGCACACCTGCTTTCCCCCACCCGCCAAGTTAGATAAGTAAAAAAAGCAGCAAAAATCTACTTATACTAGTTCCTTCGTTCCTGTGGCTATCTTCTCCGGGCCTCTGTTTGCCAGAAGTTGCAAACAAGCCGGACCAGCAGCCACGTCTATAATTGGCTTAGATTCAGCCAATCACAGATGTGGCCGCCGGCAATGAAAAGTATGTTTCTGCTGCTTTTTTTTTTTTTTTACTAATCTAACATGGCAATTCTGAAAGTTAAACTCCACCAGTTCTCATGCTTGCCTGCGGGTGCACTGTCCAGTGCTTGTTCCATGTGCAGGATCCTTCAGGAAGCTCTGACTACTTGTAGCAGTTCCCAGTGCTATGGCTACTGCTGTGCCTGTGCTCACAAACACTCCCTCTCCAGGGTCAAGTGGCCATGCCTGCACTCATGATGACTGACATTGACTGATAGCCTGCCCAGCACAGGAGAAGACACGCCCCCAGGAACTAGCATAATTTCCCCAGGCTGCTGCAAAGGAACTGATGAGATTTTTTGAGGGAAAAAAAGTTAGGAGGGGTGGGGGAAGATGCACTTTCAGATACAAAAAAAACAAAACGTTTTTTCCATCAGTGGAGATACCCTTTAAAACCTCTCATTCTTCAATTAATGTAATAAAGGAATTGTTCACTTTCTGAGAGAACTATTCTTTTAACAAATCAAAACTAATTTTTGATAAACAATGCAATTCCCAGCATGCACAGTGATATCGCCATACAACCTTTTTCTCAATCAAACAGTTGTAAATATTCACAGAATAAGCAAGTATGTCTAGCTTTTCTCAATAGTTGACAGGGTCATATTACCAGAAAAAAAAGTACATTGAGACATTCTTACCTGTGCATTGATTATTTGCATCACAAATGATTGCCATCAAGACAAGCTAAGGTTTTATTTCACTTTTATTAGATAAACCGGCAAGTAACAATTTAGTTGTAATTTTTTAAGCTGTTATGATCACGTTGCGCATAAAAAAATAAACTGCCTGCCAACATATCTAGTATATTCACAAGCACCTGTTCCTTGTGCATGAAATCACTGTACACTTAGTTTATTTGTGTTGGATAGTTGTGCATAGTTGGATCTGTACGCTAGTGTTGCCTTTTATGCTAGATCTGCCATGCAGTGCATGTAATAAAGGTATACTTGGCCTAGTAGTTTGAAGGTTTCATATGTGTTCCGTTTTAAAGGGAAAAAGTTAACTGAATGTATCATACCCATCAACATTTTGCAGAGCTGTGGGGGAGGGTAATGTAGTAAAACCTGATCTAAACACAAAACTGTAATACATTTCTCATCAGTTCATTGGTATACTTATTTGAAGGCAAATTTTAGAGTGAATGATATATATGATCAAGTCCATGAAGAGAAGCCTGTAATTTCACTGCTAAATGCACAACTTCAGTGGTTGAGAACTTAGTTAATTGTGTAACATGTGATTAGTTGAAAGGTGGACCAGGCTTGTGTGAAGTTGTCAGTAATTATATAGGGAGAGGGTCAGTTATGCGCTAGGCCACATTAGCTTGTTTTTAAGGCGCTAATTATCGCTTGTGTGAGGAAATTGGCACAGTGCGTGTCGATGTGGGTGGCTGCATAGCATGTGTACTGAAAATGGATCACAGCGCATCATTCACCATTTTTTTGTTGTTTGCAGTGCAAATGGATGGTAATGCGTGCTGATGCGCATGTGCTTTTTACGCGAGTTGTCATGGCTTTAATGAAGATCTTCTGTATAAATTTAAATAATTAGACTAATGTAATCACTGGAAACTGGGTCTGTGTTAAAGGAAGTTTCTGCCCCAACATTTTACTTTTTGAAAATTTTGTAATGAATTTAAATATTCTGGTGAGTGACGCATCATTAGAGTCTGTTAATGGGCAGTTCACTGCTACCATTTTTTAGGTGTTACATTCTAAAGTTTAAAGGAAAAGTCCAGCTCTAAAATGAAAACTTGTATACGGGTAAATCACTCCCCCGAAAACCCTAAATGGTAATAGTTTGAAATCTGAAATATATATCTAACCTGAAATCCTGCACAATGTCCTGGTAGCCCTGTTTCTGCTTCCTGGTTCTTCCAGTTAGCACCTGTCAGTTATGGATTTGACAGTTGACATCACAGCCAATGACTGAATGTAAATCCCCTATCTGCCTCTTCTGAGCAGGCCCAGGCTCAGTACAGGTTTTTAAATTGCTCAGTTTCCATGAGGCATCCAGAAGCATAGCAGGCATACAGTAATGAATTCATATGACAAAGTATGATATATCAACATATTTTAAAGAGGCCATCCTTTCTAAAAGATGTTCTTATGAGAGTGGAGTTGTCCTTTAAGGAAACATTGTTGAATACTGTACATTTTAAAGGGCATGTCCACCCCCAAAACTATAATCCCCCCAACTACTGGCCCCATCATGTAGTGTAGTGTAATCCTTACATCCAAATCCCAGCCCATATGGTTCTCTGTAGTCCCCACCCAAGTCCTCCCACCAGGAGGATAGCAGAGTCCATATAGGACTCTGCCTCCTACCTGGCCTTGGAGAAGTTGGCATGCGTACTGCAGCCCTTCTCTCCCTCCTCTCCCGGATTCCCTCCCCTAGCATTAATCCCCTTTAATATAGTAATCCCCTGGTCTCCCAGCCCCAACCGCATGATTTTTATTTTAGAAAGTGCCCCAAAATTTACTTACCTCCCCTCTTTCCTCCGATGCACTGAATGACCGCAGCCGCGTCCGTGATTGGCTGCCGCTCAGCCAATCACAGACGCCACTGCCAGTCCCCCCTCTTGCTTGCATTCCGCAAGCAGAGGGCCGCAGCGGCGAAGGAAAGAGGGGAGGTAAGTAAAAGTTTGGGGCACTTTCTAAAAATAAAAATCATGCGGTTGGGGCTGGGGGACCAGGGGGAAGGCTATATTAAAAAATAGAATTAAGGGTGGACATACCCTTTAATGCACATTTTTGTTTTACATAAGTCATGTGTTTAGCACACGTGGCTCAGTGGGTTAATGGGACACTATACTGAAAAAATGACTTTGCTTCATCTTAATCTATAATTGAATACATGTAAGTAGCACTTAATCTGATTTGCGTGTGTTGCTGCAGGCCTTCAATCCAGCACACATTTTATTAGGAGCAGTATCCTCCACTTCCACTTTCTTCCGACCTGAATTTTTTCACACAAACCAACTGTAGAGCCTGCGCACAGCATACAGCGTTCCAACTGTCAAAACTGTCACCATTCCAGTTACAGTAAAACTACTCACAGAAGAATAGTTTTTGAGAGCAAGGTTTGATTGACAGCTGAGATGATACAGTGGTGGTTGGGAAGAATTATAATTTCCAGTTATGGTCAATTTAATTTAACCTATTTTTCAGTATAGATGCCCTTTAATATCCATCTTTGGCTATCTGTACAAGGTGTTTATATGTTCTCTCTGTACTTGGATTTTCTCTTGAGTAGAGATGGCTGAACTTTCGAAAGTTCGGTCCGTTTTCGAACTATATGGAAAGTTTGAAAACAGGCCCATTAAAGTCAATGGGAGTCAAATAGTTCAAAAAGTTTGAATGAAATACAATTAAAATACCAATGGTAATGCAGAGCTGTGGGGGAGGTGTGGGGAGAGGTATGTAGTAAAACCTGATCTAAAACACAAAACTGTAATACATTTCTCATCAGTTCATTGGTATACTTATTTGAAGGCAAATTTTAGAGTGAATGATATATATGATCAAGTCCATGAAGAGAAGCCTGTAATTTCATGCTAAATGCACAACTTCAGTGTGGAGAACTTAGTTAATTGTGTAACATGTGATTAGTTGGAAGGTGGACCAGGCTGTGTGTGAAGTTGTCGTAGTTAAGGGTTATATAGGGAGGGTCAGTTATGCGCTAGGCCACATTAGCTTGTTTTTAGGCGCAATTATCGCTTGTGTGAGGAAATTGGCACAGTGCGTGGGCGATGTGGGTGGCTGCATAGCATGGGTACTGAAAAAGGATCACAGCGCATCATTCACCATTTTTTGTTGTTGGCAGTGCAAATGGATGGTAATGCTGGGATGCGCATGTGCTTTTTACGCGAGTTGTCATGGCTTTAATGAAGATCTTTGATAAATTTAAATAATTAGACTAATGTAATCACTGGAAACTGGGTCTGTGTTAAAGGAAGTTTCTGCCCCAACATTTACTTTTTGAAAATTTTGTAATGAATTTAAATATTCTGGTGAGTGACGCATCATTAGAGTCTGTTAATGGGCAGTTCACTGCTACCATTTTTTAGGTGTTACATTCTAAAGTTTAAAGGAAAAGTCCAGCTCTAAAATGAAAACTTGTATACGGGAAATCACTCCCCCGAAAACCCTAAATGGTAATAGTTTGAAATTGAAATATATATCTAACCTGAATCCTGCACAATGTCCTGGTAGCCCTGTTTTGCTTCCTGGTTCTTCCAGTTAGCACTGTCAGTTATGGATTTGACAGTTGACATCACAAGCCAATGACTGAATGTAAATCCCCTATTGCCTCTTCTGAGCAGGCCCAGGGCTCAGTACAGGTTTTTAAATTGCTCAGTTCATGAGGCATCCAGAAGATAGCAGGCATACAGTAATGAATTCATATGACAAAGTATGATATATCAACATATTTAAAGAGGCCATCCTTTCTAAAAGATGTTCTTATGAGAGTGGAGTTGTCCTTTAAGGAAACATTGTTGAATACTGTACATTTTAAAGGGCATGTCCACCCCCAAAACTATAATCCCCCCCAACTACTGGCCCCATCATGTAGTGTAGTGTAATCCTTACCTCACATAATCCATGCCCCACCAAAGGAGGATAGCAGAGTCCATATAGGACTCTGCTCCTACCTGGCCTCTGGGAGAAGTTGGCATGCGTACTGCAGCCCTTCTCTCCCTCCCTCTCCGGATTCCCTCCCCCTAGATTAATCCCCTTTAATATAGTAATCCCCCTGGTCTCCCAGCCCCAACCGCATGATTTTATTTTTAGAAAGTGCCCCAAACTTTTACTTACCTCCCCTCTTTCCTCCTGATGCACTGAATGACCGGCAGCCGCGTCGTGATTGGCTGCCGCTCAGCCAATCACAGACGCGATGCCGTCCCGCCCCTCTGCTTGCATTCTCGCAAGCAGAGGGCCGGCAGCGCGGCGAAGGAAAGGGGAGGTAAGTAAAGTGTTGGGGCACTTTCTAAAAATAAAAATCATGCGGTTGGGGCTGGGGGACCAGGGGGAAGGCTATATTAAAAAATAGAATTAAGGGGGACATACCCTTAAATGCACATTTTTGTTTACAATAAGTCATTGTGTTATTAGCAACACTGTGGCTCAGTGGGTTAATGGGACACTATACTGAAAAAATGACTTGCTTCATCTTAATCTATAATTGAATACATGTAAGTAGCACTTAATCTGATTGGGTGTGTTGTGCACGGCCTTCAATCCAGCACACATTTATTAGGAGCAGTATCTCCACTTCCCTTTCTTCCGACCTGAATTTTTTTCACACAAACCAACTGTAAGCCTGCGCACAGAATACAGCGTTCCAACTGTCAAAACTGTCACCATTCCAGTTACAGTAAAAACTACTCACAGAAGAATAGTTTTTGAGAGCAGGTTTGATTGACACGCGAGATGAGATGATACAGTGGTGGTTGGAAGAAGAATTATAATTTCCAGTTATGGTCAATTTAATTTAACCTATTTTTCAGTATAGATGCCCTTTAATATCCATCTTTGGCTATCTGTACAAGGTGTTTTATTGTCTCTCTGTACTTGGATTTTCTCTTGAGTAGAGATGGCTGAACTTTCGAAAGTTCGGTCCGTTTTCGAACTATATGGAAAGTTTGAAAACAGGCCCATTAAAGTCAATGGGAGTCAAATAGTTCAAAAAGTTTGAATGAAATACAATTAAATAATAATGGTAATTTAAGGGCATGTACCCCCAAAACTATAATCCCCATTGTGTAGTGTAGGTTAATCCTTACCTCACATCCCAGCTCCATATGGTTCTCCAGTAGCCCCCCCCCCCCCCCCAAAGTCCAAAAAATCCCACCAGGAGGATAGCAGAGTCCATATAGGACTCTGCCTCCTATCTGGCCTCGGGAGAAGTTAAGCATGCGTACTGCAGCCTTCTCCCTCCTCTCTCCTCCCTCTCCGGATTCCCTCCCCCTAGCATTAATCCCCTTTAATAAGTAAACCCCCTGGTCCCCCAGCCCCCAACCGCATCATTTTTATCTTTAGAAAGGCCCCAAACTTTTACATTACCTCCCCTTTCCTCCGCTGCACTGAAGACGCAGCAGCCGTCCGTGATTGGCTGCCGCTCAGCCAATCACAGACGCGACTGCCGGTCCCGCCCCTCTGCTTGCATTCTCGCAAGCAGAGGGCCGGCAGCGCGGCGAAGGAAAGAGGGGAGGTAAGTAAAAGTTTGGGGCACTTTCTAAAAATAAAAATGATGCGGTTGGGGCTGGGGGACCAGGGGGAAGGCTATAAAAAAAAATAGATTTAAGGGTGGACATACCCTTTAATGTAAATAGGTGTGGGACCTGGGAAATGGTCTGGGGAACATGTTTGAATATCCAGAACTTTCGAAAACTTGATTTTACTCTCATGCAAGCTACTTTCGAGCTCTCGCGTTCGAACATTCGATAATTATCCCATAAACGGCTTGCGTATAGGTATAATATAAGGGATAATACGCTACCTACAGTGTAATATATGAATATTACGCCACCGAGGAGTTCCATGACCATATAGAAGCACGAGGCCACAGGCCGAGTTATTTTGTACAGGTCATGGAACTCCGAGGTGAAGTAAATCTATATATTACACTGTAGGTAGCGTATTATTTCTTAAAATACACAAGGCCGGCCAAAAAAAAACCCTGCCCACTACCACTGTGTCTTCCCCTCCCTGTATTAGTCATTTATATAGGAATCCCTGTTTAATGTATAAATAGATTACCGTTCCTATTGAAAAGAGAAAGAAGGATCGAACATTGTCTGTCAAGAATAAACAGGGAGGTGGAGACAGTGAGAGCCGCAGTAGAATACAGGAAGTCACTCAGTGACATCACTGAGTGATTGTAATATAGATTCTCGCCACTGCACCTTCCCACTAAAAATGCCTAGCCTTATGTATTAGACATTTTACTTGCAGATTTTAAATTTACTTTCTTATAGGTATAATGGTCATTTTACTCGCGGATTCGACATTTACTCGCATATAGGTATAATAGACATTTTACTCGCGGGTTCAATATTTACTCGCATATAGGTATAATAGACATTTTACTCGCGTATTGGTATAATAGACCTTTTACTCGCATATTCGCACATTCGATAATTATCAAAAGTCCGGAAAATATCTAAAATCCAGGTCCAGGATAGTTTGAGAAGTCAAAGTCCGTTCAAACTCAAATAGTTTGGCTCGAGTTCTAGTCCATCTCTACTCTTGAGACACACAGAGCCTTTGTTTGTATAGACAACTAATGTGCTCCGGTTGTAAGCATTTTAAATAGAGCCTGATAGGAGGAATAGAATAATTAAGTGTTGTGAAATTTTCAGGAATTTGACTGCACTGTTATGGTGAATTTAATTCCACCTAGATCAGCCAATGATGATACAATTTTGAATTCAGGTCACCATTTAGTTCTATGGGTTTGGTATTGCCTAAATTGGCCTAGACTTTGGAATTATTATGTATTAGCTTATATAAAGGGACACTATACTGAAAACATGACTTTGCCTCATCTTAATCTATAATTGAATTGAGTAAGTAGCACTTACTCTGATTTGCGTGTGTTGCTACATGCCTTCAATCCAGCACACATTTTGTTTAGGACCAGTATCCCCCCCCTCCCTCTTTTAACCATTTCCATCTGACCTGACAAACCAACTGTCAAGCCTGCACACAGCATACAACATTCCATGTCAAAACTGTCACCATTCCAGCTACAGTAAAACTACTCACAGAAGAATAGTTTTTGAGAGCAAGAAACTTGATTGACAGCTGAAATATAAGAAGTTTTAGATTGGATATCTAAAGAAATAGGGGGCAGATCAACAAAAAAATAATAGTGGTGGTTGGGAAGAACTATAGTTTCCGGTTATGGTCAATTTAAATTAACCTATTTTTTTATATAGATGCCCTTTAATAAGTACTTTTAATGCTTGATTTTGTTAATCTCAAACTAATTAATTGAAAAGTGAGCAACGGTGCCAGGATTTGATTATAACCTAATCTATTCAATAAATAGACTTAACTGCATTTCTAGCTATCATTGTTCTGAATACATGATTAGGGAAATATTAATACAGAAATAGAATCCTTTTCTATTGCCATTATTGTCAGTACTATGGCAAGTTCTTCACAACTGTGTTCAGTGGCGTAGTTATCGCCATAGCAGTTGTTATAGGGTCTGTGGGGGGGGGAGTATTAATGGTTTGGTTGAAGAGAGTATATAGCATGTATGAGTGGGTGGGTGTGTAGGAGTGCCTGTAAGTCTGACTGTTTATAAGTGTGACTGTTTGTGGGATTACCTGTATGTGTGAAAAAGTGTGGGCGTTTCATTTGGATGTATTGAGCAGTGTAAGAGTATCTGTATGTTTGAGAGATTGCATGTGGGAGTACCTGTCTGAATGAGTAGGAGTGCAAGAGTTTATGGCAGCAAGTTAATGCATGTCTGTGAATGTGTAAGTGAGTGAAAGTAAATAGAGTGTGTAGAAATGCACTAAAAGCTGGTCTTTGATGGCTTTTTCACATATAAATCACTAGAAGGTCAGATTTCTGTTCTCCAGTGGCTGGCTTATCACAATTATAGCATTGAAAAATGTTCCTTCCATTTATGTAACATAAAATGGCTTGTTTTTAGTTTTTAATATCTGAAGATGTTTTTACTATGGAAGTAAAAGCAATACATCTAAATTCACTACAATAGTGTACTGATCTTGTAATGATTTGAAATACACTATCAATATATTACTATATGTTCATAAGAGTTTAATAACCATAGCAGTCAACAGCTGTTTGTACAGCGTTGCGTCCCCTAGTGGAGCTATATAAATAAACATACATACATACATACTCTGCTTATAGTAATATATTTTTAGTTTACTTTTAGAGACAATGGATTGAGTCCTAAATATGAGATTATGCCAACACAAGAGGGAGCTGTGACCCCAGTTTCTGTTGCATCGCTGATCACAAATGTATTGAACAGTAGATAAACAATATTGTAGCCATCTTAACACTATTTGCAATATATACCTGTTTAATGTATGTGTTGCGCATTTGGAATTTCAATGCAGAATCTAAAGGGGAAACTTGCAGCATAGCAGAGCTTGTCAAGCATGGAGGAAGTGGGATACTGATGCCTACGAGTAAGAACGGAGGCATATTCGAAACACGTAAGGAGGGGCGAGTGTTTATTTGCCATACGATGGCCCAAATAAAGAATTTTGTTTTTAAAATTTTTGGGTGCTGGCTGTTGTCCTTCATTTACACTTTTTATGACCTCAATACTTTTTAAGATCTACAATACTGGCAGGGGCCAATAAGATAAAGAAGGAAGATGGTTTTGTAGGGGTTACAAAGGGGAAATAGGGGACAGAAGAGTTTGGGACACTTCTTCCCTGCTAGACCAGCCCAACAAATTTGGCATGGGGTGGAGGAGGACTTGTGGTAAATCACGTAGACCGATTATTGGGTGAGGCCGGGAGAGACCCAGCGGTATTGGTTCACATTGCTGCCAACCACAAAGTTAGAGGAGGAGAGATCCTTAGCTAGGACTTAAAGGGCAGAATTTTCAGAAATAGAACTGCATCCATGTGCAAACATTAATACACCTAAGCTCTCATTCCCTCCCTAAGATGTTGGTGTGAGGAGGAGAGGTTTGGGTTTTTAGAAAACTGGGCAGATTTGTCGGCTACAGACTTTTTCTCACCAATGATAGTGCAGCTTGTTTGGGGGTGAAGATGGCTAGAGTATTGAAGGAGAATTTAAACTAGGTATAGGGGATACTATGGCCATCCTTGGGTTAGATAGTGGAATTAGGGTGTAAAATAAGATGGGGGCATCGAGAAAAGGGGGTCATGTACATTAAAATGTGTAAATTAAAGGGCATGTCCACCCCCAAAACTATAATCCCCCCAACTACTGGGGCCCCACCATGTAGTGTAGTTTAATCCTTCCTCACACCCAGCTCCATAGGGTTCTCCGGTAGTGCCCCCCCAAAGTCCCAAAAACTGCCCACCAGGAGGCTAGCAGGTCCATATAGGACACTGCCTTGCTTCCTGGCCTCCCGGAGATTTTGGCCATGCGTCTGCAGCTCTTCTCCCCCCTCCCTCTCCCCCTCCCGTTCTGCTATCCCTCCCCCTAGCTTCAAACCCCTTTATGCAGCCTTCCCCCATGTCCCCCGCCCCAACCGTATAATTTTATTTTTAGAAAGCTCCCCAATCTTTTACTTACCTCCTCTCCGCTTTCCTACGCGGAAGTGAGCTGCCGGCAGCCGCGTCCGTGATTGGCTGCCGCTCAGCCAATCACAGACGCGGCTGACGGTCCGCCCCTCTGCTTGCATTTCCTCGCAACAAGGGCCGGAGCGCGTCGGAGGAAAGAGGGGAGGTAAGTAAGATTTGGGGGTTTTTAAAAAAATAAATAATGCGGTGGGGCTGGGAGCCCCATGGGGAATGGCATATAAAAAAAATAAATATTAGGGTGGACATGCTCTTAAATTTGTTTGTAACTGATTATATCCAATAACCCTGAGTTGTTAAGGAGGTGAAGTAATGAGAAGCTTAGGAAATTATATATTGACATTTAATAAACCCAGTTAAGCCAGTGCACTTTTTGCAACAAAGACATTTAACTTAAGGAAAGCAAATTTTATGCTGTTAAAACTTACTACTTCAATGCCGGTGATACAGTATGTAAAGAAATCAAAACGACCAAGGACCACTGATGAAATACATCCACGGATCTTAGAGAGCTCAGTTCAGTTTTGTCTAGACCACACTTCTTAAAATCATCT